>PPKH03000003.1:0-509586 GCA_003709205.3 Ogataea zsoltii
GAAACAATCGATCGTTGCCTTGTCGACAACGGAAGCTGAGTATGTTGCGTTGTGTGAAACTGTGAAGGAATTGATCTGGCTACAGCAGCTTCTGAGTCAGCTACGGGTGAAGCTGGAAAAGACATCGGTGGTCTATGAAGACAATACAAGTTGTGTGCAATTGGCTTCTCATCCTACTATACACCAGAGGACAAAGCACATTGATATCAGATATCACTTTATTAGGACCAAGCTACAGGAGAAGGAGTTTGAGCTTAAGAGGATGGATACTCACAAAATGATTGCAGATGTGTTTACCAAAAGATTGGGAAGGCCAAACTTCACCGGTGTCAGGGGTATGATGAATATGAAGCCGATCACATTGTGAACTATGGTAGGGTGTTGGAATATTGTACTTCACAATGTTCTCGAATGATTTATCTAGGTAAAATTCCCAGCCATCTGGAGGTTAGAAGATGAATTAACAAATTGAGGACCGAAGATTCCAACATTAGCCCAGCCATTCCCAGATATGGGGATGGCTGCAAAACCATGGCACCTGCTAATTTCAGTTGGATAGTTGGCAAGAATTGAATCAAGCCACCTAGTGTCATTGTTTCAGACCTTTGAGTTTGAAGGTCTGAATTATTGTATAAGGACCTAGTAGTTCCCAAACTTCTAGGGATAATTCGATTATGATTTCTTAGTAGTTGAAGAAAACATTCATTATTTTATCAACATATTATTTGTCCTCAAACAAGTTATCAATCATGGATGATCAGACAAGACTGTGTCACAAATCCAACAGGAATATCCGAAGATGTCCAGCACGACCACGACCGCGCCTCTTCAATTAATTTATGCGGATGTGTCTGGGCCTTTTAAGGCTCCGGGAGTGTATGGTGAACGGTATTTTTTGACTATTGTGAATGTTTTAACACATGCGGTGAGCGTGGCTGTTCTCAGCAACAAATCTGAGACCGCTGGCTGGCTCCAAAGCTATATTACTTTTGCGGAAACTCACTTCAGCTCCAAAGGCTATAGAGTTGCTGCGATTCGCACTGATAATGGTGGGGAATTATGCAACTCCGAGCTTGCGACGTATTTTAATGCAAAAGGCATCCAGCATCAACGCACTGTCCCTTACAATTTTTCCCAAAATGGGGTTGCGGAGCGTATGCACAGAACAATTCGGGAGAAGATCAGGGTGTTATTGGCGGATTCTGGGGTTCCGGTTACTTTTTGGAGTGAAGCTGCAAAGACTGAATCGCCTTCCCTCATCGGCGATTGCAAATGAAACTCCTTTCTTTCGGTGGTACGGGTATGATCCCGATTATACATGGATGAGACCTTTTGTTTGTCGGTGCTATGCCTTGGTTCCTACCCAGAAGCGTGATCACAAGTTTGCTCCAACTTCTCAGGAGGGAGTGTTTGTGGGATACAGTTCTCAGCACAAGGCTTACCGGGCGTTCTTGCTGTCAGCACGGACCATTGTGGTGTCTAACAATGTCAAACTCATTGAAAAGGAATTTCCTTTCGAGATGAATCCCACCTTGGTTGCTGGCACTCCTACTCCGACTCCCTCTGTCTTGTCCAATGCTATTCCAATGGGTGTGCCCGGTCGTGCAGTTGTTTCCTTGCCCTCCGACGTTATGGTGCTAGCTGGTACCCCCTCGTCTGTTCTACCAGACAACATCCCTGCTCCTCTTGTCGAAGAGGTTGACGAGGAGGAAGAAGATCTTCTCTCGGAAGAGTCTGAGATCAAGTTGTTGACTGACTCTTCCTTGCCGGATAATCACGACGTTAACCCTGAACGAGCTTTGATCCCAGTGGAGAAGTCGTTGATCCCGTATCAAGTCCTTCCACCTCCAAGACGTACGTGGTCTGATACATCCCTGTCCACGAATGCTTCAGATGAGCATGTTTCGAAGCGTCCATATGTGGCGTTAGTTTCTGAAGACCACGATGTTCCCCAGACTCTCAAGCAGGCAATGGCATCGTTGGCCTGGCCTCGCTGGAAACAGGCATTGGAAACAGAGATGCAAGCACAGTACCAAAATGGCACTTGGACAATGGTTGATCTTCCTCCAAACCGGAGGGCCGTGGGTTGTCGTTGGGTGTTTAATGTGAAGGAGCCGGGCTCTGCTCCTGTCTACAAAGCGCGGCTGGTTTTTCAGGGGTTTCGTCAGATCGCTGGCATCGATTACTTTGAGACTTTTAGTCCGGTGATTCGCTATGATAGTATAAGGATCCTCCTTGCTTTAGCTGCACACCACAATTACATTATCCATCAGATGGATGTGAGCACTGCCTTTTGCACGGGGACCTGGAGGAAGAGATCTACATGAGACAACCTCCCGGATTTGTGTTGCCTGGTCAAGCTGACAAGGTGTGTCGTTTGCACAAAAGTCTTTATGGGCTGAAACAGTCCCCTCTGTGCTGGAATAAGAAGATTGTGTCGGTCATGATGGATGCTGGTTTTCTTCGCCCAAATAATGAATATGGGATTTTCGTCTACCTCAAAAACCACCGTCCTGTGATTTATGTTGCGCTCTACGTGGACGACTTACTCCTGATTGCTCAAGACATAGAGCATCTCAATTATGTCAAAGCTGTCCTGTCAAAGCACTTTCAGATGAAAGATTTGGGCCCAGCATCCCATTTTCTGAGTATGCAACTTCATCAGTCTCCCGACAAAGTGACGGTGTCCCTTGCTCAGTATTTGAGAAACGTTTTGACCACTTTCAATATGGATCAGTGCAATTCGTTCTTTACCCCAATGAATCCCAGCACTGATTTTTCTCTTGAGTCTCCACTGCTGTCTGATCAGGAGTCGACGCAGTTTCGCAGCATGGTAGGGAAGTTGTTGTTTGGCGCTAATTCTGCTCGTCGTGATATCTCTTTTGCAGTCTTGATGTTGAGCAGATTCCTGAAGGAACCAAAAGAAGTTCACCTTGCAGCAGCAAAGCATGTCCTAAGGTACTTAAAAGGTACCTTGAAGCTTGGGTTATCTTATACCAAAGGAGAGTCACTTATGTTGGTTGGATATTCAGATGCAGACTGGGCAGGTGACAAGTTGGACAGGAAGTCTACATCGGGCTATGTGTTCATGATGGCTAATGGTCCAATAACCTGGAGCTCAAGAAAACAATCGACGGTCTCTTTGTCTTCCACTGAAGCTGAGTATATTGCACTCTGTGCTGCTGTGCAGGAGATGAGGTGGATTACCCAACTCCTGGGAACTTTGGGAATAACTATCCCTACTCCCAAGATCTATGAAGATAACACCAGTTGTCTCGCGTTGGCTTCCCATCCTCATGTGCACAGTCGAGCAAAGCACATTGATATCAGACTGCACTTTATTAGAGACCTGTTGAGAAAGAAGCTGTACACCCTGGGACAGCTAGGCACAAATGAAATGATAGGAGACTCTCTCACCAAAGCGTTGGGAAGAGTGAAGTTCCAAGATTTTACTAACAATATGAACTTGATGCTCCTACCTTGAACTACGGTAGGGTGTTGAAGTATATATTAGTCCAAGATAGGACTAGTTAAGCTACCTTGACCTCGAGTTTGTTGGATTTGTGACTGTCTTGTCGAACATCCATGATTGATAACTTGTTTGAGGACACTTTAAATGTTTGTATTAATATAATAAATGTTTTCTTCAACTATCTAAGAAATCATAGAGTCGAAATATCCCTAGTAGTTCGGGGAACTACTAGGTCCTTGTATAGTGATTCAAACCTTCGAAATCAAAGGTCTGAAACAATGACACTAGATGGCTTGATTCAATTCTTGCCAACTATCCACTGAAATTAGCAGGTGTTATTGTTAGTAAAGAAGGCTGTGCTGATGTTGGAATCTTAAACGTTAATTTGTTAATTCATCTTTTAGCCTACAGATGGCTGGAAATTTCACTCAGATGAATCACTCGAGAAAATTGTGAAGTACAATCTTCCAACATAAAAAAATAAATGCTTTCTTCAACTATCTGAGAAATCATTTATTTATTATACTATTACAGATATAAAGTGATCTCAAATAAGTTATCATCACATATTGAATTAGCATTTGACTCAGTAGAGCATATAAATTAATTACATCTTGTAATAATGTGCTCTTAAAAATTTACTATATGCTGGAAACTCCTAAAGCTTTATTTACTCATATTCATGGATGTTCAGACAAGACTGTCACATATTCAATATGTTGTAAAACATGTGTTGTGTGACCTGCTGGTCACTTCATATCCTTCGGGAATATCATGGAAGTGTACGTCTAAAGCGAGATTAAATGGACCCCCTGGGTGGGGAGAGATACAAAGAGGGCTAGCACTTACAGTGTTGACTACTCAAGATCACTTTGTTGTAGTCCAAATAAACTAAAGTAATTTTAATCTCGTTTCTATCTGTATCACATAATTCTAACCTGATCTCAAATGGGACCTAAGGTGTGCTTGTATAATCCTCAGACACTTCGTCAGGCTGTGGTCCGAAAGGCACTCGAATATTTTATCAGTAGGCCACATATCATGTGCTCTACACTTGAAGCATTGCAGTCTCCCGTCGTTGAAGTCAGTTTTCCAATTTTTTGATTTATCACTCAGTAACACAATATGGTTTGCCAGAAAAGATCAATGACATCGTCACTAATCATTCATTGACCATTATTTATGGTTGAGATGAAACGTGTGTTGAATTGTAGTGATATGTTCAATAGAATCCATTGTTACCTATGGTATCTATAATGAACTGTGGATTTCCCCGTTTGCTCTGTTTTTCTATAGCCCATATATTCTGAGGAATAGCACTGTTTATCACAAATACTATTACATTCAGTCCTATTGAACTTATCACTACATTTAACAAAGGCATTAAAAAGACAACTCTACCAGGTACACCCAGTGCAATGTGATTTGACAAGACGGAGGGAGTTGGGTTAGGATTGCGAACTCCCAACTGAGGATTTATCTTGAAGGGGAAATCCTGCTCAATGAACTTGACATTGTTGGACACCACAATTGTCCATGTGGACAGACAACACATAAACCCGATAAGCCTTGTGCTGAGGACTGTACCCAACAACCACACCTTCTTGAGAAATGCTGCAAACCGATGGACACGCTTCTCAGGGGGGAACAATGCATAGCAACGACACCCAAAAGGTCTGAGCCAGGAATGATCTGGCTTATATCCATACCACGGAAAGAAGGGAGTTTGATCAAAAACTCAGCAGTCTTAGCAGCCTCACTCCAAAAAATATTCGGAACACCAGAATCAGCTTACAACACCCGGTTTATCTCCTGAACGGCCCTGTGCATACGTTCAGCAATACCTTTTTGGGAAGAGTTATCAGTGCGTTTATGCTAAATTCATTTTTCTTCAAAATGAGCCTCAAGCTTAGAGCCGCAGAATTCCACACCATTATCGGCCCGAATAGCAGCGACCTTCAATCATTGTGGGCCGAAGTGTGTTGGATTTGTGACAGTCTTGTCTGAACATCCATGATTGATAACTTGTTTGAGGACACTTAAAATGTTTGTAATAATATAATAAATGTTTTCTTCAACAATCTAAGAAATCATAGAGTCGAAGTATCCCTAGAAGTTCGGGGAACTACTAGGTCCTTATATACTAATTCAAACCTTCGAAATCAAAGGTCTGAAACAATGACACTAGATGGCTTGATTCAATTCTTGCCAACTATCCAACTGAAATTAGCAGGTGCCATGGTTTTGCAGCCATCCCCATATCTGGGAATGGCTGGGCTATGTTGGACTCCCCAATGCTCAATTTGTTAATCCATCTTCTAGCCTCCAGATGGCTGGGAGTTTCACTTAGATGAATCAGTCGAGAACATTGTGAAGTACAATATTCCAACCGATACATCAACAGATACAAATATGGATACTGATATAACTAGTACCGGTTATTATATGACAAGAATCCGATACTTCCAATTTATAAGTCAATCCTCAGTCATAACTTCATGATCTTTTCAAGGCTGGCTGTGTGAATCTCTTCAACGATCTGGGAGAAATTCATATTCCCCCTATCAAACACCTGATCCTCATAAACGGAATTCCGGGCATGCTTCACAACCAGCATACCCATCAGCTCCTCCTTATCTCCTAACTGAGGAAGGAGGTTGGCCCCAAATTCTTCTACCTTCTCGATCACTTCCGAGATTTCCAAAGAAGAATTTGTCATCATGTCCAGCAACGCTAACAACTGAGCGTACTTGACATCCGCCGGCATCTTTTCAAACTCCTTCTTATACCTTCTGAGGGCTATGAGACCGGTTTCCGGAAACCGCTTCAAGATATCAAAAGCAACAGTCTTCTGGATCACACCAACCATAACATCGCCCATAAGGGTCTCAAACTGGGCAGTGTGCTCAGCACCAATACCTGCAGGGAGGTAGACCTCTTCGTGGTCAAAATACTTCTCCGAGTGGCAGTCATAGCATGCCAAGACCAAGCTGACACGTCTGTGCCAAGAATGGTAATTCTCTGCACCCTTCAGCTTGAATTTTTCATCTTGCCCGAAGTACGTCGCAAAAGAGCTCGTAACCTGTTGAATCCTTGTCATATAATGACTGGCACTAGTTATATCAGTAGTCATATTGGTATCATTTATCTTTTTCCTTAAATTATATATCCTGTAACATAAGTTCAACTAAGGGGAAAATCTTTCTCTTCATATAGTAAATCCTGCTTACTAATATTAGTAAGCGCTTATTCGGCTATTCGGACTTATCGGTCCTACCATCTCGAACAAATTTCAACATCCTCAACAGTTCCTTTGCCCAAGTGATGAAGCAGTTGCCGTTCTTCTTCACTTGCGGTTTGTGTCTGGTACGGAGATCGGTGAGGGAATATTCGAAGACGTCTCATACGATCACTTTGTTGGAATATTGTACTTCACAATGTTCTCGACTGATTCATCTAAGTGAAACTCCAGCCATTGGAGTGAAACTCCCAGCCATCTGGAGGCTAGAAGATGAATTAACAAATTGAGCATTGGGGATTCCAACATTAGCCCAGCCATTCCCAGATATGGGGATGGCTGCAAAACCATGGCACCTCCTAATTTCAGTTGGATAGTTGGCAAGAATTGAATCAAGCCATCTAGTGCCATTGTTTCAGACCTTTGATTTCGAAGGTTTGAATTACTTCATAAGGACCTAGCAGTTCCCCGAGCTTCTAGGGATACTTCGACTCTATGACTTCTTAGATAGTTGAAGAAAACAATTATTAGTTTATTAATATATTATTTGTCCTCAAACAAGTTATCAATCATAGATGTTCAGACAAGACTGTCACAAATTCAACACTGAGGTGAGTCTGGTGGTAGATAGAGTAAATTGAAGAGGCTCTCGGACTTGATATTGAGAACCTTGACCAAGTCGGGAATCTCAGAACCGGTGTGTATTCTGGCATTATCCATGACCAAGAAACTGATCTTAGGCTTAGGATCCTTTTCCAAAGTAGACATCAATTCCCACAAAAAGTGTATGAAATAGTCCCTTGTAGTGCCATTCAAATGTTTATCAAACTGCTTCTTACCGGCCTTTGTAGCTCCAGAACGAGTTTTTGGTTTTTCTCGATTTTCACCAAGAATCTCCGGTTCAAGCTTCATTGCAATTTCTTTCCAAGCTTTCGACCTGATCGGATATTTCACCGAAACTTAGATCACTCTATCAGCCGATATTGCCCCAATCAAGGTAAACTTGGAACAACGGCTTCCCTTGATCTTCAAAATGGTTGGCTCGTTCACGGGACCCCAAGCTTTTCTGTTCCTCATGTTTTCGTCAGAGCCCGCTTCATCAATGAAAATGCAGTTCGATAAGTAGTCAACCATTCGAGTCTCCAAGCTCTGCACCCATTCTTGTCGCCTTTCAAGAGATTTGGGTGAATTACGAGCTATCACGTGCTGTTGAACCTGCTTGTACGAGTAGCTCATTTCTTTAAGATGGTTTCTTAACCGTGTTCTTGACAACTTGAGATCTTTGAACTCTTTTGTTAGTTCCTCAAGAAGCCCATCAACTTGGATAGCTTCATTTTTTGCCTTCCTGTCGTTGTAGTACTTCACTATAACTTTCTCGTGATCCTCTGTCAAAGGTTGTACGACTGGTCTTCCGAGCTTCTTTATTTCAGGAATCCTGTTGAAGTCTTATGACTTCGTGCTGTGAAAATATTTAATTAGGAAAAATTGCCAAATATGGCAACCCTGGGAGTCGAACCCAGAACCTTCTAGAACATGGTCACGTGACACGTGACCTAGTACTAGAACATTCTAGAGATAGGTCATGTGTGTACCAGAACATTCTAGAGGTAGAACATGACCTAGTACTAGAAGGTTCCAGAAGGATATGACTCAGACCCTATCAGAGATCTGAGCAATATATAAGAAGACCTTAGGTCCCACATAGGACCAGGTCTGATATATGTTATTATATAGTCAAGGAAATATATTAGGATTATATTGAGTCAACTACTATTACAAAATGGATTACTTTACCAATCAGCAAGTACTATTACAACAAATCCGAGTTTGACCTTCCTCTTCAAACTTCTTGATCCACTTTAGCGCAGTAGTGTAGTTGATATTCGAGGCGTCCGCTGCTTGTTTGGCATTTCGTGGGATAGTGCTAAGATAACGATCGAAAAAACCCGCTCTTGCATTTTCGCTGTAAAATTTGCGGGTCCTATTTCTTCCCTTTGTCCCACCACGAGGCTTCTTCTCTTTTTCAGCTTCATCGCTTTTGGGGTTGTCATTTTTGTCTGGCTTTGAATTTTCCTTGAGGTTGTCCTTGAACGCAAAATTTGGCCCCATATTCAAAATATAGTTCACCGAAATCTTAGAACGGACATTGGGAACAGAAGGATCATTCGGATCCAAATACTTAGACAGCTCAGCCATATAATCAGCTGCCGACTTAGTGGTTTTGACACTCTTGATCGACATAGTGTCATCATCCAAAACCTTGTCGAGCCAAGTGCTTCGTATTCCACCCGGTGGTAAGTTGGCAGTGCCCTTGAAGTATTCACCCGGAGGATGTAGCTCATATGTGGTGACAGTGCTGAAACTTCTGGAGCACATAGTCACATCACAGGCATCCGTGTATCTCAACTTCATATGTTTATTGTTTGCATTCTGTTGGAATATTGTACTTCACAATGTTCTCGACTGATTTATCTAAGTGAAACTCCCAGCCATCTGGAGGCTAAGAGATGAATTAACAAATTGAGCATTTAGGGTTTCAACATTAGCCCAGCCATTCCCAGATATGGGGTAGTTGAAAAAGCCGACCTTCTTTATTAACAATGACACCTCCTAATCTCAATTGGATAGTTGGCAAGAATTGAATCAAGCCATCTAATCTATTGTCATTGTTTTAGACCTTTGATTTCGAAGATCTGAATAATTATGTAAAAAACACCTAGGGATATTTCGACTCTATGATTCCTTAAATAGTTGAAGAAAACATTTACTATTTTATTACAAACATTTCAAATGCCCTCAAACAAGTTATCAATCATGGATGTTCAGACAAGACTATCACAAATTGAACACATTCCCTCCCGGGGCTGCAATTTCGTCACATCATAGTTCTATCAACGGGGGTGAGAATGCTTGGTTGCACCAAATCTGTCAGTGCATAACGATCCTTTGGACTCAACTTGAACTTGTCATCAACCAAACTGCCAGTATACCTTCCTTCTCCGAAAACTTCTTTGTTGATCGGAATGTGAGGATCGGGAACAGGCAAAAAAACGGGAAGTTATGGGCGGAAGCCTTTTCTTGTTGGTAGACAATTCGCTCTGATTGCAAGATGATTTTCGGCCTCATTTTGAGAGGGCTCGACATAAGGATCATCTATTTCATTCAAAGAGACCACGGATTCGTTGGCAGGATCATTGGGTTCATATGTTTCATTCAAAGAGCCCTCAGACTTCCTAGACGAAAACACACGTCCCTTCTGATTCAGCATAGACTCTACAGACATTCTTGAAGACATGCTGAATGTGATTTTGGTGATACCACCAAGAAAGCTCCGACAAACAGATCATGATTAATTCTTTCTAGTCAAAACACAATTCTTTTTGATTATAAACAAATTTTGTTCGACGAGAGCAAATCTTTTGTGATGACTCACATTTCATTGTATGAGGAGACCATTTATACCCGATAAGAATTCAATCGTTTCCTTGCTGGTTCCAATTGGTAAACAATCAAAGATGACGTGTCTGCAATTAATAGTGTAATTAAAGCAATACTTTTTTCAGATCAACCTGTTCTAAATCTTCAGAAGGCTTTTTTTATCACGTGACCAATTCCTTGTGAGCTAAAAGGAAATGTTACCGGTCATTTATTAATTAAATACGGTAAAACTCAATCTCTTTGGAAAATGCTCAAAAATTTGCGTTTGGACTGTATCACATGACTTTTGTCACATGATCTTAACTATGAAACATTGTGGAATACAATTTGTTAACACACAAATCCAAGAGTGTCCGCTATCTTTTCTTTGATTCCGGTCACAAGTTTCTGTGCTCCTACTGCTCCTGTTGTTGATGCTGTTCCTGGAATTCAAAACCCTGTGATGGTTTTCCTTTCCCCACCGAGCTCTATTTATTCCATTCGCTAGCTGAGTCTTCTGCAGTTGTTAATGATTGGCCCTCAGCTATCCCTGTTGACCGTTTTCTTTTACGTCGTACACAATCTGACCTTCTGGTTGCAATAGACAATGTACAGGAATTGGGCGTATTCACTTACGGTGACCCAACAGTTTTTCTTCAGGAGGCATATATAGTCATCACGTAATCAGCTACTCATGGTTTGGCCCAAATGTCTTTCATTGGACTTATCTGTTACTGGTGCTCTATTTTTTCGTATGATAAGACCGCCAGACTTCTGCATCAGCTTGCGGGTTCAGCACGTTGCTGCATAACCTGGTCAGACTTGCCTTTGGTGTTTTCAGGTCTTCTACCGCGGTACGGCCCTGCTTTCATTTTGCCTTTTTCAATCGATCGACTGGCATACTGTAGGCCGCCGGAATATTCATCAGCCTCAGCTTTTGTCGTCTGTTCTGTATTCAGTCATTCCTATTGATACAACCGAACGTCTTCGCCTCACTCGTACTCATTCCACAATATCCTCCGAGATCACTGTTCCGGTCATCAGATGATGTGATTTTGTCACCGAAACTCAACTCTCTTACATTCCCCATTTTCACAAATCACCCAGAGCCTGACGAAGTTTCTGGGAGTTTCCCACTGGATTGAAATCATTAATCTGGTCTTGTTTACCATACGACTTCTAATCCAATCATTTGCGCAGGTAGTATGTTCCCTGTTAGCTCTGGCTGCTTAATTCCGCTTTTTTCGAAGGAACTTCTCAAAAGAGATTTACATGGTATCATCTCCTAATATTCACGGTAGATCCCCCGTAGGCGGCAGGCTAAAATAGATTCTTAGCAACGTTCAAACTGCCTCCTTATATATATGCGTTTTCGTGTAATTACTGTTTTCACCGTTTTGTCTTGAGTACGAAATCAATGTGTCCCAAGGTACCCGTCCGGTCCGCGTGTACACTGCTTCGTATATTTACGGTTCAATCAATTCCGTCTAATGCCTTTTCTGCATTCTCATATCAAGGGTTTGTTTCTCTTTCCTTTTATTCTAGAATGAGAGATTCACCATCGAGAACAGCTACGATTTGATTAGTCACATGTCTGCAAGGCCCTTGTCTCTTGTCACGTGATGTGTGTCACGTGGTATTTATGACCCGTTACTTGAAATCCCTCACTAGTCCAGTAGATGCTACAAAAATCAGAGTAATAAGGTGACTGTAACACTTTACTTGTTCGTCCAGTGAGTACAAATCAAAAAGTAATCTTCAAAATGTTGACTAGTTAGTGCCTTTTAAAAAATGCATTCATTTAAAAAAGAGAGCGAGGTTCAGAGACTCTTAGACAGACTTGACATAATTGATGAGTAGTACTAGCCTAACCCATCTTGGCCACACATTTTATGTAGGGCATGGTTCCGGCTTACTAAGTCTATCGGATGTTTATGTCGGCGGAAAACAGCTCCCAACCTGGCGGATCTTCTCGTTCGTAGCCCATTGAATAGACAATTCGAATTAGTAGAAGTATTGGACTTGAGGATAGATTGAAGTGTCAAAGGTTCTTCTACAGACAAACATGAGTGCTGCCTTCTCAGAAACATAATGTCATGAATTCCCAAAATTTTCCTCCTAGTTTCATTAGTAAGCAATTATATAAGTAAAAAGCGACGGTCGAGACGATCGTCTTGATAGGGAGATCTTGAAAACCTGATTTACGGTATGTCTGTTTTCGATTATTGATCCCGAATTTCTTGTCGCTAGCTTTTAGCAAGAACCTCGCGTCATTAAAAACCATAGGTCCCTATATTTTTAGTTTTTACAACGCCTGAGTTGATGTTGCTAGAATGCCATTAATGTAACGTCTTTTATGCACAAAAAAACCACTCCTTACCACCCGTCTCCCCATCCATCTTCGTCTGCCTCTAAATCGAGCTGAAGCTTGCTTTTCGGTTTGAGTTTCAAGTTCCCCTTATTGCTCACGGCTCTTGAAACTGGTTTCGCTGCCGGCTTGATAGGTCTGACAACACGGCTGGATGGAGTGGTTGACACGGTACTCTTAGCAGGTTTTGGGTTTAAAGCGGGCTCCTCATCCACATCAAAGTCCCACCCATCATCGTCGTCGTTGAAGTCATCATCAACAACGAGAGAGCTAGTTGGCTTCGATGATTGCTGGTGGATAGGTGAGATATGTGAGGTGTTCCCTGGTTCTGACATTGATGCTTGCGGAATGTTGGTGGAGCGGGTCACGGCTTCCGTGTTTTTCATTGTCAAGCTTGCGGTGGAGCCGTTGGACGAATTTCCGAAGCTGAAGATTGAGTTCTTTGTTTTGAATCCAAAGTTGGCGAGGGATAGCGAGTTCAGACCCGATATGAGGTTGGCAGATTGCTGATCTTCCTTTGCCATGGTCTCTTCGTCGTCGTCTGGGAGTTTGGAGGCCTCCTCCCGGATTTTAGCCATGTAGAGCCCAAATGTTTTCTCGGCTTCTTTCCTGACCTTCGAGGACTTATCAAGCAAGGCCGGAGCGATTGCCGAAAGCACTCTTGAGGCGCAAACATCGGCCGCAAAGTACACAATGCAGGTCTCGAAGGCCAGCACTGTACTCAGTCTTGAGGGGACAAACGGATCCTTCAGTGCCTTGGTGAAAGCAGTAATAAGAACTCCGGTTCTGGCGGAAGGTGTCATAAACTCGGCAATTTTGGTTAGGCAAACCACAGTGTTTGTTCTTATTTCCGCAACCTCATCGCTCTGCAACTTCGCCAGATATCTCAAGAGATCGTTGTTCAGTTGACGATCGGTAATTCTAGAAACGATCGGAATGACAGACTTAATTGTTTGCTCCCTGATTGATGTGTTCGTGTCATTGAAACCTTGAATCAGGTTTGGGAAGATTTTGTCTTGAACCTCGTAGTCGCTGAAATGGTCAATAATCGAAGGTAATGCGTTCATCAGAGTCATCCTAATGGCTCTGTCAGGTAAGCTGAACGCTCTCAGCACAACTGGCTTGACCAACGAGACAAAAGATTTTGATTCAAGGGCCACAGACTTCTTCAGTATGATCAGAAGCAGCGCAGATTGTTGGTTGTGTTCGTTGGTAGTGACCGAGTTAAATGACTTGATCAGCTCTGGGAGAACCTTGAACTCAAAAAACCCTTCTGGTAAAACCGTCAGCTCATCCAATGATTGGAAAATCTCCATCTTCTCCTCGTCAGATTTCAAATTGAGCTCCGTGATCTGTCTAAACACCATGATTAGCGGCGAGTCAAAAAACGTGTGTTCGCCCATCTTTAGAAGTTGTTCGGTCGAATACCTCACAGTGATAGACTGGCTTAAAAGTTTCTTCAGATGTGGAGCAAGAGTTCTAGGCACTTTGGTCAGATTTGCCAGCTGACTGAGTTCGACAGCGCTATTATCACCATTGAAGAGTTCATATATCAGAACTCCCAACTTGAAAGAGTCAAACTTGACTGCATGATTGTCGCTGAGACTCTTTAGAAAAGCAGCACCGTTTTTCTCAAACTCAGGAGGGCACAATGACGACTTGAAGCTAGGCAGTTGATAGGCAAGGTTCAGAATTTCGAAATCCTTTTCCCTCACACTCAATGCAAGCTCAAAGCTGCCCAACTTCCATTCTCCAGCCTTGTTCACAAAAACAGAGTTTTTGCACACATTTCCGTGAATCGAAAAACCCTGGTTGTTGATATATCGTAGAGCATCGGAAATTTGATAGATACCAAGCATCATCACGTCAGGAGGTAAGGTTTCCTCCGGGTAGTCGTAACTGATTACGTCATCCAAAGGTCTAACTCGTTCTGTTATGATGTACAGGAAAGAGTCGTTTTCCGAAGAATCGATCACGTTCAAAACACCAGGCAGTAAGCTCAAAGACCGATGTTTCTTGAAGCAATTTCGTGCGAGTTGGATATATCTTGCGTTAGCGGGATTCTTCAGATCAAACTCAAAAATCGTAACTTCTAGACGGTTGTCCTTCGTTGACGTTCCTTCGTAGATATTCCAGATAGATTTGGATCGAAGTGGGTCGGTAGAAACATCACGCACTATCTTATTACCAAAAGTGTACGGTATTGAATTTCCCGTTAAGGAGCCAATTGTCGACCCTATCGTTTTCGTGATGAAATTCATTGCTTGATGTGTGAGAGGACAAACACGCGAAACGCTCGATGTAGAATATTATTGTTTACTTTTATGCTGTCTGTTGTCTTTTTCTGAAATCCGTTTACGTTTATTTTGTCGTACCTTCCGATCGAATTTTATCACAAATCGTGGGCAATTTCTGATTACATAAGTAATTATATAATAAAACATATTATCAACTTCCTGATGTAAGGATATTATCAGTGACCTCTGTCAGCGTTAGCCCTTGAGTCGTATCATGCATAAAGTAGTATAATGATACAATTCACATGCCTAGCATGACTTGCCCCAGAAGTTATTTAACTTATTTAATCTAGGATGGTGTGAGTGAATGATATTCGGTGCTTAGTGTAGCTACCGAATACCAACCTTCTATTTCCTTCGCTTACTGTTCCTCCATCCGAGGATGGGAAGAGAACCGTGACGATGGGCCTATTTATACGGATGTGCTGGAGCCATCTCTGCAGCAGCATGCGGCAGCACGGAGGACTTTTGTCCAGCTAATCACTTACGTAATATAACAACACCCTTACACGTGATAAGATATCCCGACAGGAGTAAAAACAACCAGCCCTTGCTGGGTCACCTTCAAAGAAGTGCTGACTGCTCAGAATGAAGTGCTTCTGGTATACACAGCATATGTCTACGTGAGCTTTAATAACAAATAGAAAAAACAACGATTCAGTGTAAAATTTAAATGGGAACTTGTGGATTAGTACAACCTTACTCTGCGGCTTCTTGGAATCTCTCCGAGATGGTGCTGATCAGCTTTTCGAACTCGCCAGCCAGAGCCTGTTCACCCCTGCTTGGCTCAAAGAACTTTGCGGAAGAAACAGCGTGCTTAACGTCGGCAGTAGCCTCAGAAAGTTTCGACCATTGAGCACCATTTACCACGGCCTTTTGGGCTTCGTCGTAGTAAGTGACGAATGCCTTCATCATGTCGTATGTCTTCCAGATAGGACAGAAGGCATCGTAAGTAGAATAACCGTTCTGTTGCAGGAAGTCCTCTTTGATCAAAGCCGACACATCCAAAACAATCTTATCCGAGTCAGACAAAGCAGACTTACCAACCAACTGAACAACCTGCTCCAATTCCTCAGCATTGGAGATAATCTCCTTGATCTTGTCTCTCAGCGAGGCAAAGTCAGGATAGTTGGAGTCGTAGTATTTGTTCAAAACGTTCGTGTACTTTGAGTATGAGATGGCAGTGTTGATCGATGGGAAATGCTTTCTCTGCGCCAGTTTCTTGTCCAAACCCCAGAAAACTTGGGTGATACCAAGGGTAGAAGTAGTGACAGGATCGGAGAAGTCACCACCAGCTGGAGAAACGGCAGCAACAATGGAAACAGAACCCAGTCTGTCTGGGGAACCAAGAGCAACAGACTTACCTGCTCTTTCGTAGAAAGAGGCCAGTTTAGCTCCCAAGTATGCAGGGAAACCTTGATCGGCAGGCATTTCTCCCAAACGACCAGAAATTTCTCTCAAAGCTTCGGCCCATCTGGACGACGAGTCAGCAATCATCGAAACGTCCTTACCCTGATCTCTGAAGTACTCGGCCAGAGTGATACCGGTGTAAATGGAAGCCTCTCTGGCTGCGACAGGCATGTTAGAGGTGTTAGCCACCAATGTGGTACGCTTCATGATAGGCTCCTTAGTTCCGTTTTGTTCAGTAAACAGCTCTGGGAATTCCATCAAAACCTCAGCCATCTCATTTCCACGTTCACCACAGTTGTGGACCAATATACCATTTGCAAGCATGAACTGGTGGTCGGTGTTGTCAGCCAGGGTAATACCGTAGTAGTCATCAATTGGCTTAACGTCAGAGTGATCATCCTCAACAACAGGAGCAACCGAAAATCCAAAGAACAAAGGCTTGTACTTCTCAGAGGTAGCAACCAAAGTTTTTCTTGGAATAGCAGAGTGTCTGAGGGAGCGGGTCAAGTTCTCACCGGAGAAATAGATGTCAAAGCTTCTCTGGTGATGAACACCGTTCTTGTCAATCTTAGCTGCAGAGATGGTGACAGAAGATTTGATACCCAACGAGTGAAGAACATCAACAAAACCCTTCTTGATAGTAGGATGAACGGTCTTGACAGTAGCCTGGCCGTCACGGACAAACCCGTCAGAATCAACCAAACCTGCAACAAATCTTTCACGGACAGCAAAGGTATCGGACTTCAACCAATCAGGAACGGTCTTCGTTGGTTTGCCGTCAACCATGGTCAAAAAGCCCATGTTGGAGATGACATGCCACAAGACATTGTTCGAGTTCAAGTTCTTTCTGATGCCGTTGCCTCTGACAACACGGGAGAACAGGTTGACAGTCTTCGCTCTCTTTGGTTCCTTTCTGTCAGTGTACTCAGCAACCAAGTCCAAGTTAGCAGCATACTCAAACACACGTTCCATCAAAGTTTGATCTTCCGAATCAATTGAAAAAGAAACACTATCAGTTTGACCGTCACCGATCCATAGACCCAACAAGTAAGCAGTTGAGGTAACGGTTTCAGCATTGACGGCAAAAGGTGAGTCCTTCAAAAACTTGAACAGCGCGTTAGTCTGCAACTGAATTGGACCGCAAATTTGCTTGGTGACCTTCCTGACATTGAGACTGATCTTGTTGTAAAATCTGGCTTCAATAGTCCAGTCAATGTCACAAGCACCCTTTGACAACTGCAAAGCCTGAGCCTTGTCGTGAGCCAAAGTAGCTGCAGCAGTGTTCCAGTTCTCAAAACTGAACATCTTGGTGAAAGGTCTGACAACCTCAACCTTCTGGCCTTCAATGACCTTCGTGTCGCGGTCAAACCAAACAACCTGGTAACCCTTAACCTTACCGTTGAGTTTGTTAACAAAAGAATTTGCAACGGTTCTCAAAACAAGCTTGTGAGTCGCGTTACAAACGTACGACAAAGTTTCGTTTTCACGGCTGGCATCAGCGTGATTTGTGTTCTCAGAAACATGGTACATCTGCTCTTGACCTCTTGGAAGAGCAACAACCTCACGAGCAAGACCGTCCTTACCCAGAACGGACTCCCCAACCTTGATGTCCTCAACCTTAGCAACTTGACCGTCAGCCATGAACACCTCGGTTCCCTTGGCAAAACATCCGACATAGATAATGACGTCTGAGTTGGAGTACTTGGACAGAGATTGCGAAATCACAGTCTTTCCGCAACCGAAAGCACCTGGGATACAGGTGGTACCACCTTGGACACAGGGGAACAGCGCGTCAAGCACTCTTTGACCAGTTAACAATGGGTAGTCAGCAGAAAGCTTCTCGGCAACAGGTCTTGGGACTCTGACAGGCCAGGTGTGCATCATCGAGTACTTGCTGACCTTACCGTCATACTCAACTTCAAGGATCGGATCATCAACGTGGTAAGAACCAGCCTCGGCAATAGAAACAATTGTACCTCTGGCGCGAGGCGGAAGCAAGATCTTGTGGTCAGAGACCAGAGAGTTCTCGAAGGTGGAACCAAAGATGTCACCACCAGTGATATGGTCACCGACTTTCAAACTTCCTGGGGTGAAATCATACTCAACGGTTCTAGACAAAGCTGGTGCATCAATACCTCTTGGAATGTAAATGGACTGAGAAACGTCCTTAATGGCCTTCAATGGTCTCTGGATACCATCGTAAATGGTCTCCATCAAACCTGGACCCAACTCGACGGAAAGAGGCTTCCCGGTTCTGAGAACCGGATCTCCGACCGTGACACCGGCAGTTTCCTCGTAAACCTGCACAGTGGCCTTGTCTCCATCAATTCTGATGACCTCTCCCACCAGATTATCGTGTCCGACTTTGACCAGCTCGTACATGGCACATCCAATCATGTTTTCGGCCACCACGACGGGACCGGAAACAGAGTAGATTTGACCGTACAGAGACTCATCCTCATCCAATGACAGCGTTTTCAGCGTTTTCCTTGCATTTTCCAGGGCGCCCGCCTATCAAACAAGTGTTAGTAAAAAGTCCAAGACAAATTCATCGCCACTGTCAGCACAACCTCGCAATTCCGCTCAATTGCCATTTAACGCAGTAACTATCAACATACCATTATGTCTGTGTTATTCTTAACTGTTTATACAGTTGCAGTCACGTATAAAACCACAAACACACCGGGTTCAATCTGTTTTGCAAAGCAATGCGGTAGGTAACAGTGTCAACTATGTGTGCGCATTTACTTCATTTTACAGATGCTGGCTGCTTCCATCGTGGTTATGAGCCCCGACCAGATACTCAACGTCGATATCCACTATCTCGCGTCGATCGACGCAAATGCCAGGAAAGAAAAAACTGTGTGGAGAAAAAGCAACCGTCTGGTTTACGGCTAATGATATGGATAATTTGTGTTATCGAGCGACTGTCATAGCCAAATTTAGAGCGTTTGGTGGTATCAGGCAAACGAAACACTTGGATCTACTGGAGAACTACAGTTATTCCTAGCACGTGACCTCAACTGTATCGCTCGTGCGACTCATGCTGAAACAAGGGATCAAGGTTTCGGAGGTGGCGGCCAATGTGGGGACCTTGTCGCCGTTCAAGCCGCAATATGCCTCGCTGCTGAACGAGCAGCACTTCTACCAGAACTCGATGCTTTTGAGTTGGTCTGAGAGAAATGCACATCCGGTTACTTTGCGACATTTGGCCAATTTCGGCAAGAAGCTGACCAAGGAGAAACTGATCAGCAGCGCCAATTTTGTGCGCACAGAGCTTCCTGTCCGGTTGAGTCGCAAGATCCGTGACCTACAGCATCTTGACTACCGGGTGACAAACAATCTGCACATAAATCAGGTTTATCAAAGCTATTATCACTGTTTCAATGCTTTCAGACGGACGCCGCGGATAGAGACGTTAGAAGAAAACGAGAAGTTTTGTGAGTTTTTGACCAAAGTTCTGGACGACCATTTACTGGTTCTTCCACACCTGATGATGGGAGCTTTGGAGGTGTCTATTCTGCAGAACATGCCGCAAAACGAGCTGGATGAGTTCATTTCGTCGATGCTGCGGTCGCGTATAAGCAGAAGAGTCATCATCGAGCAACATACGACTCTTTCACAGTCCTTCAAAGACCAGGACGGAGACACGGTGGACAAGCCACCGAATTACATTGGTGCGGCATTCCAGTACTGTTCTGCGCACGAACAACTACAGATTTGCAAAGACATTGTCTCAAGCTTTCTGCAGAGCATATATCCAGATCTCCAGATTCCTGAACTAGTGATCGTTGGAGAGGATGTGAAGTTTCAGTTTTTGACGAACCATCTGAACTACATTTTTGCCGAGATTCTGCGTAACTCTTTGAAGTCGACAATCCAAAATTTCATCAAACGACATGGGGATGTTCCAAGAGAACAGCTTGGTCGTCTCAAGCCGCCTGCCATTGTCGTGGAGATTACACAGACAAAGAAAGACATGACTTTCAAATTTTCGGATCAGGGAGGCGGAATGTCGACGAAAAAACTCAGCAAGGTCTGGTCTTTTGGAAAGTCGCCGCAGCTGGCACGGGAATATCTGCGAAACTTCCATCGGATGCCGGGTCTGAACTTGAACTTCTCGCCGGAAATCGCCGATGGCTCTGATCCCGAGCTGACGGGAATCATCCACAACCTCGGACAGATGGAAACAACAAACGGGAAACAGAGCTCCGTGTTGCGGTCGCTCGTGAGCAGACCGTTCGAGTACACTCTGGGTATTTCACTGCCGATGTGCAAGGTTTACACGGATTATTGGAACGGAGAGCTGGAAATGTACTCTGTTGAGGGATTTGGAACCGATGTGTATTTGAAGCTCAGCAAGCTCGGGGGAGCTGAGAAGCCCCAGCTGGACAAGGCGTGATTGAGAAGAGTTGAGACAGAAAACATCACGTTTAGAGTGGATTCATGACAATCAACGTTACTATTAGCGAGTCTCAGACGGGTTTTTTGCGGTTGAATCTGTCAATTTGGTCGAATTAATACGCTACACACAAAATTCTGGCTTATTTATACCTGTAGTCACGTCCATTCAATCGAGAACTCTTTGCATCACCGCTAATTTACCCTAGATTATCCGAAACTACCAATAGCACCACTAAAAAACTTGATTTCCTGTCCTACAAATTGATTGTGGCGGTGCGAGTTCGATTCTCCAGCCCCATTTGTGAAAAAAAATCCAAAATATATATATCTCTATCTGTTTTGGACCTCAAGTTGCCCAAAAGCTTTCGTTAAGTATCGACGGCGATGTCTCAGAACAGTAAGTTACAGCCGGAAAGCGTCAGGAAATTGCACCACTAACCGAATGACAGACCCTCCGGACGGAGTTGCTCGGACAAACCAGCCAATCTCCATATCGTCTCTCTTAGACGGAACGCCGCAACAGTCGACAACCCGCGACACGAGCCAGTCGCCTCTACCACCAAGCAACAGCATTACGAAGTACTACGATCCCATCAAAAATGCAACGTTCAACACTCCCTCGGCCCCGCCTACGGCGACAGCTTCTGAAACCAGCACTCCTGTGGCCTCTACAATAATCGACTTAACCACTCCGGCAGTGGCGACTCCTGTTGAACCGACACAGATACAGAAAGAAGCTCTACAGCAATCAAAACAACCACCGGGGCGCATGTCGTTGAGCTCGATGATCAACCAGGAGGACGCAACCGCCACGAACACACCCGCCTCACCAGCCACAGAAGCATCACCAGCCACATCAGCCACGGCTCGAGGAAAACTTATAGTTGGAGGCCTGCTTGTTCCCGAGGTGGACGCCTCTCGGGGAGTGAAAATTGCGCCTGCAAAGACTTTGGACGCCAAGCCAACGCCAGCAAAGAAACCCGCCAAGCCAAGGGCCCGTGCGCCACCAAAAGATCCAAAAAAGAAGGAAAATGGAGCCAAACCGGAAGCCTCCAAGGCAAAAAACACCAAAAGTAAGGCGACAGATGAGGCTGCAAAAAAGAAAAAGCCCGTTTCTACTGTCAAGGACACCGAGACGAACTCGGGCTCTTCTACACCGGCCACTTCTCAGAAAAAACAGCCTCCGAAACCACTGAATACACTTCCACAGCCCACGTTCATGGATGTTGTGGAGCCTTCAGAAGAGAAACCGCCCAAGGAAGATCCAATAATAGCACTGCATATTCCGCTGGTTCCGCCAGGGACGCAGCCGGGCCAATCACAGGCGATCTTCAACGTTATGAAGTTGTGCGAAGACAAGTATGGGTTCAACGTGATGCACCCAAACGGCAAAATAGCATTCGATTTAGACGATTTAGACGAGGACATCCCAGAGGGGGATAATGCTGACGACGAAGACGGCAACAACGTGGAGCCAGAGGACGACGCTGACATTATGAGACGTTTGGGCATGAAGTTTAAGCCTGGAATGACGGATGAGGAGAAGGAGGAGATGATCTTGAAGGAGATTCACCGCAAAAAAATGGAGAGCAACAAAAGGATTGGAAAGTATGACTTACTGGACCCGTTCATCGATGACGAGGAGCTTTTATTTGAGGAGCAGACCAAGAACAATAAAGACGGGTTCTTCGTTTATTATGGTCCACTTGTGGACGACACTATCAGCGGTGGTGGGAAGCGGAAGGTGAACTCTGGTGGCGGTTCGAGCTCCAACAAGCGTCGGAGACCTCCTGCAGCGTCCAGTCAAAGCTCCCAACTGAAAAAGCCTGCTTCTGAGAGCGTTTCCCCCGTGAAAATAGCGCCCAAACCAATTTCCAAAGATCCACCTCAGAAATCTCCCGCTCCTACAGAGGTAGTCGAGAAGTCTGAAAAGACGGACAGGGAAAAAACGGCTGTTTCGACGACGAGCAACAAGATCATCATTGGATCGTTACCTCCGTGAGCACCGTTGGTCCGGTTCGCGTCTATCGACGCTGGAAAAATACTTTTTTTTTTCTGGGACTATCGACGCATGACGTCGATCGACGCACTGGAAAATTCTAGTAAGATCGGGAAAGTCTTTTGGGAGTCACGCCGCAAGCCGTTTAATTCTGTCACTCTTTCCTGTTGTTCCACTTTCTATATAAACAGGCCCGATTCCGGGTTTCTATATCTTTGAACAACATCAATAAACAAACTCAGTATGATTCAAAGAAGTGCTAAGAAGCTTGTGTGTGGTAACGCTACACGGAGCGTCCGGCCAAGAGGACTGGTGGTGAGCAGGACCAAACTGCCCTTGCCAATGGCCTCTCAATTGGTGTTGAAGCCGGCATTCCAGGCATTGCGTGTCTCACCAATGAGCACAGTTGGCGGTGCTAGGATGTTCTCGACGTTTAATGCTCTGGGAATGCAGATGAAGATGAATCCCGAGCAGGCGGAGGAACCGGCCCTGAAGAGATTTGCCACAAATTTGACGGATCTGGCCAAGAGTGGAAAGCTGGACCCGGTGATTGGCCGAGACGAAGAAATCAGAAGAACTATACAAATTTTATCGCGCAGAACCAAGAACAACCCGGTTTTGATCGGAAATGCCGGAACAGGTAAGACTGCGATCATGGAGGGTCTTGCCCAGAGAATCGTCAAGGGCGAGGTTCCTGAGAGCATGAAGGACAAAGAGGTTATTTCGTTGGATTTAGGCTCGCTGATCAGCGGTGCCAAGTACAGAGGAGAGTTTGAGGAGAGATTGAAGCAGGTTTTGAAGGAGCTGGATGAAAAACACATCTTGTTCATTGATGAACTGCACATTCTGCTGGGTCTGGGGAAATCAGAGGGGTCGATCGACGCGTCGAATCTTTTGAAACCGGCCTTGGCAAGAGGTCAACTGCAATGTTGCGGTGCCACGACGATCGACGAATACAAGAAATACATTGAGAAGGACGTGGCATTGGCAAGAAGATTCCAGCCTATTTTGGTGAACGAGCCCACTGTGGAGGATGCCATCAGCATTTTGAGAGGTCTCAAGGAGAAGTATGAGGTCCATCATGGTGTTCGGATCACCGACGGCGCTCTAGTGACTGCTGCTGTTTACAGCAACCGGTACATCACGGACCGGTTCTTGCCGGACAAGGCTATTGATCTTGTTGACGAGGCGTGCTCTGCGTTGCGGCTGCAACACGAATCGAAGCCGGACTCGATCCAGGAGCTGGACCGTTCGATCATGACGATCCAGATCGAGCTGGAGTCTCTGAGGAAGGAGGAGGACGTGTTGAGCAAGGAGAGAAGGGAGAAGCTTGAAGAGCAACTCAAGTACAAACAGGCAGAGCTGGAGCGTTTGACCGAGATCTGGGAGTCGCAGAAGAGGGAGCTGGATAACATCAAGCAGTTGAAACAGGAATTGGAGAAAGCCAAGCACGACCTGGATGTTGAAAGAAGAGCAGGAAACTTTGCGGCAGCTTCTAAGTTGCAGTATGCTACGATTCCAGAGCTCGAGGACAAGGTGAACAAGTCGATCAAGAGCCAGGAATCGGCCGTTGATGAGGACGGCAACGAGCTGTCGTTGTTACACGAGTCGGTGAACAGCGAGGACATTGCACGGGTGGTTTCGAAGGCTACGGGAATTCCGGTGCAGAACATGATGAGAGGAGAAAAGGACAAGCTGTTGTACATGGAGGCTGCTTTGAAAGGCCGTGTGATTGGCCAGGACGAGGCCATCAACTCGATCTCAAATGCTATCAGATTGCAGAGAGCAGGTCTGACTAACGAGAAGAGACCAATCGCATCATTCATGTTCCTGGGACCTACAGGTACCGGTAAGACAGAACTGACAAAAGCGGTTGCACAGTTCTTATTTGATGATGAAAACGCCATCATCAGGTTCGACATGTCGGAGTTCCAGGAGAAACACTCGATCATGAGACTGATTGGTGCGCCACCATCGTATGTCGGATACGAGGAGGGTGGAGAGTTGACGGAGAAGATCAGAAGAAAGCCATACTCTGTGATTCTATTCGATGAGTTTGAAAAAGCACATCCAGACGTTTCGAAGCTTCTGTTACAGGTTTTGGACGAGGGTAAGTTGACGGATTCGCAAGGAAACAAGGTTGATTTCCGCAACACGTTGATTGTGATGACGTCCAACATTGGACAGGATATCATGTTGTCAGACGATGCCGACAATGCCAAGGTTCTGGACGTGATGAAACACTACTATTCTCCGGAGTTCATCAACCGTATTGACGAGGTTGTGATTTTCAACAAGCTTTCGAAGGACGCTCTGCGCAACATTGTCGATCTGCGGATCGACGAGCTACAGGACAGACTTGCGGAGCGCAGAATCGAGCT
Source organism: Ogataea zsoltii (assembly GCA_003709205.3). NCBI lineage: Eukaryota > Fungi > Ascomycota > Pichiomycetes > Pichiales > Pichiaceae > Ogataea > Ogataea zsoltii. The sequence goes on from PPKH03000003.1 coordinate 24,987, forward strand.
GCGGCTGAGCGAGAACGCCAAGGACTGGCTCACGACGAACGGATACGAGCCGCAATACGGAGCCAGACCGCTCAACAGATTGATCAAGCGCAGACTGCTGAATCCAATGTCTGTGCTGATGCTGAAGGGCGAGATCAAGAACAACAGCGTTGTCAACGTGGATGTGGACGAGACCGACGGTCTCAAGATCACATGCGAAAGTAGTGAAAAGAATCAAGACGATCAATAATGACTAAGCGGAATGTATATGGAATGTTTGTACATAGCAAATTGGGTTTCAACATTTAGATTTGGAAAAAATAACGAGAATAATAGAACCAAGAACAATGCAGATCAAATTTAGGCTGGAAAAAAAATAGTTTCGAGGTGGTGTAAAAATTATTTTGCATTGTACGGCAACAATGGAACAGGCTACCAATACAGGGAACTATATTTGTAATAACGGTTCTCCGACGAGCGTTGTTGGGGATACGGTGGCGTTGGCGAGGAGAGCGGGCGACTGGGGGGTGTGGATGAATGGGAGAACATACAATAAAGAGGGGCTGGAAGGAGCGATAGCGAGATGAGGAGCGGGAAAAGGAGAGAAGTGGGGTCAAAGGTGGACAGAAGTGTACACAGGTGTACGGGTTGAATCTAGAAAACGCCAATACGATCTTTTTTTTTGTCAAATTTACTGAGCTGTGTCTGTAGCAGTAAGTCCCTGCTTTTCAATGCTGGGCCTCCTGTATTTTATCTACCAAGATTTGTCCGGGTATCTATCGTTTCTTTTTCGTGAAATTTTCTTGGAATTTCTGAATTTTTCATCAATTTTTCAATTTTTTTTTATTTTTTTTTATTTTTTTTGAATTTTTTTTGGTCTGCATTGCTACTGCACGTTATTGTTATTCTATTGTTCCTATTGTTACTTGTAATTTTTTTTTTCTATATTTCATGTCACAGTGAGCAGCTAATAGAAGAGGTGGAAATACGGGAAGCGTTTGTTGAGTTGTTTCTGTTTAGATAGTTGTTTTACCACTAGACAGGCTTTTTGCAAAAACAAGCGCACACAACACTGAGAAACCGCATCTGTTCCCCCCACACCAGCATCCAATGGCTGCAAAGAAAAGTTACCAAGATACACAGCAGAGACTGAAGAAGCGGGCCACCGCAGAGACTGCGTCGTCTAGCAAGCGTGTGAAGCGGGAAAAGGCCGACAAGACAGAAACGACGGACAAGGCAGACGTTACTTCAGGAACTTCGTCGCCTAAGTCTCCGCAGGATGACCTGTTTGAGCCTGCCAGCTACGACGACGTATCGTCTATCGAGTCTGACTCTGAGTCCGAGTCCGACCAGGGCCAGACCCTTTCGAAACGTGACCTCCGTTTCAACTTCTCGAACATCATCAACCAACAGCCTTTCTTCACCCATCCGAGCGCAACGACGATCGATCTGCACAGCGAAATGAAACTACAGAGACAGAGCAGGCTTCTGCAGCTGGATCTTTTGCGGGCCCGCGAGGACGAGCAGCAGTCGCCAGTCGAGAGCGATTCCGGGCTTATAGAGGACTTCTTGAGTCTCTCGTCGTCGGAGGACGAAGAGATTTTGGAAGACAGACTGCCAAAGTTCAATTACATCAAGAGAATCGAGACCAGCAGCGACATGTGTTCTGCCAACATGGAGTCGCTCACCACTGGACTCGAGCAGGTGGATCGTATCATCAAACAGCTTAATAATCACAACCGCGAGGACGAGTTTCTGAGTCTGGACGACCAGATCATGGCCAGTCCCGAAAAGGAATTGTCCGCAGAAACGGACTCCAACTTCTCGCCAATCAGAGTGAGGCCGCAGCAACAGCAGCAGAAGAAAGAGACCGACAAAGAGAGAGACTGCCATCTGATTTCGGAAACATCGAGTTTCAGATTGCTGATGGACAGAAAGAAACAGAGCGGTCGCGAGGTGAAACAAGAGGAAGAAGTGGTGGAAACAGCAAAGGAAGTGAACGTCGAGGAGTTTATCAATCTCGAGGTGGAAGCCGGAGAGGTTTCTGATTTGACGAGTCCTTTCTCTGTTTCCGGAGAGGTCCGCAAGTTTGAATATCGTTACAACCACGACAAAATCAATCTTGCCCTGGTGGACGATCTCAAATACAGCCTTCCTAAAACCTCCAAAAAGAAGTCGCAGGGGCCATTGAATAAGAGAGCGTTGTTTTATGGGAACCACAGTGAGATGGTTAATAACGATTCGTCTATTTATTTTAACGATTTTTTGATTTAGTGTATATAGAGCAGCCGTTTTGGCTGTAATGATTAACTGAGCGAGCAAAGACACCCCGAGCCATCTCTGTGAGGTATTGTGTGGTCTTTTTGACCGACATTATCTCGTTTCAATTTTTTGTACAGCCCCAAATGCAATACAGTTTCAAGTTTGATAAATTATACAGCCACAAAACCCCCCTTTGAAATTCCTGAAATTTTGGACGTTCTACAGTCTCTTGAGCGCATCAAACCGTTTTTTCAGATCATCAATGTCGTTTTTCGGCTTTGTTGGTGCTGGTTTGGCCACCACTGCTGGTTTCGTGGACCTGTCAGATTCCTCCTCCGCTGAGTCAGCAGCTGAGTCAGCAGCGACCGTCTCACTCTCGTCAGCTTCTGGGACAGCTTCTGCTGTCTCTGTTCCGTACAGATCCACCCCGTAAACCTCGCAAATTTCCTTCAAATAGAGATCGATCAGCTCGTCAACGTTCTCGTTTTTGCACTTCTTGATCACTTCCTGGTCGTCGTACTCGCTCACGCTCTCCTCGTAGAAAGCCTTGCCGTACTTGGCCACCAACAGAGCAACTAGCTTTTTGTAGTCCTTGAGGTTCACGTAGCTGTTGAGATACATCACTTTTTTCACGATTTTCACGATGTTCTCGTCGTCAGACTTGCTCACCAGCTGGCTCAATCTTGATAACAGGGTCATACAATCTATCAGAAGAGCCTCGTACAGGTCGATAAGATTGTCGTCGTTGATCACTTTAGCTATCTTGATTCGGATCAGAGCAAGAGCTCTGTCAAAACTGGGCCCTGAGATTTGTTTGAGCGATTGAAGTTCTTTGGAAAGATTGAACAGCGTGTTCTTGTTGCGACGTTTCATCTGGTCTATCTCAAAGTCCAGTCTAGTGACGGACATTTTGAGTGCAATTTTGAAATGCACCTGGTGACATGTTAGTCAATTGGCCACAAAAAACACTCAACTGGGACACTCACTTCTTCGGACATCGGGGGCATGGCGTGTATCGCTGGACTAGACGGTCCAAGTCGGAAGTGCACAGACTGATAAAGTGCGTCTTGCAGCTTTTATCGCGAGGACAGAAAAACAAGCGGTGCCCCAGACATAAATCGACGCGTCGATCGACTCAACTGTTTTCTGCGTGTGTGTGTGTGTGTTTTTTTTTCCAGATCTTGATCGAAAAACTAAGATAGATCTGTTCAAGAGCAATTAGCTCTACGGTCCCAATCAAATCTCAATCTCCGCCATGAGCACATTGAAAGACAGAAAGGAAGAGTTTGTGACCGGGTTGACGGGCGGATCGACTTACGACATCTATGTTGTCACGTCGATCTCGCTCACTTCGTACCTCGTGTGGTCGGTCCTCAAGAAGAAGACCACCTGTTTCGACAAAAAATCCGACCCTTTCAGTGCCTTCCTCGACATATTGATCAATTGGAACAATCTCCTTATGTCCGTGACCGTGTATGCAAATAACATTGGATTGCTCACTATTTTGAACGTCATTCCTTTGATGTTCGTGATGTTCAACAAGTCTAAAGAGACTAAGCAAAAGGTTCTGAAAATCAACCCAAAAAAGCTCACGTTTAAGCAGTTTCTGCCATTCAAGTCCTACATCACCGTCTACCGTGCCCAGATGATGGTGATCACGTGCATCTGCATCTTGGCCGTCGATTTCCGTCTGTTCCCGAGACGATTTGCCAAGGTGGAGACTTGGGGGACCAGTTTGATGGATCTTGGAGTCGGCTCGTTTGTGTTCTCTATGGGACTGATCAGCTCCAGATCAATTCTGAGACAAAACTTTGCGGGAACATACAACTATTTCCGCAATCTGGTTTCATCCATCAAAGGTTCAATTCCTCTGATTGTTTTGGGAATCATCCGTTTGGTGAGTGTCAAATCTCTTGATTACCAGGAACATCTTGCAGAATATGGCAAACACTGGAACTTTTTCTTCACCTTGAGCATGGTTCCTTTGCTAGTGAACATTCTGTATCCATTGATCCGTCTGTTCTCGCCTCTTGTTTTCAGCTTCATGCTCATGTTTGGCTACGAGGTGCTTTTGGTGAAGTACGGACTGCTCGAGTATGTTATTGGTGCCGAAAGAACTGACTTGATTTCGCAGAACAAGGAAGGACTGGTTTCTTTGGTGGGATATCTGGCGATATTTCTCAACGGATATGCCCTGGGATACATCTTGCTGCCTTTGTTTCCGACAAACTCGAATCTGGTCACGTCCAGCTTCAAAAGAGAGGATCTTTCCAAACCGATAAAAAACCGGCTGCTCACTCTCAAGCCGGTCGAGGCGCTATTTCTCATGGCCGTGGTGTATCAGACGTTGTATTTTGTGATAGACACAAGTTATGTTTACGGAGTTTCTCGGAGAATGGCGAATTCGCTATATGTGATCTGGGTTTCTGCATACAATTGCTCATTTTTGCTGGGCTACATCTTGGTCCAGAACTTCATATGGGGCGACGTGGAGTATACTGTTGTTGAGGAGGGAGAAGAGGAACTTGAAGATGTCGCTGTCAACTACGAAAACAGCGTTCCGCGGTGTCTGATTGACGTGAACAACAACAGTCTGGTGCTTTTCTTAGTCGCCAATCTGCTGACGGGAGTGGTGAACATGGCTTACAACACGCTGGACGGGGCAGATTTGTACAATCTGTGTGTTTTGATAGGGTATGAGACGGCGTTGGCGGGCTTTGCAATGACGTTGAGGAAGCTGGGTATCAAACGGAGATGAACATTCACCGGTAGCATATCTATCTCTACAGACGTCTTCTGGACGATCGTCTCGACGCGCCGTGTCACGAAAAAAAAATCACGGTTTTCGCGTCGTTTTCAAAATTTTTCAGCAAATAAACCAACTGCAATGACGTAAATGATCCATCTATGTACGATACTTCAAGAACTAGACGAGATCGCCAGCCATGGGGAAGCCTTTCTTTGACCACGGGATTGCCGATTCTCTGCTTGCGCCGCCGCCCAGCTCCGATTACGAGCTGTTCAAATCTGAGATCGGGGCGATGTTCTCTGACATCAGCGAGCGGTCGATCGAGTTGCTTTTTGAGGCGTTTGGCCATTCGGAAAACAGACTGATGGCAGCCGCCAATGCATATCTGGATCGTGCAGAAGAGTTTCAAGGAGTTGGTGGACTGATAAATATGAAGAAACGACCGATCGAGACCCACGAAATCCAGGACAAACGACACAAGACAGACGAGACAGACGAGACCGACGGCTTCTGGTCGCGATATGTTGGCACGATGGAGGTTAGTTGCTGGTGCACACGGTACGTTTTCAGCGGGCTTCGAACGGGCGATCGGGTTTATTTGACGAAAAACCCGGAGAACGACCACATTGTGTACATCAACATGCGGGATCACGACAGAGACCGCGTGATTGGTCGGTGCACGGAATCGTCTTCGCGAGTTTTGGCTCCGCTTCTTGCAGAGGAAAATGTCGAATTTGAGACGTACATCTCGTACATGCCAGACACACGGCTGCGAACGGGCGACACGTTTCTGGTGGAGATGGAGTGTTTTCTGACGGCGCGGCTGTTCGGCGACGCTGATGTCGACGTGATGGACTCGTTGATGGCCGTTCGTAGGGGGAAGATTGGCGGAGCGGACAAGCGACTGTGTTTGTCGAGTCTTTTTGAGCGGCTGCGGCTGCGGCCCGTGGAGAGCGACGAGAACGGGACCGCTGAGCCGGCGAACGTGGTGGAGCTGGACGAGGTAGACGAGAAGGAGGACGAGGATTTCGACGAGGTGAAACGCAGCTACGAGGCGGCCAAGGGCCGGACAGAAGAGGACGAGAAGACGCTGAGTTTGAACCAGCTGCGCGACCTGTATCGAACGACGGGGTCTGCGGAGCAGGAGATGCTTCCCGAGACATATCCGAGCGATTATCGGCTGGAGTTGCGGCCGTACCAGCGAAACGGACTGAGTTGGATGTTGAAACGGGAGAGCGAGTACGGACTGATTGGCCACGGAAACAGCGACGTGAGCGACCAGGAGCGCGAGCAGCTTTCCTCGCAGGACTCGGACGGGTTTGTGGTTCCTCTGTGGAAGGAGTACCGGTGGCCGAAGGACCGGTCACGAAGGACGCGCAAGGAGTCGACAGACGGCTCTTTTTACTTCAACATCTACAGCGGATTGTGCTCGCACGAGCGGCCGGTGGTGAAGACGAACTGTTCGGGCGGGATTCTTGCGGACGAGATGGGTCTTGGAAAGACCATCACTACGCTTGCTCTGGTTTTGACGTGTCCGATGGACGAAAAATACGTGGTTTCGTCTGCGGATCGGTATGCCCATCGGACCACGCTGATTGTGTTGCCGATGACGCTATTGTCGCAATGGGAGAGCGAGTTCAACAAGGCGAACGCCAATTCTCGCCACAAGTGCTATATATACTACGGAAACGACACTCTTGGGGACCTTACCACGCTGCTCTGCGGCAACAACAACGCCCCGACGGTGGTTCTGACCACGTACGGAACGGTCCAGAGCGAATGGGCCCGGTGTTCGCGGATCGGGACCAAGGTTGGCTTGTTTTCGGTGAACAAGTTTTTCCGGGTGATTTTGGACGAGGGCCACAACATCCGCAATCGTGCGACCAAAACAGCCCGTGCGGTGAACGAGCTGCGTGCGAGTCGGCGCTGGATTCTGACGGGGACTCCCGTGGTGAACCGGCTGGACGATCTGTTTTCGTTGGTGTCATTTTTGGACGTGGAGCCGTGGAAAAAGTACTCTTTATGGAAGTATTTCATCACAGATCCGTTCGACAACGGCAAAGACCTACACCAGGCGTTTGGGCTGCTCAAGTCGATTCTGGACCCGCTTCTTCTGCGGAGAACGAAGAACCAGCGCGACAAGGACGGCAATCTACTTGTCTCGCTGCCGTCCAAGGAGGTGGTGATCGAGCGACTCAAGTTCAACGAGAAGGAGGAGCTGTTGTACGAATGGCTGAAGGAGCGTGCGGTCAACACGTTTGAGCAGAACATGCGCAGCGGGATGCTTTTGAAGAACTACTCGTCGATTCTGACTCATCTTCTGCGACTGCGTCAGGTTTGCTGTCACGTGGACCTGATCAAGATGCCGAGCGAGGACAGTCTGGCGGACGAGGACGTGAAGGCGGACCAAAGACTGATTGCAGAGAGCCAGGACGAGGCGTCGGCGGTTCTTCGGCGACTGGAGGAGCAGGAGGAGCTCGAGAAGATGTCGACAGAACAGACTCTTGCTCTGAAAAACGAGATCTACGACACGTATCCGGACTTTGGCGAAGAGGAGTGTTCGATTTGCACTGGTCCGATCGAGGTGGAGACGTGTGTGGTGACGGAGTGCAAACACTGTTTCTGTGTCGGGTGTCTGCTGGAACACTTCAACTTCCAGGAGAAACAGGGGAATGATGTTCTCTGTCCTGTTTGTCGCGGAGCCATCAAGAAGAACCGGCTTTTCCGCACCATTCCGCACCAATTCCGCGACCGGGTCGAGCAGGAGCCGCCGTTGCAGACCCAGCTGGCCCCGGGCCAGACCGTGGGCCGCGAATACTTTGTGCGGCCGTTCTCGCCGTACGGGAGGTCGTCCAAGATCAACGCTCTTCTGTCTCATTTGCACCAGATCCGCGACGAAAGTCCGGGCGACCACGTGATTGTTTTCTCGCAGTTCACGAGTTTTCTGGACCTCGTGGAGCAGGAGCTGGCCAAGTGCTCGGCTCAGTTTGCCGTGCACAAGTTTGACGGCCGGCTGAATATGGACCAGCGCCAGAAGGTTCTTACTGCGTTCACCGAGAAGCGCGAGACGGAGCGGATTTCGATCCTTCTCTTGAGTCTCAAGGCGGGCGGCGTCGGGCTGAACCTGACGGTGGCATCCAAGGCGTTTCTGCTGGACCCGCATTGGAACAACGCGATAGAGTTCCAAGCTATCGACCGGCTGCACAGAGTCGGCCAGACCAGCAACGTCAAGGTGGTTCGGTTCATCATGGAGGGCAGCATCGAGGAGCGGATGTTGCGGATCCAGGAGCGCAAGAACCAACTGGGAGAGGCTCTGGCAATGAACGACGAGGAGCGGCGCAAGCGGCGGATCGAGGAGATCCAGCTGTTGTTCCACGACGAGTCGTAATGTATTTGTGTTGGTCATGAAACGTTTGTTTGTCTGTTTGTTTGTCATTGTTACATACACCTTTAATTACTTTTATTCACACCAAATAGTTCTGTAATTCGGTCCACCAAAAACTCAAGTATTTCTTTCCACTCAGATGAGTCCATTCAGCTAAAATTAAATGGTTATTTTTGACTTCGTTAATCACTGCTGTCTCCCGGTCGTCGGTATTCAATTCACATCCATCCGCATCAACACAAAGAAACACCACGTCGTTGCTGCTCTACAAAACTGTCGTCAGTTTCGTCCAGACCCGTCAGTTGCTCAACAATCTTCTTTCGCCGTTTTTTATCGCTCTAATTATCTCATCAAATCGCCCCCGGCCCGCTGACAGCCCGCTGGCAGCTCAACTCACTCGCTCAATACAACACCAAACATTCCGTCCGAAGACCTCCCTCCCTGGTGACTCCCTTGTCGATCACCCATTGCTTGATGCCGGTCTTCGAGATCACAACCCGATACGTCTCTTCTTCCAGAAACACATACCCGTCCTCGCTGCGCACGTCCCGGGTGTAATAATCGGCGTAAATCTCCTTCTTACCAATCTCAAACAAGACTCCCATGTAATCCAGAGCCAGCAGGATATCCTCGACGCGGAATCCCGTCTTGACACTCATCAATTCGAGAGTCACGTGTCGAAATGTAGACAGTTTCCCGTACAAAAACTCCCTGGCGAGCACCTTGGACCAGAAATTCAGGTACGTGATCTTGCCGAACGGAGAAAGCGGTCTTTCGGGACCGCTGATGATCTGCTCGTAGTTGGACAACTCGTACGAGAACTCGATCAACTTGGTTCCCAGTCGCTGTTTCTGGTAGCATGGGATCACCAAGATGCACGAGAGATTGTTGGACTCCCAGGAGAGCAGCTCGCGCGAGTAGAAACCCATTGGAGTCGGTATCCCCTCGAGATTCTTGTAGATGATGTAGAAGTCGTAGTAATCCAGATTGAAAAAGACAGACTTGTTGTGCAGGAAGAACTTGGCCAGAACACACATGCATTGGCAGAACAGTTTGTGTTTGGAGCCCTTGACTTTTCGGATCGAGTAAACTCCGTCGTGGTACATGATTTTGCCCGGCAGACGGGTCTTGTAGCGACACGTTACGTGATGTCTCCTCATTTGGTCCTCGTTATCGGTGTACTTGAAACATGAGGGACAGAAGTGCAATTTTTGGATCCACGTTCGTTTGGATTCATTGAATTCGGCGTACTTTCTGCCGGACGACGGCGGCTTGATTTTGTTTCCCATGAGCTGGTAGCCCAAGATCTGGGGTTCATTGTGCAGAAACAGCACGGAGTTTCCGAACCAGGTGTCGAACTCGTAATTGCCGAGTCTGATTCGGTCGACGTTTCTGTAGTCGACCGATCCGTAGTTTTCTTCGTCGGAGTCCGACATGGGGCGGCAAATTGCGATTGGGCGGGCAATTGGAGACCGATCGCGTTAGGGCACTGCGATATCCAAATATCGAGTCTCGAGAAAATGCTTAAGAAAATCCTAAAAAAATATTCAAAAAAAAAAAAAAAAATATTTTTCAAAAATTTTAAATTTTTTTTTTTGAAAAATTTCCTTACTTGACTGATCTGTGTCTTCTCTTTACCATCCGTCTCCATGCCAGATAATATCCTGAACGAGAGCGCGACCGGCGTGGTCGAAGAGCCCAGCAATAAGAAGCAGCTGGGCGTTCTGACGGACCAGGAAAAGAACAAGAGAAAGAGAAAGATGAAGGAGACGCTTCTGCAGCAGCACCAGGAGAAGCTATCTCGACAGAAGAAAAAGCGGCTTGACAAGTACATTGAGCACCAGTTGAAGCGTGAGGAGAAAGCTCTGTTGCTGAAGAAGCTGGAAGAGACGCGGATTGACTCTTCTGTGCTGCGGTCGGCCAAGCTGATTGGAACGGGCACTCATCAGACGAAACGAGAGCAGTTTCTAGAGGCTCTTGAGTTGGAACGACAGGGCAAGGGTGACGAGAAAACTCGGGAGATTCTTTACGAGGAGCGTGAGGTGAAGAAATGGGACGAATCGGATGAGGAGGAGGTTGTTGAGAAGGAAATTGAGACGGCCCCTGTTGCGACGCCGGCCGATTACAAGCCTATTCAGCCGTTCAGCGGCGGATTTGGGTTCGGCGCTGTGACAAAGACGGTGAAAAAGACCAAGAAGCCGGGCAAGGGATACAGCTGGCGGCAGCGGGTGGAGATGGAGGAGCAGCGGAAGCGGAAGGACGAGGATGAGCTTGATTTTGAGAGTGACGGGGATGACAGTGAGGATGAGAGTGAGGAGGATGAAGATGAGGATGACGAGGGTGACGAGGACGAGAGTGTTTCTGAGGACGGCTCTGGGGACGAAGTCGAGGGCGTTGACGAGAAGGAGGAGTTCAAGGGTTTCAGTGATGACGGAGAGGAGGAAGAGGAGGAAGAGGAGGAAGAGGAGGAAGAGGAGGAAGAAGAGGAAGAAGGGGACGACGACGACGAAGAAGAAGAAGACAACGACGAAGAAACCACAACCACTCCGAAATCCAAACACTTCAAAGAATGGGCCGAAGAACAGGTCCGTCTGCTTCAAAACCAGCCCAAATTCACACCACCAACGGCCCCACAGATGGAGTACACTCCTGTGGTTCGTCGCGAGGATCTGGACGACGGACTGGAGCAGGAGTTCATTCCGATCAACCCGGATTTGCAGAGAAAAATCTGCACTGTTGAGGTGGAAAGAGACGATTCGATCCAACAGGCACGGATGCAGCTTCCTGTTTACTCGGAGGAGCACCGTATTATGGAGGCCATCCACCACCACGACTGTATGATTATTTGCGGTGAGACTGGATCGGGTAAAACCACGCAGGTTCCGCAGTTTTTGTACGAGTCTGGGTACGGAAACCCGGATTCGGACACTCCAGGGATGATTGGAGTGACGCAGCCGCGACGGGTGGCTGCCGTGGCTATGGCCGAGCGTGTTGGAAACGAGCTGGGAAACCACGGACATCGTGTTGGATACCAGATCCGGTTTGATGCGACGGTCAAGAAGGATACGGCGGTCAAGTTCATGACGGACGGAGTTCTTTTGCGGGAGATGATGACGGACTTTCTGCTGACAAAGTACTCTGTGGTGGTGATTGACGAGGCCCATGAGCGGAATACCAACACCGACATTTTGATCGGGATGTTGAGTCGTATTTTGCGGCTGAGACGGCAGAAAAACAGTCCGTTGAAGCTGGTGATCATGTCTGCTACTCTCCGAGTTTCCGACTTTAGCGAGAACAAACAGCTGTTTGAGACGCCGCCGCCGATTCTCAAGGTGGATGCCCGTCAGTATCCGGTTTCCGTGCACTTCAACAAACGCACAGCGTTCAATTACACGGAGGAGGCGTTCCGAAAGACGTGCAAGATCCACCAAAGACTTCCGCCGGGCGGGATCCTTGTTTTTCTGACGGGAAAGGCCGAGATTACGGCGATGGTGAAGCGGCTGCGGACCCGGTTTCCGCAGGGCTCGCACGGGTACTCGGACGTGGCCGAGGTGAAGGTGAGTTCCCGGGTTGCGGATCTTGAGGCCGAGGAGATCGACTTTGCTGTTGAAGAGATGGAGGAAAAAGACGTTGATAATTCTGACGAAGACGGGTCCGACGACTCGGACACGGAAGAAGGGTTTGAGGAGACCCTTGAGGAGGGTCAGACCGCAGAGGATCCTCTGTATGTTCTTCCGTTGTACTCGCTTCTGCCTACCAAAGAGCAGATGAAGGTGTTTGAAAGTCCGCCCAACGGAGCACGACTGTGTGTGGTTGCTACGAACGTTGCCGAGACGTCGTTGACGATCCCCAACATCCGGTACGTGGTGGATTGCGGACGGTCCAAAGAGCGGCATCACAACGAGGAGACGGGAGTCCAATCGTTTGAGGTTTCGTGGATCTCCAAGGCCAGTGCAGACCAGCGTGCTGGTCGTGCAGGAAGAACTGGACCGGGTCATTGCTACCGTCTGTTTTCGTCGGCCGTCTACGAGACGGATTTCGCACAGTTTTCGATTCCGGAGATTCTGCGGATGCCCGTGGAGAGCGTGGTTCTGGCCATGAAGAGCATGGGAATCGACAATATCGTCAACTTCCCGTTCCCGACTCCTCCCGAACGGACGATGTTGGAGCGTGCGGAGCGGCTGTTGCAATGGCTGGGGGCCCTGGACCGTCAGAAGAACGTGACCAAGCTTGGCCGCAAAATGAGTCTGTTCCCGTTGAGTCCGCGGTTCTCCAAGATGCTGCTCGTGGGCAACCAGCACGGATGTCTTCCGTACGTGGTTGCTCTGGTTTCTGGGTTTTCTGTCGGAGACCCGTTCTTGAGCGAGTTTGAGCTCGGCGTGGACGTCCATCTCGCGGAAAACGAGTCGGACGACGAGATGTCGCAACAGGACCTTGAGCTGCGTCGGCGAACGTTGGCACAATTCAACAAGTCACGGGCGCAATTTTCCCGTCTGGACCCGTTCAGCGACTCGCTACGACTTCTGTCGGCGATCTGCGCATTGGACCATGTTCCCGGACCCAAAAGAGACGAGTTTCTGCGCTCGAACTATCTGCGGCCCAAGGTGATGGACGAAATCCGCAAGTTGCGGCGCCAGCTCGCATACATCGTCAAGGTCAACACCAGCAAGGAGTCGGTGGCAGTGTCGGGCGTGGAAGAAAGCGAGTTGCGGCTCGGAAAACCGTCGAAAACACAGGTCCAGGCCCTCAAACAGATGGTGGCAGCCGGGTTTGTGGACCAGATAGCCGTCCGTGCCGACGTTGTGGACCGCGAGGTTCGTGTCGCAAACAACACTAACATCGCCACAGTTCCGTATCTCACTTTGGTTCCGTCGAAAACCGTGCAACAGACCGACACAGACCGGTTCGTGTACATCCATCCGGCATCGATGGTGACCAAATGTGGCCAGATGCCCCCAGAATACCTGGTTTACCAGTCGCTCAACCTCGGAGCAAACCAGAAAACCGTCCAGAAGATTCGTTTCAAGCCGTTGAACGACATCTCCGGGTCCGCGTTGTCCAATATCGCTGCGGGAACGGCCCTTCTTTCGTACTCCAAGCCTTTGGGCCATCCTTATGCTCCCCGGGACATTTCGCCAACCGAACGCGAATGTTACGTTGTTCCGCGAATCGGGGCGGCAATCGGTACGGGCGGTGTTGGCTGGGACCTTCCAGCGATCAAAGTTCGACAACGAAAGGTGCACGGGTCGTGGGAGGTGGTTTGATGGGGTCAGTCAGAATCAGAAAAGTGGAAAATTAGTTGTGGCTGAGTATGTGGCTGAGCAACTTTTTTATAAGAAAAAAAATTCCATCTCCAAAAAAAATGCGAAAAAAAATACACTGAGTAGATGTGCGAGTGTTTACCACTAGAAGCGTTCCCCAACCAGCACGAACACAACAACACAACATATAATGAGAATCGCGCACGTGTTCTCGGACCTCGTGACGGTTCTGCGCAAAATCGACGAGACCGGCGTTCTGGCCACGCCAATTCCCTCGCGCGAACTGTTCCACGAGACCGACCCCAAGCGGATCACAGACTCGTATCTGTCGTTCAGGGATGTCGAGGGCTCTGAGTCGGCCGAGCCAACGACATTGCTCAAGAATTTCGATGCCGACTCGTACGACTCGGTCTACGCAGTGTACCACGACCTCAAGGTGGCGTGTGTCGCCAAGTTCTTCGAAAACGAGGACAACACAGACGAGTGTCGTCGGGTCGACACCTTCTACAAAGTTTCCGTGGAACTTCTATTGAGAGAGACCTACAGACTGGGACTCGAGCTGACGGCCTCTAAGGCCCGTCAGGCGCGTTCCGAATCGGACGACGACTCGGACGACTCGGACGACGAGTCCGACTCGAAAACCAGTCTCGAGAAGTCCGTGTCACGTGACTTCCAGATCATCTCGGACGTGTACATAAACAAGACTGGCGAGTCTTTGTCGTTGCTGGCGCCGAACGGACTTCCGCTGTTTTCGTCGCTTGACGCGTCCAAGTCGGAGTTGGACGACCGGGTCCCTGTGGTGGACCCGGAGCTGCCTGTTGAGGTGGTGAAGGTGGTTCCGAATCTGAACTCGCTCAAGGCAGAGACGTTTGCGTCGTTGTCGCCGCCGCTTTTGAACCGCAACCCTCAACAACCGCTGCCAACCGACATCATGGCGCAATATTTTCATCCGAACTGGTACAACATTCCCGTTCCGCAGTGGCTGAGACACGGGGCCAACGAATACGACTTCAGTTTTGCTCCGTCTCGCGACGAGAGTCGCTCGATCGTGTCGAGCGAGTGGAAGGGGCTCACGTGGCTGGAACAGTACGGGTTTGCGCGGGTTTTGGAGATCAGAAAGGAGCTTTCTGCTGGCTCAGAGGCGAGCGAGACGGCCGAACAGCCAGCTGAGGAGGCTGAGGAGGCTAAGGAGGCTTTGGAACCGGCTGAACAGCCGGATGACGCCGTCGGATCGCCAAGCGGAACGCCCGAGCTTGACGTTGCGGACCCGGCGATCGAGGACGCCGACGTGGACGCTGACATGGAGGCCGACGACCTGATCGACCTGGAGAATCTGTTCAAGTGGAACGTGGACAACAAGGTCGACGAAGACGAGAAGGAGGTAATCCGCGACAACAAGGCCCAGCAGAGCATCAGCGAGATGCTGTTGCAACTGAGTCAGCTCCGGCGCAAACGAATCCTGCTGCAATCGTCCGGGAAATCCATGCAACTGCTTCCGCAGCCCGCCAAGGTCAGCAAACCGACCCAGCAGGAAGTGGAGAAGTTCCACCAGCTCAAACGCATGATTGCTGGACTCATCAAGTACAAAAACATCAGTCCGGCCGATCTCCAGCTGGAGCCAAGCTCGAAATTGACAGTTCTGCAGCACAACTACAGTGGAACGCTGCCGTCGTCAATTGTCGGGAACACACACGCTGTTCAAAGTGTCCGGCTCACAGGACTCAACACCAACAGCCACCACCACAACCACAGTCACGGCCGTCCGGGCCGTCGTCCGCGTCGCTGAAGATGAGTGCGCGAGTGTTATATTAGCCGGTGTAAAGATGTCTGTATTTTTTTTTTCCCTTCCTCTCTCTCTCTCCAGAATCCTAGAGTTTCGTGTGCTCGTTGTAGTAGCTGAAGTTGTCGTCCACGACACGGCCGGGCTCGTCCACATGGACGGCCACGGTCTCGTTCTGCGTGACCACCGCGACGAACATCAGCAGCGTGTCGGCCCCGTACACCTCGGCTCGGAACTCGTACTGGTCCTTCGAAACCACCCGGTCGCTCGAACTCCACTCCGGAGCCTCCAGTCGCAGACCTCCAACCTCCTCGGCAAACGCCTTGGCAATGGACAACAGCAGTTCCGTTAGCACTTCGTCGTTCGTGAGCGACTTCGTAGTGTATCTCGACGTGAGCAGCATCTTGGGGCCGTCCGAAGCCTTCCGACGGCACAAATACATTCCGAAGCCCATTGGCTCGAGCGAAACAGCCCCAAGATCGAGTCTTTCCACCTGATCGTCTCCCTGACACGCAATGCTCACCTGTTTTGTCGACTTTGCCGGCAAGAAAATCTCGCTCTGGCACAGCTCGCGGAAAGAAACTGTCATTTCGTAATGACACGTCGAAACCTCGCGCATCTTGACAATCCTCGGCACGTTGTAGGTGTCATCGCAAACGTAGTTCACTGTCACGACACGCGGCTCTCCCGTCTTGTCGCAAGTGGCCCCACCGCCGACAACCTGCGACAGATAACGCGAACCGTCGGCCCGCTCATTGAGACTGAACCCTTCCGTACTATTGAACGAGTTCGGTTCAAAAGTGGCTAGCAGAAAGTTCGGACGCGATCCGTCAAGAAACATGATTCCGTCCTCTTTCTTGAAATACGACGATTTCCACCGCAGCTGTTTGATGAAAACCCCCATACAGAACTGGTACGTCCAATACGTCTCTTTGAAGTAGATGCAACGTTCATTCTCGTTGAAATAGCGCTCGCCCAACCCGGAGACCAGCTGGATGGCGTGTTCTAGATCGTCATGGGGGTCCAATTTCTCGTTTTCTAGCACGTCTGTGTCGGAAGACGCCTCTTCAAAGAAACAACGGTATTCAATACCGTTCAATTGAATCACAGACGTCTTCAGCTGGTCATGATTTGAGATGGTGTTCGTCTGTGTGGGGAACTCGAGTCGATATCGGGGAATCTGTTCATCTAAAAGGACGTTTGTTTGCTGGCATAATCGAAGAAAAAACAGCAGGATGGATGAGACACGCAAGATTGCAAGCGACATAGTAGCAATTGGCTAAACGCAACCGGAAAGTTAGACGTTTCCACTGCAAAAATCACACACACGGTTTTGAAGATCGTGCCAGAAACTCAGTCAGAATATTTCGAGTTCTGAAAATCACCCACAACGACACCCCAGAGTCGGTGTTTACGTAATTAATTAGTCAGCAGAAAACATGAAATCTCGAGCTAAAATTTCTTGTGCGCTCGCATGGTTTATCGGATACTACATTTCAAATCATATCAACTACGTAACAGAAGGAGCGGTTTTGTCTGGATCAAAATGCCCAATTGACCAACCAGAGACCCAAAATGTTCCACTGTATGTCCCGGTCCACATTTAGCGGCGTGCGTTGCCCGCTGTCTCTTTCTTGCTCCCGATATTATAGTTCCCCGAGACTGGACAGAAGTTCCGAGAACACCAAAAACGACACCATCGACCTCTCGCAGATCTCGGCCCGGGAGGATTATCAGATGCCCAAGCATCCGATCATTCTGTGTCACGGGTTTTCGGGGTTTGATAGTTTGATAGCAATTCCAAGTGTGAGTCTCTTCAGCCAGCTCAAGGGAGGAGCCGAGACCAAGAAAGAGATTGCAGAGAAGGCCAGCACGGGGATCGAGCTGTTTGAGTACTGGCACGGTATCAAGACAGAACTGCGGTCGAGGGGGTGCACGGTTCTGGTGGCCAAAGTTCCTCCTTTTGCCACGATTGAGACGAGATCTCAGATTTTGAACGAGTTTATAGAACAGAAAGTGGCCCGCAAACTTGGCTCGGACCACGACCGGATCCCGGTGAATCTGGTGGCTCATTCGATGGGCGGACTTGATTGTCGATATCTGATTTCCAATTTGAAACAACGGAACTTTCAGGTGGCATCTCTCACGACGATTTCCACTCCACATCGAGGCTCATATGCCGCAGACTATGTCTTGAAAAACTTTCCCGGACGACTAGTTGACCGATTTTTCCCGTCAATCCGCCAACTGACGTTGGAAAGCTGCGCAGAAAGGAACAAGACGATGCTGGACGACGAAAATGTCAAATATTTCAGCTACGGAGCGTGCTACACTCCGAACATAACCAGTCTTTTCTATCTCACGTGGCTGCTTGTGAACTATAAGGAAGGTCCGAACGACGGACTTGTGAGTTTGAAGAGCGCGCGATGGGGCAAATGTCTCGGAAATCTCACCAACATGGATCATCTCGACCTCATCAACTGGCTGGGGACCATCAAACGACTTCGCAGGATCCTTGGACACGACAACTTCAGTCCTGTTTCGCTGTATCTCGACCTGGCCGACAATCTGGCCAAGGAGGGTCTCTAACCACACGTATTGTACTCCATTCAAATTCAAAGCAGTCTCTGTGTCATGTAGTCCATTTCCCGTGCGACAGAGTCGCAATATTCGGCCAGGTTGTAATCATAACGATCTGGATAGTTTGTTCTGACGATATTGCAGTTGCGGAGCTCCTTGGTAACCCAGTTGCGCCATTCCAGAGACAGATAGTTTTTTTCCATGCTGTTGAGAACCGTCAACTCGGTCAAAATCTCGTTTCTCTTCAGTCCGAACTCAACCAGCTTGTCCTTGATCCGCTCGTTGTCCTTCGAGTGCGACAGACTCGTGATGTCTGAGCTCCGTTGGAACTCTTTGAAACAAAGCGATTGCGACGAATTGAAAGAAACAACAGGACTGTTTTGTCGCGACAGGTCGTCGATGTCACTCAGGAAAATCGCTCTTTTCATCAGAGTCGGCCGGTCAATGAGTTCGTTCACGTACTTCTCGGTGTGCCTCTCGAGCCAGTACGAATAAGTAGTTTTTCCCGCAAGATAGATGTTGAACAAAAGCGATGCCGTCAGCGAGAAGATCAGGATGTAGTTCATTCTGATGCTTTTGAACATCCGAAGGACTCCCTTCACAAACAGCTTGATCGAGTCGTGCGCCAGTCTATCGAGATCCAAGTTCAACTTCTGGAAAACCATCATCAATAGTAACCGGAAACTCAGTCTTTTGGTTCCCATTGCCAAGACAAGCTCTTCCTCGCGCGGAGTGTCGCTGTCATACTTGGTGATCGGGCCGTACAACTTGATTGCCGAGACAATCTTCTTTTTCTCGTTGTTCAGGTCCTTGATTGCAGCCAAGATTCGTTCGTCCAGATCTTCAACTTTGAACAGAATGATCTGCTTGAACAACAGTCTTGTCACACAGTGGTGGATCTGCGAGCTATTGGTCACCTTGTAGTAAACCAGCAGCTTACTGGACCTGGAGTCGGTGCTGAAAATGACAAATCTGATCACCAGCTGACGGGCCGTTCCGAAAGGAACAACCAGATACGGAGTGCTCTGTGTAAAGTTGTAGTATTTGTTGTTAGACATGACCTCGATTTGCTGTTGAACTGACATCAAGTCTGTGTTGACGTTCCAAACATTTCTGGTCAATCTCTGTCTGGAATCGCATCTCCAGACCGAGTGTTTGGTGTTGATGTCGTCGGCCAGCTGTGCAAACGGTAGCATGGACTGCAGCAAAAACGACTGGTCGCCAACAAGAACATGGAATAGAGCCTTTGCCGGAAGATCGTACTTCTTGAGCCAGAGAAGAGTCATCTCGCTGCTGTAATTCAGTCGTATTTCGTTCTCCATGTCTGCGGACGACGCCACGGTTAGCAAAGAGTTGTCCTGTTCCTTCTTCTGAGTCAGTCCCAAGTTGATTGCCGGTGGAGACTTCTCTGCGTTGGCATAGACGGCTCTGATCCGCTTCAGCTCGCCAATCACGGCCTCGAGATTCCGCGACTCGGCAGATCTTTTAGCTCGGATCAGATAATTGATTTCGTCCTTTACCTGCGCACCTGAGTCGAAGAACAGCTGGAACTTGATCGACACACCGCTCACCGTGTACAGTCGCAAAACGTCGTAGTTCTCCTTGCGGGAAGAGTCTGCGTACAGAAAGGTGGTGAGGCTGATTGGAGAGATGGAAATGAGACCGCAGTTGTTGGTGTAGACAAAAATGTGTTGGGTTGTGACGTAAAAAACGCACAGAAGTTCCTGTTTGGAGTTGGGCGACCACAGGGCTTTGAACGTGGTCAACGCAAACTCGTTCGGACCAACGTACGACTCGAAAATTGACCGCAATTGCAGGTCGTTAACCCGCATCTCGGTCGGGTAGAATGACGGATATTTCACGCTGACCGACGCAAAAGAGGTTGCCTTTGGGATCTCGTCTTCGTTGGTTCCAGAGGAGATGGAGTAGTACAACCCCCAGTTGACAAAACCCCAGACGTTAGCTGTACAGGCGGACGGAACGTCTGTGGTCGTGAGATACATGCGTGAAAGACAGGCGAGATTGGTGAGCTGGGTCAGCAAAGGCGGATTGAAGTTGATTCTGATGTTCAATTCGGGAAGAGTCTGGTTGATGAGGTCGTGAGTACCGTCGTTCTCAGTCGTGGGAAGGTTGACCAGCTCGTAATCTTTGGCCACAACCGGCTTGAGCTTTAGATGGTCAAGAATCGGCTCGTATCGGGACGAGGCAATAGGACTGTTTCTCTCAAGAGCCTGGGCTTTGACGGATCTGAACGTGGTGAGCCAGCTTTTCAGCTCTGCAGACGTCTCCACCTGCAAAATAAGGTCTGTCTGGTACGTCTTGATCTCGAAACAGAACCGTCTATCTTCTGACGGGTAGTATCTGAAATTTGCCAGCAAAATGCCGATCTTGTCAGACTCCTCGACGTATCTGCCGTTCGAGCTCAGCGAAAGAAACCCAAACAGCTCGTCCTTGATGAAGAGCCATCTCTTCACCCAGATCACCTCGCGCGAGTTGAGTTTCGTCGACTTCATGAACACCCAGCCGTGTTTCTCGCTCTGGCCTGACGCCCCGTCCAAAAAATGCGCGCTGCCGACAGTTGCCGGGTTGTACGACTCGAGGTCGTTCGACGGCGTAAACAAGAGTGTAACTCCATCCTCGGAAGTTCCACGAGCGGCTACCAGGTCGCGCAGAAGATAGCGGTACGATTTGAGCTGCGAATTGACGCAATGTTTGGCCCTTTCGACCTTCTCGTACGTTTGTTTGAGCCCCAGAAACTCCGCTATGTTCCTCGTGTGCGACGTGGTGTTCCACAACGAGTCGCAGATGTCCACGAGAGCGGTGGAAATCTTGTGCTGGAGCTTGGTGGTCAAAATGCACAGACTGAGCGAGATGTGGATGTATTGTTTCCGCAATTCGAAGAGCTGAAACGCATCCTCGCGTGCCTTGGCGGGCTCCAGCGTCTTGGGCTGGGCCATAAACTTCTGCAAATAGCTGTCATACTTGCGCTGGAGCGTGTCAAACGCCCTTTTGAGCTCATAGTAGGCCTCGAAGTCCTTTTCGATGAGCAACTCGAGATTTTTGAGCGACGTAGGCTGGTATGTGAGCACGTTTGTAAGCGATTTAAGCAGTCGTGACAGTCCGTTCGACGTGCAATCGAGACAGGGAGCTGCGACGTCCTCGTTGATGAGTCCTGTCGAGTTTAGCGCCAGCTGGTCGAATGTGGGGGCGAATTCAGCCGATACTGTCTCGAGAACGGAGCACGCCGAGTAAAATTTCTTGAGGTAGTCAATTGTGTTCTTCAGAACCCTTTCAAAGTCGACAATCGACACATCCAGATAATTGACGCTCGCACGGAAGCTGGGCGAGTCCGTGGACGCCTCTTTGAGTCCGACGGCGATCAGTTTGACGATCTTCTCGGCAATGACGTTGTTTTCGCCAGAGTCAACATTGGTGGCTGTCGAGCCAGAATCGGCCGTGGACGGTCCAGCTTTGGGACTACTGGATGCTGCCATCGACATTTGTGCTAATTGACACGATTTCACGTAGAAAACACCCAAATAATTATCTTTTGCAGCGGTAAACTACAAAGAGCCCCCCTAAACAAAGGATCCGATATTCCGAAAGATCAAAAAATTTAGATAATAAAAAGATACAAAAAATAAATTTTCAGGAGCCTGGAAAATCACCGGCCAGAAATTCGGCCATGAGCTGAAAATAAGACGGGTTTCCACTCGAAAAGCTCGTAATTTCACTAGGAAACATGTCGTTTCGGTCAATTGGATGGCTCAATGCCCGTTTGGAACAGTTTTGTGCCTCTTGCACCCCCTTTTTTCCATCACTCTACTCACCTTATCTTGCTTCATCTTCTCTCATTCACTTCTATATACATGAATACATACCTAATTGGTGGCCAACAAACACTCGACCCGCGCAAAATACTCCGGGTCAGTCAGCTCCTTTATCTCCTCCTTGGTCAGCCACCGGTGCTCCTCGCAGCCCGAGGAACTGTCCAGCTCGAACTTGCCGGCAACAATGTGAGACTTGATCAGATACTCGCGACTCACGTCCTCCGAGTCACCGTCCACCAGCTTTCCGCCGGCGTACTTCAAAACCCCCGTAGGAGTGCTCGAAACAGTCCAGGTGTTGATGTGGGTTCCTCCAATGGTGCGCAGTCCTTCCTCAGCCACCTGGTGTAGAGGTTTTGTCTCGTCCTCCAGCTTGAAGGCTGGGAACTTCCATTGTTGGTCCTGTTTCACCAAAAGATACAGCGTTCTCGACAGTTTTCTCTCCAGAGAGGCCAGGTCGTTCGTCTCGTCGGCCTGCGTGGTTCTCGAGTACGGCCGGATCGGTCTGCTGACGTCATCAAGGTCCTCAGAGCCCGAGCGGGACCCATCAACGTCGTCTCCAGCTTGTCTTTTTGGCAACACAATCTCCTCCTTGAAACGTCTATCTCTGCCGTGCTTGATGTCTGGGACTCCCTTCGGGAACCACACTCCTCTGTGTTTCGGTATCGGATAGCTCTGTGCTTTGGCGAACTCTCTTTCGGCCACGGTACCCTTCTTGAAGTAGTACCACCGAGGGAACGTCCACATGAGTCTTTTCTCGAGCTCTTCCTGGTACTTGTAGAATTTCTGTTCGAACTCGGACAATTCAGGAGTCACGATCGGAATACGCGACAGGATCAGTCCTGCGCGGACTGCTCCGGTAGCCACAGCGCTGGACTTGTCTGGCGACGTCGTGGCCAGACACCTTCTGCTCACTACCTGTGATATCTGGTTTCTGAACATGTTTATGTAAGCGAATGGGCAGTGCGTGGGTGCAGGGATGCAGGGACGTGGGTGCACTTTGAGTCTGAAGATGGGAGTGGGTTGTTGAGCTCTTGAGCACGGACGGCCAGAGTTTGAAAATGCTGATCGAGAAACTGAAAAAAAAATTTCGTTGTCAGACGGTGCAAGGATGTGTGATATGAATATTTGAGCCCCCATGCACATGTGCACGATGGTTGTGCTGAGACTTTTTTTTTTCGACCGTCGCTACCGATCGACCCAATAACCGTTTCGACGCGTTCGCCGACTGCCGACATGCAGGAGATGTGTCGGTTGAATTCACCGCGGGTGCCGAAGGAGGGGCTGTTCACCGACTGACCGGGTCATACGCAAGAGAAGACTACAGCCATGTTTGTGTCACAAACCCAGACAAAAACCCCACATCAGCCCGATTGTCTACGGTTTGGGGGCTCTTTTGTTCTCGCTTGTGTGACCGTTGAGTTTTTTTTCCTGCGGAAGATAAGGAAACGGTCGGATCTGCGCAAAAAAAGTGCACATTTTAGACGAGAGAATCTTGCTTCTATTATGCATCTTCGGAAAAGCACATGCTCGGGACACAAATTGTGGGGTAATACAGTAGAGCAAATTGTGGGGTAGAGTTCGGGTATAAAAAGGGCCCATTTTGAATACCTACATCTAGAGCCTTTTAATTGTCTCTCAGAGACAAGAATCAACAAAATGTTTGCGAGTACGAAGCTGAGAACAGCATTGAAAACGACAATAACTTTGCGTCGTCGTTTGTCGACGATTCCTCTTGTGATTGATGGGAAAGCTGTGCTGGGAAAGGGTCCACGATACGAGGTGAAATCGCCCGAGGGAACTGTGTTGCACGAGGTGGCATGTCTGCAGAATGGTGATGAGATCGCCGGCGTTTGTGCCAAGGCGGCCGAGGCATTTCCTGCGTGGGCCAAAGTTCCTGCGGAGGAAAAAGCACAGATTTTCGAGCGTGCAGCTGCCAACATTTACGAAATCAGAGACAAACTGGTGGAAGCACACAACCAGCTGGGAATCCCCGGGTGGTTCTCGGAGTTTAACGTCGACGGATCCATCGACAACATCAAACACTACGGCTCCATCATTTCCAGCAAGCCTGCAGGAACTCTGCCGGTGCAGAACCCCTCTTCGCAAGCTCACCACGACCTGGCTATGGTGGTGAGACAGCCATTGGGACCCGTTTTGAGCATTTCTGCCTGGAACGCCCCGGCACTTCTCACGACGCGGTCGATCGCGGCTCCTCTGGCGGCCGGGTGCACCGTGGTGGACAAGTCCAGCGAGTTGTCGCCCGAGATCTCGTATCTGATCGTGGACTGTTTCAACAGAGCAGGACTACCAGCTAACGTGCTGAGTCTGATCCACACGGAGTCCGGAGCCTCGGCGGACGTCGTGGAGAAAATCATCTCCGACAGAAACATCAAGATCCTCAATTTCACAGGGTCCACCAAGGTGGGAGCCGCAATCGCATCCACGGCCGGAAAATATCTGAAACCGGTTTTGCTCGAGCTGGGAGGTAAAAACTGCTCCATCATCGACTCTGAGGTCGGAAACCTCGAAAGAGCCGTTTCCCAGAGTCTGTGGTCTGCCTGGGCACACAAGGGCCAAATTTGCATGTCGACAGACTCTCTTTTTGTCCACCAGGACGTCTACGACGCTGCGGTTGCAAAAGTCAAGTCTATTGGTGAACAGATGATCCAGAACGACAAGGATCTCCAGATCCTCCAAAGATCCCCTCGCCATGCCCAAAAAGCCAAGCTTTTGATCAACGATGCTCTGAAAAAGGGAGCAAAGGTTCTCGTCGGCGAAGTTCCGTCGGAAGACTCGGGCAACAGAGTGGCCCCGCTGGTTTTGATTGATGTCACTCCAGAAATGGAGCTATATTATGAAGAATCGTTCGGTCCGGTTGTTTCGATCATCAAATACAAAGACACCGAGTCGGTGATCGAAAGCGTCAATTCGCTCGATTATGGTCTCAAATGCTCCATCCACACGTCCAACCATCTAAAGGGCTACAAGATGGCTAGCGAGATCGGTAGCGGATCTGTTCACATCAACAGTCCTACCGTTTTAGACGAGGCCCATCTCCCACATGGGGGATACGCACGGTCTGGACACGGAAGATTCAACTCAGTCTGGGGAATCGACGCCTTCACCTACCAGAAACTGGTCACCCTAGACGAGTAAATGAGCTTTGGTTTAGTATATACAACATATTTTCTGTCGCTACACAACATGGATTTTGCCGTGCTTACATAAGCAATATATATTGTGCATTTTACGTTTTAAAAGAAAGAAAAAAAAAACACTCAGAATAACCTGCGCAGTCAGAAAAGCTGGAGCTTGTAACACCATCCCGTACAATGTCTCTCGCTAGTATTCTCAGAACCCCGCTTAGAACGCTCTGTCACCCCCATTCGAGATGGTTCCACTCGGTGTACCACGCAGAAACACCGGTTGTCGACAAAACCCTTCTGGAAAACCAGGTTCTGGCTCGGGCCTATGACAAGTTTGTCCCCGAGCTCGGGTTCACGAAACAAGCCGTGAGGGAGGCTGCACGTGATCTGAAGCTAAATCCGGACACATTGAGTTCTGTTTTGAGCGTGGCCGGCGAATCGTACGGCCTCGAGATGCAATTGGCTCTCTACCACCTCCGTTCAAGAAGAGCCAAGTTGAACGAGTACCACGAAGAAGCCCAGAAGTTGTCCTCAGAGACCGCAAAAGTGCGCTTTTATTTGCAGAAGCGTTTGAACGACAACGGTGCTGTCATCGAAAAGTACCACCAGGCGTTGGCCCAGATGGTTTTGCCGTTCAACGTGACATGCGCGTTGGAAGAACTACACAAGCTGTCGGACGACATCACGTACTACGCCGGAGATCAATCAAACGATTTCGCGTGGTATTCAAAGAGATTCTCGCTTTCTGGGGTGATTGTTCAGTCTGAATTATTTATGCTGACAGACCGTTCGACGGGATTCGAGGCCACCACAGAGTTCATGAATGACCGCCTGGATGAGGTTGACGCTCTGGGATATGCATACAGCTCGTTTGAAGAGTGGATGTTGTTTAACGGGATTTCCACGGTCAACTTGATCAAGAGCCAGCTCGCTCGGGGCTAGATACATAGGAAATTAACACATATTTAGCATCAATGTACATACAAAACTTATTGAGGAGGTCCAACGGCTGCTGTTCTGGCGCTGACAAGCTCGTCGCGGGCTTTTTCGGTCTCTGATTGACAATTCTTGATCTTTTCCTCCACTCTTTTGATCTCATCTGTAATAAATTCAATTCTTTTTTCCACGTTCAAATTAGCTTCCTGCGTGTCCTGCGGCAGAAGAACTGGTCCAACCAGCTTGTAGATTTTGGCATCCTCCTTGAGAGCGTCGAACTCCTGTTTAACGATCTTGTTCTCCTGATATTGTGTCTCTAGTTTTTGTCTGGCTCTGATGAGCTCTGTGAGGTCATTTTGCAGTGTGGAAAACTTTCTCGACAAAGATTCCATATCTTGTGCTTGTGTTGGAAGAGACATTATTGGGGAGCAGGCGCAAAAATGACAAAACAAAGTAACAGTAGAGAACTAAGTCGCTGGGTCTCTGCATTTTTTTGTCAGACTTCGAGATAATGCTGGGGATGGTGCAGAGAAGTTTTTTTAGCATCTTTACGTACGGACTTACCTAATATTGTGGACCGGTTAGGAAATATCGGGAAGTTTTGGACCAATTGCTTTTTGAAGGGTTTAGTTTGGAGATATATTGTTCCAGTGTGAAGCCACTATTACAAGAATCAAGCAATATGCTGGGATTCACTAGACCTTCGCTCGAAAGTTTTAAGGTTCCAAACATAAATTTTTTGATCGAAGATTACTTCAAGAAGGATAGTGCTTAATGATTAAATTAAGTATTTTTTCAAGGAAGAAAACGCTCTGGTTTTTTAGGGTTTGGGAAAAAATCGCTGATCCACATTCTAAGCTTTGACCTGCGCTTAGTACCCAGGTTTGGGCAAAGGCATTTCAGCCACCCCAGTTTTTGAGGCAGAATTTTTTCCCAATCTTTGTAGCAAAGAAAACTCAGAATTTATGAAGCTGGGGGAGCATATTTGATTTTTCGATCGGTTCAAATCGTCAGTAAATCAGTAAATCTTGACTAAGATTCAACTGCAATCTTGACGGAAGAAACTGGCAGCTACAAAAGACCGGAATTTTGAAGGAAAAAGTGCTCTGCATTTTGAAGGAAAAAATCGGTGGCTCAATAGTCTGGAATTTTGAAGGCAAATTAGACTGGAATTTTGGAGGAAGAAATTTGCGAGGAAAACCTACCAGACTTTTGAAGGAAAAAATTCACGGGTACTGATTTTTTTAAGGAAATATTTGGCAGCTCAAAAATACTTGAATTTTGGAGGACGAAGCCACTGAACCGTCGACAGAAGAAGTTTGGCGGTTGCAGAATACTGGGAATTATAAGGAACAATCGTTATGCACTTCGGGAGAAAATTTGGGTGGCCCCAAGTCACCGGACTTTTCGAGGAAGAAGCGACCTGCATTTTGAAGGAAGAAATTTATGGCTCAAAATTACTGGAATTTTAAAGGAAGTTTCGACCTGCATTTTGAGAGAAGAAATTCGCGGGTACTAGAATTTTGAAGGAAGAAAATTGCTGGCCAAAACTCCTGGATTTTTGAAGGAAATTTCGGCCTGCACTTTGAAGGAAGAAATTCGCGGTCGCGGACGACTGGAATTTTGAAGGAAGAATCGACCTGCAGTTTAAAGGAAGAAATTCGTGGGCTCGCAGCTGTTGGAAAAAGCGACTAGATTTTTGAGAGACGAAATTTGTGCGCACTGGGATTTTGAAGGAGGGAACTGTGGGTACTAGGTTCTTGAAGGACGAATTTCGTGGCCCAGACCACTGAATTTCCGAAGAAAACTTTGACCTGCATTTTGAAGGAAGATTTTTGCGGGCAATAGAATTTTGAAGGAAGATTTTCGCGGGTCAAAACTACTGGATTTTTGAAGGAAGTTTCGACCTGCACTTTGAGGGAAGAAATTCGCACTGGATTTTTGAAGGAAGTTTCGACCTGCACTTTGAGGGAAGAAATTCGCGGGCCAAAATCACTGGATTTTTGAAGGAAGAACCGGCCTGCATTTTGAAGGAAGATTTTTGCTGGTACTGATTTTTGAAGGAAGAACAGCTTGGTTTACGAGAATAGATTTTTGAAGAAAAAAACTGACCCACATTTTCAAGAAAGTAGTTCGCGCGCCGAAATCGCTGGAATTTCGAAGGAAAATTCGACCTGCACTTTGAAGGAAGAAATTGCGGCATAATACTTACTGGAGTTTTGAAGGAAAAATCGACTGGAAACTTGAAGGAAGAAATTCGCGGGCTCAAATCGCTGGAAAATTGAAGGAAGATTCGACCTGCATTTTGAAGGAAGAAATTCGCGGGCCAAAACTACTGGATTTTTGAAGGAAATTTGGACCTGCACTTTGAGGGAAGAAATTCGCGGGTACTGGAATTTTGAAGGAAGAATTTTGCGGCCCCAAACCACTGGATTTTTGAAGGAAATTTGGACCTGCACTTTGAGGGAAGAAATTCGCGCGCACTGGAAATTTGAAGGAAGAAATTTGAGGCTCATAAGTACTGGATTTTTGAAGGAAGAATTGGCCTGCACTTTGAAGGAAGATTTTCGCAGGCGCTAGATTTTTGAAGGAAGATTTTGGCGGCCCCAAATCACTGGAATTTTGAGGGAAGTTTCGACCTGCACTTTGAAGGAAGAAATTCGCACTGGATTTTTGAAGGAAGAATCGGCCTGCATTTTGAGGGAAGAAATGGGCGGAGCAGAAGTACTTAATTTTCAGAGGGCAATCGACTGGAGTCTCGAGCGAAAAGTTCAACGGCCCCTCAATTACTGGAAGTATAGAGGGAGAATGTACTGGATCTTTGAAGAAGAAAACTTGCTACTCAAAAGCACCTGGATGTTGAAAGAAGAACCAGGCTGCATTTTGAAGGAAGAAATCGGCACCTGAATAGTACTGGATTTTTGAAGGAAGAATCGGCCTGCACTTTGAAGGAAGATTTTCGCGGGCTCGAATCACTGGATTTTTGAAGGAAGTTTCCACCTGCATTTTGAAGGAAGAAATTCGCGCGCACTGGAATTTTGAAGGAAGAATTTTGCGGCCCCAAACCACTGGAATTTTGAAGGAAGAAATGGCCTGCACTTTGAAGGAAGAAGTTTGTGGGTACTAGATTCTTGAAGGAAGAGGTTGCTATCCAAAATGTTTCTATCATGAATCAATGGGGCACTTTAGGTCTATACTGAGAAGCTCAAGGGCACTCTAGCTTTGAGGAACATCGATTACAAAACAAAAAAATTCTGGCCAGCAGACAACAGGAGACATTTTTGACGATACATTTTGGACCGGTACTTTTCGAGTCGAAATTTTCTGACAGGCGGACGATACTTTTTGGACCGGAAAGATTTTAGGGCAAAAGTTAGATGATACATTTTGAACCGAAAAGTTTTTTAGCATATGATACATTTTGAACCGGTAGAATTTGGGTGGTGATACATTTTGGGCCGGTGAATCTTGGTGATACATTTTGGACCCGTAAAATTTTTAGTGACGATACATTTTGAGCCGGGAATTTTGGTGATACATTTTGAGCCGGAATTATGATGATACATTTTGAACCGCCAGTTTGTACGCAAAAATTTGGTTGATACATTTTGAACCGGTATATTTTGGTGATACATTTTGAGCCGGTAAATTTTGGGTGGTGATACATTTTGAACCGGTAAGTTTAGAGCCAAAAATCAGGGTGATACATTTTGAGCCGCGAAGTTTTGAGACAGAATTTTTGATGATCCATTTTGAACCGGTAAATTTAGCGCCAGAGATTTAGGTGATACATTTTGAGCCGGTAGATTTTTAGAGCTAAAAACTGGTTGATACATTTTGAACCGTTAAAATTTGGGTTGTGATACATTTTGGGCCGATAAATTTTGGTGATACATTTTGAACCGGAATTTTTGGTGATACATTTTGAACCGGTAAATTTTGGATCATGATACATTTTGAACCGGAATTTTTGGTGATACATTTTGAGCCGGAATTTTTGGTGATACATTTTGAACCGGTAAAATCTTGGGGTGATACATTTTGAGCCGGTAAATTTTTAGAGCTAAAAGTTGGTTGATACATTTTGAACCGGTAAATTTTGGATCATGATACATTTTGAACCGGAAATTTTGGTGATACATTTTGAGCCGGAAAAATGTGGGAGGTGATACATTTTGAACCGGTAAAATCTGGGTCGTGATACATTTTGAACCGGCAGTTTGTGCGCAAAATTTGGTTGATACATTTTGAACCGGCAAATTTAGCGCCAGAAATTTAGGTGATACATTTTGGACCGGAGTTTTTTAGGCAGAAATTTGGTTGATACATTTTGAACCCGTAGGTTTCGGGTGGTGATACATTTTGGGCCGGTAAATTTTGGGTCACGATACATTTTGAGCCGCGAAGTTTCGAGCCAAAAATTTGGTTGATACATTTTGAGCCGGGAATGTTTGAGCCACAAATTGGGGTGATACATTTTGAGCCGGTAGTTTGTATGCAAAAATTTGGTTGATACATTTTGAGCCGGTAGATTTCGGGTGGTGATACATTTTGGGCCGGTAAATTTTCGTGATACATTTTGGACCGAAATTCTTGGTGATACATTTTGAGCCGGTAAATCTAGCGCCAAAAATTTAGATGATACATTTTGAACCGGTAAACTTTGGTGATACATTTTGGACCGGAACTACGGTGATACATTTTGAACCGGATGATTTGGCTCGCGATACATTTTGAACCGCCAGTTTGTACGCAAAATTTGGTTGATACATTTTGAACCGGTAGAATTTGGGTGGTGATACATTTTGAGCCGGTTAATTTTTGAGCCAAGAGTTAGTTGATACATTTTGAGCCGGTAGATTACGAGTGGTGATACATTTTGGACCGGCAGTTTGTGCACAAAGATCTGGTTGATACATTTTGACCTGGTGAATTTTGAATGGTGATACGTTTTGGGCCGGTGAGTTCTGGGAGGTGATACATTTTGAACCAGCAGTTTGTACGCAAAAATTTTGTTGATACATTTTGAGCCGGGATTTGGTGATACATTTTGGACCGAAGTTCTTGGTAATACATTTTGAGCCGGTAAATTCTGGTGATACATTTTGAACCGGAAAAAAAATAGATCGCGATACATTTTGAGCCGCGAAGTTTGGAGCCAAAACTTTGGATGATACATTTTGAACCGGGAAAATTTGGTGGTGATACATTTTGAGCCGGTAAAATTTGGGTGGTGATACATTTTGAGCCGGTAAATTATGGTGATACATTTTGAACCGGAAAATTTTGGGTGACGATACATTTTGAGCCGGTAAATTTTGGTGATACATTTTGAACCGGATAATTTTGGGTGACGATACATTTTGAGCCTGTAAATTTTTAGAGCTAAAAATTGGCTGATACATTTTGAACCGGTAAAATTTGGGTTGTGATACATTTTGAACCCGTAGATTTGAGTGATACATTTTGAACCGGGGATATGATGATACATTTTGAACCGGTGTATTTTGGTGACATATTTTGAGCCGGTAGCTTTGGGGAGTGATACATTTTGGACTGGAAGTATGATGATACATTCTGAACCCAAAAGCTTTGGGTAGTGATACATTTTGGACCGGGAATATGTTGATACATTTTGAACCGAAACAATTTGGTGATACATTTTGAGCCGGTAAAACTTGGGTAATGATACATTTTGAGCCGGTAAATTTTGGTGATACATTTTGGACCGCTAAAATTTTGGGTGACGATACATTTTGAGCCGGTAAAATTTTGGGTGATGATACATTTTGAGCCGGCGGCTTGGGTGATACATCTTGAACCGGAAGTATCATGATACATTTTGAACCGGAAAATTTGGTGATACATTTTGAGCCGGTAAAATTTTGGGTGATGATACATTTTGAGCCGGCGGCTTGGGTGATACATCTTGAACCGGAAGTATCATGATACATTTTGAACCGGAAAATTTGGTGATACATTTTGAGCCGGTAAAATTTTGGGTGATGATACATTTTGAGCCGGCGGCTTGGGTGATACATCTTGAACCGGAAGTATCATGATACATTTTGAACCGGTAAAATTTGGATGGTGATACATTTTGAGCCGCGAAGTTTTTACCCAAAAATTTGGCTGATACATTTTGAACCGGTAGATTTTGGGTGGTGATACATTTTGAGCCGGGAATGTTTGAGCCAAGACTTAGGGTGATACATTTTGAACCGGAAAAATTTGATGATACATTTTGGACCGGTAAAATTCGATACATTTTCAGTACCGAAAAAATCAAAAAATTCCCAGTTTTTTTTAGATCAAGATTTTCAAACGGCTTGATTTCAATTTTTTAAATTGTTGTTCAAGAGCTGGCAGAGAGAACACCAGAAATCTCGAGGCTCTTTAGTACAATGAGACGATTTTTGTCACCAACGAACGCCTGGAATGTGCTTTTGAGACAGCGAACACTGTCCAGAATCCCCGTTTTCTGCAAGTTTCACACTCTTCCGTCTCTTCTCAATTCCTCTCCAAAGGTTAAAATTCCAAGAGCAAACAAGATGCCTCCTAGACCATCCATACCTGAGTCAGAAATCTCCGAGAAGTTCATTAAAGGCGGATCTGGGAAAGGCGGTCAGAAGATTAACAAAACAAATTCAAAAGTCCAGCTCACTCATATCCCAACAGGGATCGTGGTAACGTCGCAGGCGACGAGATCACGAGACCAGAACAGGAAAATTGCCAGACAGATTCTTGCTTCCAAGATTGATGACATGACCAACGGAGAGATGAGCAGAAATTCCATTGTGATTGCACGCAAACAGATGGTGAAGCAGCGTGCGAAACGGAAAAGCAAGGCAAAATACAGGACGTTGGATAAAGAAAAGGTAAGCGAAAGTCAGGTCGATGATGACGTAATGATAATAGAAGAGGAGCCCGAAGATGCCCAGGAGCCAGAGAAAGACATTTCGAACGAATCAAAAAGAGAAAAGGCAGAGTAAAACACTTTGCTATCCACAGATATCCAAACAATCAAAACCTTGTTAAAATACAGTTTTCGCTATAAAAATACATATTAGTTCACTCATAGAACTTTAAGCTTCTTGAGATTCTCGTACTGACTGGTGAAGTTCTCGGAGCCGTGATAAAGCTCCAGCAAATGGTTCAGATGCTCGTCGCCCCGTTTGAGATAATCAATCGCCTTGTCAGACCAGACACCGGGAGTTTGGGCCAAAAGCTCATGACCGTCCGTGTTAACATAATTCCTGATGCATTCCAAAATCAGGTCTCTGTCGGAGTGGCACCGATGGAACAAAAAGATTGTGTAGTACTCCTGGACTCCTATCTGGCTGAGACCCATGCTGACCATCTTGGGTGTTTTCACCTCGGAAGGATCCAAAACGGCCTCCACTTGCTCCAAGAACTTCTCTTTCTGATTCTTGATCTTTTTCAAATCAATAGGAGGACCGTGTTTTTGAGCCGAATGGCTGAATCTGTGTTCACTGAAGAAAGTAGTTGGCTCTTCAATGAACGCCAAAGGCTGTTGCAGGTTCTCAATTGCTGGATCGATGTTTGTATCAGGACTTGCTTCGACATTATCACCAACAGGCTCCATTTGAGACGAAGAAAGTTTGATCCGCTTGGCGGGATGATCCTCCAACTCATGAGCCGGCGACCCGGTCACAGACTGATTCAAGGACTCA
Source organism: Ogataea zsoltii (assembly GCA_003709205.3). Classification (NCBI taxonomy): domain Eukaryota; kingdom Fungi; phylum Ascomycota; class Pichiomycetes; order Pichiales; family Pichiaceae; genus Ogataea; species Ogataea zsoltii. Next base: position 58,589 of record PPKH03000003.1, read on the forward strand.
GTGAACTCGTGTTCGGCCTGATGCTGCGCAGCCATCGCAATCGATCTCTCAATCTGATCTTGAGGCGTTGGCTCCATGAATTGGGCTTGCAGACGGGCCTGAAGTCCCGGGTCGTAAGCAGGAGTCTCCGGAAGCGGAGGAAGAGTTCCGATATTCTCATCCAAAAACTCGTTTCCCTCAGGAATATTAGGGAAGTAAAGTCTAGGACCGTTACCATTGTTGCTCTTTAGCATTCTTCTGGCGTTGATCCAGTCTTTGTTCGCCAAGTTGGCAGATAATGGAATTCTTCCGTGTCTCTCTTCCAAAAGATAGTATTTGAGATAATTCGCAATCCCAAAAAGACTGAGGAAATTCTTATATCTCTGTCTCCAGGACTCTGCTGTGTGATTTGGGTGTGCTGCGGCGTACTCGTCAAAGAATCCGGTGGGAAAGTTGATGGATTCGAAACCCTTGTCATCAGCAATCGGTCTGAGTCTCAAGTAGATGGTTTTGCACATCATAAAGTCTTCCTGTGGTGTGAAACTGGTGGTCTTCTTCTTCAGATTGTAATCCCTGATGTAGTTTCCATCTTTGTCCTTGAGCAGATTTCTTGACGAGTCAACTTTGTACACGTAATCAATCTGATACTTGCGGGTACGAACGCGTTCACGCAACGATGCGGCCGTGCGATGTCTCTGAACGAAGAAATCAAGCTGACTGATATCCTTGTAGATTTGATGTCCCTTATGTCCCATCCAAGGCCGTTTTCTGATTTCCTCCCACAACACAAGATCCTCCTCTGCCGTGAAATATCTCATTGTTGTTGGAGTAGACATGCTGGTCATTTCCTGATGTTGATTTGCCGACTGCAGGATATACGAAGATAACGTTTGCAGACCCTTCATCACAGAATCCTCCACAAACTTGTAGGAATAGACGTTGAAACGACGCAGATCTGCCGACAACGCGTATTCCGGCGAGGACAAGATGATTGTGTCTTTGGTGACTCCAGCCATCACAATACCCTGGTTAGACTCGATCATGTTGCAGAGCTCAATGTTTCTATCGAGAGGAGGGTACAAATAGAACTTCATCGGCTGCGATGCCGCATCGAGGAACAAGTCCGAAGCAGGCGCAACGGAAGTCGCAAATTGCTGGTGTTCGCTCATGTTTTGCTTTCACAAAGGCAGACGAAGATAAACCTTCCTTTGTCAGGTACCTTCTCAGTGTAAGGGGGGAGTGGTGTTAAGTGTGTTGCGTACTTTTTGTAAACAACATTTCATGTGGCGAATCGAAAAAAAAAAAATCCCATGGTTATGAGCGATGGGAGAACGCGCTTTCACACCAAACGCGATACAGCAGAAAGATAGGCTGCAAGTAAATGAAAGAGAACGTGTCGTGCGCACGTCGGAGGGGTGGTAGTGCACCCGGGAATCGACTGAGAGACGGGATCGAAGTTCAAACTGAAATCTCTGCAATTTTTGAACCCGTCACTCTCGAAAATTCAACCAAATGGGCCCTTGATCGAGCTCTTTTGTAGATGTGCCACAACAAGGATTCAGACATTGAACAAATTGTCTCTCTCGACAGCTATGTCTGAGTCCGTGTGAGTCCCCGTACTCTCTGCAATCAACCCCGTTTTTGTCTTGAATGCCGTTGTCTAAAAGGTCTGTTTCGTTTGTCTTTTCGAAATTCCAATCTAATCAGAGCAGCGAAAACCGTTATCTCTCTATTGTTCGGGTATTGTTTCGGCTATTATAATTTTCCAGAACAAATTTTTGGGCTTTGAGAAAAACCTAAATCACAACAAAACGACCAATATAGTGTTGTTTCTGGACAGAACTAATGCACAGAACATCTCAGCGGTCGGGCTCGCGCTCGCGTTCGCCATCGCCGTCGGCAACCAGAGGCCGGTCCAGAGATTCATCTCCCCTTCGGTCCATACAACTTAACAGAAACCTGCAGCCGGGTCGTCATCACCACCACCCAGAACTAGAAGACCTTCCTATCTTGGAGGACGATGCAGAGAGCGCTGATGGCGAAGAGCTCTTGTCGCCTGTTTTGCCCGTGTTCAGTGCTCCAGATCAACCGAGCCAAAATGCTACCTATCCAGCTGCTCCCCAAAGACCCAAATCACCGCTTGTGAGACCGGAAACCAGCAAGAGGATCGCACAAGAGATAGAGAACGACTTTGACCAACAGTTCTATCAAGACACAGAGATGCAGAAACTCGAGAGGCTGGAAAAAAGGCATCTTGATCAGATAGATCTTGGCGATCCGGACTCGAGCGACGACGAAGCTACAGATAACGAACAGGAAAACGTGCCTGTAACTGCTTTAGTCGACGAAGATTTGCACAAACAGCCTTCGAATAGAGTGCGCGATATTTTCCGCCGACTCACTTTGCATAGTTCTGATCATGCCCCAATCATAGAGAACGTTTCCGACGGAAATCATGAGGACACACTGTCAATCAAAACTCACACGAGCACACATGCTCCATTGCAGACTCTGGCTTCCAAATTTTTCAACTGGGGGACCGGCAGCAGGAAAAAACCAGAAGATGAGGAGATGCTCTTGTTGAACCCTGAGGAAATAAATGAGGCGAGAGACATCGTTGGCACCCACATTCCACTGACGAACACGAAGCGCTCCAATCTCGGAAGCAATACCCCAGATTTGGTGGACTCTGAAGAGTTTCTCATGAAACCTTTGCTTGAAGACTATGATGAAACAGTCACTGACGAAATACCTCTCCCAGATAAGGTGCGAACAGGAATTCCGTCTAGTTTGATGAGATTGTACAACCCAGGAAACAACCTGACAAGTATGCTTGCAGATTCTGAGGAGGAAGACCGTTCTGAGACTGATGAATCCAAGTTGAAGAAGAAATTGAAAAAGCTCAGGTTTTATAACCGATCCAACTCCTCGCAGCCCGACCTACTGTCTCCACAATCGTCCATCGAGAGTTTCAACAGCACAAGACCAAAACATAAAAGAGCTTTTTCCAGCAACTCAATAACCAGCTTGTTCAAAGAAAGACGTATCTCAAATGAAAGACTCGATATGCCGAACTTCTCGCCTAGTCAATCAGGGGAGAAAAGCAACAACTTAAAAGAGCTTCTCAAGATGAAAAAAAGGAAAACCCATGAGACTTCGGCCAGAATCACCGTCCACATCGCCGATATCTTACAACGTCAAAAATTCATCCTCACACTGTGCAAAGCTTTCATGCTTTTTGGAGCGCCCAACCACAGACTTGAGGAGTATCTTGGAGCAGCAGCGCGTGTGCTAGAGATTGACAGCTCGTTCATTTACCTCCCTGGATGCATGATCGTCTCTTTCGGAGATCCTTCCACTAGAACATCGGAAGTGAAATTGGTGAGAGTCTCTCAAGGGCTCAATCTTGGAAAATTGGACGAGGCCCATCGACTGTACAAGAACGTTGTTCACGACCGTCTTGGGGTAGAAGAGGCGTCCGAACGGCTCGAGGAGCTTTTGAACAGATCCAATTATATCAACAATTGGTATTGCATTTTGCTGTACGGATTAGCCAGTTGCACGGTGATAAGCTGGGCTTTCGGGGGTTCCTGGCTCGATATTCCACCGACGTTCGTGTTGGGCTGTCTTCTCGGGTTTCTCCAGCTCATTGTTGCCCCAAAGTCCTCGATCTATTCGTCTGTTTTTGAAGTGAGCAGCTCGATCTGGCTCAGTTTCATAGGAAGAGCGATTGGAACAATTGGTGGCGGCAAGTATTTCTGTTTCAGTGCGGTTGTCCAAGGCGGATTGTGCATGATTCTGCCAGGATACATTATCTTGAGTGGTGCGTTGGAGATTCAGAGTCGATCTTTGGTGGCAGGATCGGTGCGCATGTTTTATGCGATTATCTACTCTCTGTTTCTTGGGTTCGGTCTCACGCTGGGTTCGGCTTTGTATGGCTGGATGGACAAGTCTGCAACAACTAACACGACATGCACTTCGAACATCTCTCCGTGGTTCAATTTTTTGTTCGTTCCCCTCTTCAGTATCTTCATGTCGCTCGCGTGCCAGGCGCAGATTCACCAGCTCAGCATAATGACCTTCATTGCGTGCGGAGGCTATGTTGTGTCGTATTTTTCGAGCCAGCACTTCAAAATCACTGAGTTCAGCTCTGCCTTGGGCTCCTTCACCATCGGTCTGCTCAGCAACCTGTACTCTCGGACGGGAAAATCGTTCCGAAAAGTTGGGTACTGCAGCTCGGCGTTCACTTCGATGCTGACAGGAATATTTGACCAGGTTCCCGGGGGAGTTGCCTCCAGAAACGTGCTTGCGGCGGGCATCAACCAGCTCTCGAGCGTCAGTAACGGCACGTCTTCGAGCACACAGATGACGCTGAGCTCCACAACGCTGTATTTTGGCATCTCCATGGTGGAGATCGCCATCGGAATCACGGTCGGACTTTTTTTCAGCACCATGGTGGTGTATCCGTTTGGAAAGAAGACCACGGGGCTCTTCAGTTTATGACGTTGTTCAGCCTGACAGGTTTTTCTCTGCTCAATTGACGCCATAGACTTTCTCCCACTAATCGAGAGAGTCTGTAAAGCTCCCTCAACGTACAACGTACGGACGTTGTTTGTATTAAGTAGATAACCAGAACAAACAATATAATACAAAACAAACAAACAAACAAGGAGGAAAAAAAAGTCCCCTTTTTTGCCCCAGATAAATAAATAAAATTGTCGTGAAATCTCTCCAAATATTTCCCCTTACATTTTTTCCCCATATTTAATTCATTTGCCCTTGTTTGTTCTTTTGCCTCCCTGTTTTTATACCAAATTTCCCATGCCCCCAACGCTCCCACCAGCATCAGTTTTGAGCCTGGACCGGGAATCGCCGGAACTGGCTCCCACAGAGCTGTCGGGCAACTTCCCGTACTACCGCTTGCAGTCGTCTGTGTGCGTAGACGAGCAGCTGGGAATGCTGGTGTTGTTCGGAGGGTTCGATCAGGACGACCGGATCGATGACAACGTGTATCTGCTGGACCTGAAGACAAACAAGTGGCTTCCTCCCCGGAAAAGCGGAATATTCCGGGAGGGACACTCGTGCACGGTGGTTGGAAAGGGAAAGGTGTTGGTGTATGGCGGGCTGCCCGTGGATGACCAGTTCCACCAGCCCACTAGGAGCAGCACTTTGGGGAAGAACGCGGCCCTGCGTAATTCGCAGATCCTTCTGTACGATTTTGTTGAGGACGGGTGGTCGGTGCCATTCCAGCACCCGGCAACGGTGAATCTGCCTGGCTCGATTTCGAGACACTCGATCTGTTTGTCCAGCGACAAGTCACGGGTGTACATCACGGGCGGCTACAACAACGCCATCAAGGAGGAGCCTGTGGATGACCTTTTTTGCTACGATCTGCGCTCAGGACGCTGGGACAGACGCACTTTTGTGAGCCGGTTCGACCACTTTGTGTGCGAGTGCGACAACAAGATCTGGTCTTTCGGCGGACTGTCAAAGCAAATGAACCACGTGAAGAAGATTGCCATGTTTGACATGGAGAACAATGCCATCGGGGAACTGCGGCTCAGCAACATGCCCAAATTGCTCACAGGAAACCACGCGTACGTGCAGGTTTCCAAGCACAAGGTGCTGGACATTCTCACGTCGCAGTGGTCACTGGACCAGGAGACTGTCAAGCCGTCAATTGGAGTGTTTGACCTGCAGAAATTCAAATATTGCCCCGTGGCCGGTGGGAATCTGACGCTGTTGACACAGTATCGCTGGAAACACTTCTTTGTTTGGCATGACCGTCTATGCATGATCGGGTATCCGTTAACACCCGAGACGAATGACACCTCTTACGACTACAATCTGACGCATCTAGTTAAAATTCCGCTTTCGAGCCTGGGAGTTTCCGAGCAGGCATTGGAAAACCCGCAGACGACGGCATTGTTGGCACAGTTCCACGAACTATACTTGAATGAGGAGTTCACCGACTTCAAGATTGTTGCCGTCAATTCAGCGAGAAGACCGGCTGACGATGAGGAAAATTACGAGAAATCGAAGCCGTTGCACGTTCACAAGCTCGTTCTTATGACCCGTTGGCCTTACTTCAAAAAGCTGTATCAGAGTGGGATGGCCGAGGCACTGACAAATGAGATGTTCATTCCCGAACCAGTTTCATGTGTGTCTCGGATGATCAACTATTTTTACACCAATTCGATCGAGGGGTGCACTTTGGACGAAACAACAGGGCTTTTGTTGCTGTCCGAGCTATACGAGTTGTGGGATCTGCGCTCGCTACTCTTGAGTCGGATTTATACAAATGGTTTCCGGATCAACACCATTCTCAAGATTTGGGAGACATCTCTGTATTTGGCGGATCCGATTCTGCGCACCAACTGCGAGTCGTTTGTGTTTCAGAACTGGGGCAGGCTTGTCAAGACGAAAAGTTTCCGCAACTTGAACAAAAGCCTGATTCTGCGTCTTTTTGAGAGACTAGGTGATGACAGCAAGATCATTTATGCCACCAAGGAGCTGGAACACTCAGGCGGCGCTCAAAAGAAAATAAAGCTTTCTGATGACAATAACACGGACGGCTCGCTGACGAGGTTCTCGACGCCGATCCAGTCGGCCGTGCCCGTCTTTGGTACTCCAAGTGCGTTTCTGGCAAGCCACCTCGATTACAATTCGCCGCTACCGTATGCAGAGGAGGATGAGGACGAAGACGACGAAGGTCGATTCCCAGATCCCAACGAATCGTTACTCACATTTTTAGGGCAAAACGACGACGATGATGACATGCAAGATTAGACATTACATAATGACAGAAACATCAAATTCCACCAGCTTCTCTGAACCATCTGACAGCTCTGTCGAAGCCCGCAACGACCAGACCATCATTATCTCCCTCTCCCTGGATGAGTCCAGGTTTGGTGAACACTAGCGAGCAACAGACGGCATCATCCAGTCTGTTGGAGTGTGCGAGAGCTTCGTCGTCAACATCGGACTTACTCACCATGATTGTTGCTTCCTTTTGTCTGGTTTTCGTGCTCCACACGCGCACCGTGTTGTCAAGACCACCCGTGGCAAGGAGCGTTCCTTCGTCGTTGAACGAGACCGACATGCACCAGCTCTGGTGAGCGTATCCGCCGATTCCGACGTTTGATGAATGGGTAGCGTTGGTGAGACTACCGATAACCTCGCCGTATTTGACGTCGTACAGGTACACGGTTCCGTAGGCCCCCGAGTCGCGGGCAACGGCTAGAATGGAGCCTCCAGGAGAAAATTTGACCGATCTTACGCTCGAAAGCGAGCTGGATGATGTTGCACGCAGTCCGTGCGATTGGAACTCGTACAACGGCTTGAGATATTCGAGATCGTAGATGTACACTGTTCCGTTCTGGTGGCCCACTGCCATCCGTTTGAAGGTAGGGTCGAGGTCGAGACACATGGCGAACGAGGTTTCTGTGGCGGACGTAGTTCCGACGTATGACACGAGACCTTCCGCGGCGATCTCTTCTTCAGACTTGCCGACGTTGAGGGCATACACCTGGGTCTGGCCCGATGAGAGAGTGACGGCGAGCAGATGTTTCTCTCCTTCGCTGTCCTTCATGAGTTTGACGGCCCAAAAGGACGTTTTTTCATTTTTCAGCTCCAAAGGTAGGTCTGTCACCGGCTGGAGCTCTTTGGACTCGTGGTTGTAGCTGTATAGATAAAACTTACCGGAGAAAGACACTGTAGCAATGAGCAGGATCCGCTGTGCGGCCACTGTATCTTCGAAAACGGAGACATGGTGCAGTCCGAGTCTGTCAACCTGATGTTCGAGCACGTGTTTGCGTTCTGGCGAGTGGTTGGACCAGAACTTGAGATATCCGTCTGAGGAACATGTCACAGTGAAGTCTTTCGATATGGTCACGTCAAGAATGTCGGACAAATGGGCATCGCCAACAATTGCAGTGGAGATGTACTGTTTTCCCATGGTGGGGTATGGTGGGCAAAGGGGATTAGTATGGATGTGTCTGGGTACCTAGAACAAAAGCACTTTTGCCCTCAGAAGAACGATAAATTTATTTGTCTCGAAAAAAAAAAGTCAAGGATCCAAAAAAAATACACAGAAAAAAGACAAGACAAAAAAAAAACAAGACAAAAAGATAAGCTGAGAGGGCTCTTCTTCTTCATAAGACCCTTAATTATATTTTTATCTACTGTTATTTGGCTGATGGTGGAGGTGACGATTCCGTCAACTACCCTTCTCAACGGGTATTGGCTGTACAACATTGAAGTGCGACTGCGTGGGGACTCGGCGGTGCACAAAGTGAGCAAGCGATACAGCGATTTCACTGCGTTTGTCAAGGATTTAGAGACCGAAACGGGCAATTCGGTGCCGTATTCGCTCCCGTCGAAGTATTCATCGCTATACAAGGCAACTGGGCCCATTGTCGACGAGCGGAAGCACGGATTGGCGGTTTTTCTGGCCGACGTGCTGGAAGACCCGGACTTGGCCCGCTCGCGTTCGGTGGCGGAGTTCCTTTACCTGCCCGCAGGGGCTCTGGAGAAGTCCGTTCGTGACGAGAATGCCATTGATTCGCCGCTGCAGTGGCTGGACACGTTGAGGGACGTGAAATCGGTATTACAGAGCGTGAGGACCAAGATGTTTGCCCAGACTTTCAACACGGTGGAGTGCCACGGGCTGTTGGAATCGGCCAAGACGCGCATCGAGAGTTTACAGAGATATTTGGATGCCCAGGGACAGGAGTTGGGTCCTGGTGAGACGACCCGACGTCGTCGTTTAGTGGATCAGCAACAGCAGGATCTTGAAGAGCTGAACAGCTTGCTTGTGGGGATGGCCTCGGTGAGTCAGAGCCGGACAGTCAAACCTGCAGAGGCTCCAAAGCGCAGTCTTGGAAAGGCTCGTGAGACAGAAGCCACCAAGGGTCTTGACAACGTCCAATTGTACCAACAACAGCAGGTTTTGATGGGCAGACAGGACCAGGACCTCGAGGGATTGCGTCGGATCATACAGAAGCAGAAGCAGATCGGATGTGCTATTAACGAGGAGTTGAGTGTGCAGAACGAGTTGTTAAGGGGACTGGACGACCAGGTAGAGGCGAGCCAGGAGAAAATGAACGTTGCCAAAAAGAAGGTGGGACGGATCTTGTGAGAAAGCAAAAGCTACGAAGACACAATGATGATGTTCAGAAATACAATATTTTTTGATTGTTGAGGGCCTACAAAAGAAGACAGAGGATGCATGTCCAGCTAACAGGTTCCACGGAAGGAGTCGTGTTTATGGTCGTGTGGAACGCTTTTGATCTTGATGAGCTTCTCGTTTCCGTCGTTTGCGATTCCCAACAGCATGTTGTACACCATTGTGCTGCCAACATCGTCTTCTTTGACAGAGCTTCTTGCCAGCTCCAGCGAGTCTTTCAGGACTTCCACTACCTCGACAATGTCGTGCATCAGCTTGTCTAGAAGCTGAGAGGTGAGGTTGTTTCTTGCCACGATCCGCAATATCTCGTTGTTTGAGTCCTTCTCGGATTTTGAGGACGTCTTCGGCATGTTATAATTTGGAATGATCCATTTTCTGTTGCGAAGCAGCTTGGAAACCATGGATTGTGGAATTTCTGGATATTCTTCGGAAAACTCTTTGGAAAGCTGGAACGAGACGACAGGCAAAGCCGGATTGAACTTGCTGTGTTCGGCCAGAGGTGTGTGGCGGCCAGAAGGAGCGGAATTGTTTCCCGAGCTGTCTCTGGCGGCCACTCCCACGGGCAGATGCAGGTTCGAAACGCAAGTGAACATCTTTGTTTCCTCAAGGAAACAGGCCAAGATTCGGGCGTTGATCAAGCAGTTTTCGAAAATCTCCTGATAACCCTTGCGTCCCAGATGCAGGAAGTTGAAGTACTGGTGCACCACCTGGAACCCGGGTCTGGAGAAGTTGATATTGAACGATTCCTCGAGACCACCAAGATATTCCAACTGGAACTTGAGCTCCTGTGGTAGCCATTCGCGGTCTCTGAACACGACCCAGCCGAGACCGACCGAGGTGAGTCCGAACTTGTGACCGGATGTGTTGATCGACTTGACTCGTGGAATTCGGAAATCCCAGACGTAGTCTGGATAAACTGTTGCGGCGATCATTCCGCCCGACGCAGCATCAACGTGGATCGGAACAAAGTTTCCGGTCTCTTTTTCAAAATCAGCGAGAATTTGGTCCACACGAACAACGTCCTCAAAACCCCCGGTGTATGTGGATCCCAAAATGACAAACACGCCGATTGTGTTTTCATCCAAGTTCTGACGAACGAGATCATAATCCAGCAGCAGGTTTGTCGTCGACACAGGAATAATGCGGGCCTCGACGTCAAAGTACCGTGCAAACTTCTCCAGAGCCACCTGACAGCATGAGGACATCAAAATGTTGGGCTGATGTGTGTCTTTTCCCTCTTTGCGCCGTCTGGCCTGCCAATTCTTTTTCATTGCCAGTCCCCCGAGCATGATTGCTTCGGAAGAGCCCGTGCACGCGGTTCCAACGGCCCCCTGTCCACTCACAGCGTGCCACAGATCTGCCAGTATCGAGATACACCGCTGCTGCAGCTCTAACATCATTGGATACTCGTCGTTATCGGCGAGATTCTTAGTCAGATTCTCGAGGAGAAGTTTTTTGACAGAGTCTTCGATATGGGTGTTCACAAACGATGCCAGATTCAACGTGGTACTTCCGTCGAGGGCCAGATCGTCGTGAATCATATCACTCACCTGAGATGCATCTGTTTCTCCTTCTGGCAGCTGATACTTGTTCTGGATCCCACGGAGCCGCATCACCAGTTTCGAGTCCGTATGGTCTGCCAGCCGGCGCTCGTGGTACTTTTTCTTGGCAGAAACATACTTTGCCACAGTCTTTTTCACTGAAAACTCGTCTTTGAGAACGTCGTCCTCGAGAGCATCAGGGTCAATGTGTTGCGAAAGAGTCATTTTTTTAATTGTTGAAAAATTGAGACCATTGGGGACATGGAAAGTGGGCAGATCTGAGATATTTATATACTATTTTCTGCAAGGTTGCTGCGGGAGAAAAAAAAAATCAGTCAGTATTCGATAAGCAACGTAAAAACACAGATTGCTAATTGGATGTTGACTAGAAACATCCGTGTTTGAGGACTTAATAGTATGATAACTACACCACATCTTGGTGGAATTTTCCCGGGAAAAACACAATAAATTATTTAAATTCAATAGCTTCCATTAAGCTTGTCTGATCATCTAAATACTCAGATAGTTTTTGATGGCCTCCTCGGTCTTTGCAACCATCTCCCTGTATTTCTGCTGCGTCTCGATCTGGTCCAAGAAAATCTTGTATTTGGTGTTAAGGAGCTTGCGGTCTGGGTCGCTAGAGCTCGAAGGGAAGATGATTCTACCCACACCAGACAGCTCGCTCATCACTTTCCACAACTTGTCTCCCGGTTGGGATCCGGTGGATTTTCTCAGAGTAGAGGCTCTTCTTCTGCTCGACAAAAAGTTCTGAGAAGCAGTAGCCTGGGCTCCCGTTTTGGATCCAAATGAAATCAATTCCTCGTCCTCATCGTCCGAGGCATCCACTTCGGGCTCGCCCAGCTGCTTGGACTCGTCCTCAATAGGCGTCATCAGAGGGAATGGGTACGACGACTGCGCATTTCCGGCAGCCAGAGCACTGATCGACGTCATCGAGGCAGTCGCAGATGGCGCAGTGTAAGGAGAAGGAGGTTGGTCCTGGTTAGTAGCTTCGTTGTTGGTCATGAACGAGGCGTTCGAGTTTCTTCTCGATTTCGATGGGTCCTTGTGACGTTGCTTGATGGCATCCTCAGCAGCCACGGCTCCCAGCATGGCGGCTCCAAACACAACCGACGCATCAATGTATCTAGGAATCACAATAGGCAACCCAGTGCAGTCTGCAAGAAGTCTCATGAGCAATCCATTTCTGCACTGTCCTCCACTCATAAAGATCGCATTGATCTCGTATCCAGCAGACTCCATCTTCTCAATGATTTGTCTGGTTTGTTGGCCAATGAACTCGCACGCTCCCAAATACTCGATAGCCAGCGAGTCGAGCGAAGTGTCCATCGATTGACCGATGATAGAAGCTCTCATATGTGGGTCAGCGATCGGAGATCTGTTTCCGTGGAAGTCACCGTAGAAAAACAAGTTTTTGGCCAAAGCAACCACAGATCTCTCTTTGGTCGACTTGCGTAGCGTCTCTAATCTCGAGTTCAAGAAGTCGAATCTTGAGCTTCCTGACGCTTCAGACGCAACACCCAACTCAGTGTATGCTGGATGGGTAGACAGAACGTGAGCTAACAATGCACCAGTACAAGACTGTCCTCCTTCTGCAAGCCAGAATCCCTTGGCCATAACGTCTCTATAAGGACCCCAAACTCCCTCCACAAAAATGGCCTTGTCATCGAGACAAATGTGGCATGTAGACGTTCCGGCAACGGCCGCCAATCTACCCTTAGACTTAGCCATACCAACAAGGTTCTTGTCCTGCTCCACAAGGCTCTCGATCGGAATCTCAGTTTGTGCAGCAACAGTACCGATCCAGCCTGCGTAAGCATCAATCACACCAGATCCAACAAAACAATCAGTGGTCAGGCCCAACTCCTCGGCTGCAGCTTCTGTCAGAGCGCCCACCGTTTCACCGGCAGACATATATGTACCGTTGACACCGTTCAAACCACCCAATCTTCTGAAATTGTCCTCGACAAGTTCTGGAAGGTCCACTTTGTTCAAAAAGTCTGCTGACCAACCGTTTCTGTTGGTAATTCCTTCCGGAATATAACCCTGTTTGCAGACTGTGGAACAATACGATCTGGTTTCCTTTCCAGTGGCTTTGTGGGTCAGATAATCAGCCAAATCGTAGAACTTGCAGCTTTCGAACAGAGACACACCGTTCTTGTCCTTAGGCAAGTGGTTTTTGAGCCACTTCATTTTAGGAAGCTCCATTTCGATGGACATTTTTCCACCGACATACTTCAGACACTCGTCGCCCGTGGCATTGATTTCATTAACCTCCACCTCTGCTCTGTGGTCCATCCACAAAATGATGTTTTCCAGGTTGTCCTCAAAATCCGGACCAACAGCCATTGGCTCGTCGGTCGTCTCGTTGATGGCAACGAGAGAACATGTGGCGTCGAAACCAATTCCCAAAACGCTTGCAGGATCGATGTGGGATTGCGCAATGGCCGTTTTGGTGCAGTAACAGATCGATTCCCAGATCTCCGACGACGATTGAGTGATGTGGTTAGCTTTCAACTCGTGTCTGGTGATTGGTCTCTCGGCCAATCCCAAAATGGCTCCGGTTTGATCCACCACAGCGGCTCTAGCAGAACCCGTTCCCACGTCCACTCCTATATAGTAGATTGGTTCCTGCAATTTCGCATCGGTCATCTGTAGGTTCTTCAGCGAGAGATGGAATGGGTTGGTGAACGATTTGGTGTGCTGAATGTGAGACATGTTGTTGTTTTGTACAGGATTTTTGCCCCCTTAAAAATGCTCTTGAAACAAACAGATACTCTGTCACTCTCAACTTTGACTCAGTAGCCTGTTAGCAATGCAACGTAGACGACTTCACTCTGTGACTCACAAAGCCCTGACCGTGAAATAGACAAGTTGATGGTGTGCACTGTAGTAATGCCAATGGGGAAACAAAACACTTGTTCTGGGGGAACATAATTCTTTTATAGCAAGAGGTATGCGGTGGCGCAAACATCATTCTTTGTGGCTGGTGATATGCACTCGGGACTTCCCGGTGCGGAGATGGATTCCAGGCGCGAATTCGGGGGCAGAGGGGGAGGGTCTTTTTGGAACGCCCGGTGATTTCACAGCTTGCACGCGCGAGCGACCTTATCTGTGGCGGTGCATCGCGAAATGGAACTCCGTGCAACCGTTAGACAATCTTTGGGCAGAAACCGTTTGGAACCGCGTGGTAGCTTCCATGCTTATTGCGCACGGAATTCCCATCCTCGCCGGAAGTCGATGTCGCGTCAGCTCGGCCTGAGTCGCGCGTCTATTCTTCCCCACCGGTGGACCATCCTCGTCCACCGGACCGGTGGCTTGCTGTTGCTTTCACAATTACGTCATACTCTGCGTGTATCAAACATAAATTATTACATAATACATTAGTAGCCAGACACTCGACCGTGCCTTGCGATGCGTGCTTAAGACGTCGAGGAAGACGAGGTCGACGCGGACGGCTGTGCCGCTCCGGATCCACCCGCGTTGCCGCCTTTGTTCATATACTTGTCACAGATCCCAACAACGAAATCAAACTGCTCGTTCTTCTCGATTGTCTTGTTCAGAATCTGTATAGTAATCTTCTTCGTTTGCTCCCCGGTGGCTGTCTCCATCGACTTCTCCACCAGCGAGCACAGGAACAACTCCAGGGCGCGCCCCACCGCCACCGGCGTGGCTTGAGCGACCTTTCCGATATCCTCGTCGCTTTGCATCAGCTTCTTGATCCTCGCCGAGGGGAAATGCGTCTTGATCCGGTCGAACCTGCTCAGGTCTCCATTTTCCATTATGTAAGCGGTTGGTAAGCGAAAAAACTGCAAAAAAGATTTTCGACTTTTTTTTTTTTCAATTTTGTTTTTTCGCTCGAAAAGCGGGATTTGGCCACCTCTTATATACAGTTTGGTAAAAAAATTGTCAGTAAGGGTGCGGTAAACGAGACACTTTTATTAAGCGAGAAGAAAAAAACACACGCATGAAATTACAGTGAATCAACGTCTAATCGGGGAGAGCGTAGAGTATATTTTGAGCGGGAGGTATTTTAGGGCTTCGAGCCGTTTTTGTACGTCGATTTCGGTCAAAAACGGTGACAGCTACTAGTGACGTGTTTTGTTCCAATGAAACACTGCACAACCTCAAAAAAAATATTTTTTTTTCTGGGGTGCGCATAAATAATTGCAGAACCGTGTCTCAATTTAAAGAAAACGGTCTGGGAACAGCACAGGCGCCACCAATGTCCAGATGTAGAGCGCAAAACAGAACCACGAACTGATGACCTTGACCCATGTGTTGAAGTAGGTCCGGCCGACCGGAATAAACCCGCCGTTATCCAGTTCGTAGCCCACGTTGATCGTCAGCAGCGCAGCGATATATTGAGTTGCCAGGAAAAAAATGATGTGGAACAAGCAGTAGTTGTACTTTGTGAAGTTTTTCTCCTCGCCCAGCTCGTCATCTGATTCGTCGAAATAGGCCGGGTCTCGCAAGGCACTTTCGGGAAGTGAGCCCTCGTTGACGGCCTGTCTGATGGCCTCGATACGCATTTCGTTGCGGGATTTTGGTGGCTGCGTGATCACTTCCATGACGGAGTCGTAATTTTCTGACGCGGTGTAGTTTCCGTTTGACGTGCTGTGGCTGAACGCCGAGTTGGCTGCCGCACGTGTGGTGGTGTATGCGACGGCAATGAAGGTGAAAATGGCTCCAAGAATGATGGTGAGTGTTCTGGTTCCGCTAGATCTCACGAGCGGATTGCACAGCTTGTCGTCGGGCTCGCTGAGACATGCAGAGAAGATCAGATATGTGCAGTATATGCAGCACATCGAGGACTGTGCCAGACCGGCGTTCGGGTTGTATTCCTGCACCACAGGGGCCACAGAAAGCCCCGTGGCAACGAGAACAAACACCAGATTGAGCGTGATTGCCGTCGTGTTGAGCGTGCAGCCCGACTGCGAGAAGTAGATGTACATCACAATGGTCATGGCGACCACTCCGAGATACATTGTGAGGGTTCCGCCGACAAGGAGGCTTCTCCAGAAGGAAGAGCCTTCAAAACAAGTGTTTCCGCCGTCGTCATCGTCATCATTGAGGTAAATTTCGCCCTCTTCGATTCGCTCGAGACACGTTTCGGCCCATTCGTGTGCGAAATCAACCAGAAGAATCAGTCCAATGGCAATAAACAACGTGCTGAACACGATGGACAGATAGTTCCCCCAAAAAAGGAAGAATTTGTCCGGTATTAGGTAGGTGGTCACTATAAGAGTCACCAAGACCCCGATTTTTGTCATCCAATAGCCGTTCTGGATGACTCCGCGCGGGTTTGAGGTCGATCTGACGCCAACAAGAAGTCCAGCAAGCGCCAAATGCATCACTCCAAGCGAAAAATTCAACCTCTGCACGCTGGTGAAGCCAATGCATCCGTGCTCTTTGCAGTAGGCATTGCCGAATTTGAACAATCCCCACGTCAGATTCTCCACAAACTTGGTCAACGAATGGCTGAGAGAAATCCACGAGAGAATCGAGTTCACGAGGAAGATCAGCGCATAGGTCACTCTTGTTGCCACCGAAGACTTGAACGTTCCTGCCAACGGATTTATCTTGCCGTTCATGCAGCACGAACAAAGCGATGCTCCGAGACAAGACGCCGCCCAGTTACCGGCCATGGTCAGCGGCATCAGCGGAAGCGATAAAACGGCACCCATTGTGGTGAGAAATATAACAAATCGACGACTATCGACTCTGAAGAAGAAACAAAGGGCAATTAATTCATTTATTTAATTTTGTTATCTCTGAATATTTCGAGACAGTTCAAAACTCAGCCACATAAATGCGCCACAGTGTGGCAAGTATGATTATCAAAAAAAAAAAAAAAAATCCCAACTGTTTTTGTTTCTTCTCACGTTGCACTCAAAGATTCCTCTCCTGTCTATATGTCCCCGGAAACCTGGTCCCGATTTTCAGCACAGCCTACTAAGCTCTTTTGATATGGAGCCACGGGGCCCAGAAATGAGCCAACAGAGCTCCACACAGCCCATAGTGGTGAAAATTGGATCTCGTTTCATAGAGGTCGGACTAGCAGGCGACTCCAGACCTCTGGCCAGCATATCTACCTCGTCATTCCAGAGAAAACAGCTTTTCCACCTCGAAGAATCCCAGCTCTCGGGAAACGCAGCACAAAATGACGATCTGCTCAATTTTCGATACCTTTTCCAGCCTAATCTGCTTACGTATGCAGAATCAGAAACCCAGGTGTCTTCCATTGAATACAATTTACAAAGCCATTTGTTTGATCTTTTCCTGGAAACCTTCAAAAAACAACAATTGAATGTCACCCGACTTCGAGTCATTGTCTGCGCCAACCATCTTCTCAACAACGTCTACAAAAATACGCTCACAGACCTCTTTCTTTCGCGGTTGCAGGTCAGATCACTTCTGTTTTTGGATAACTCACTCATGAACACGATATCCTCCGGACTCCGAAACGCGCTTGTTGTGGACCTCGGCTGGAATTTCACCACAGTTGAGCCCATTTACGACCTCAGACGACTGGAAAACCATTCCAAGTTCTCAGAAAAGGCCGGCCGCAGACTTCATTACAATATTGAAGCGATTCTGCGAGATCACAACATGGATTTTGACTCTATCGAACGTCTTATCATCAACAGCTGTCATCTCGAAGTTTTCGAGGATAAAGCAGAAGAAAAATTCATTGTACATGACGGAAAAACGCTACCCTTCTCGATCCTGCACCAGCCCATCGAGGATTTGTTGCTCGAAAACCCGGAAAAATGGACTCTCAACGATACACATGAAAAATGCCCGGTTCAATTGATTGCAGAAACTATTGCAGAACTTCCTATAGATCTCAGAAAACAATTGTGCTCAAATATTGTCTTCACAGGAGGACTGAGCCACATTCGTGGCTTGAAAAAAAGAATTCTCCAGGACCTGCAGCGCTACATGTCTTTGGATCCCCATTCTACACGCTCAGTGAAAACGTTGGGTGGCTGGTGCGGAGCAAGTCTCTACTCGTCAACAATCCTGTTCAGAGACCGAAACTTGAGTAAAGCAGGGGAATTGAAGAGAGAAAACTATGTAAAATAAAAGATATACATACATGTACATACGCCACATCGAATACCAATTAAAATGAACAGAACAAATTGTATACTCATACTATAAACTACTCGCAACATACGTGTGCTGCTTTTTCAACCGCAAAGAGTCAGACTTGGACACAAACGGATTGATCATAGAACTGGAAGGAATCATGTCAAAGTTGAACTCTTCCTTGTCCTCACCGTCTCCCTCGCCCTCGGTCAAAGTCTCCGATAAATCGTAATATCTCTCCCACGGATACTTGGACAAATACTCACTCGCACACATGTCACCAAAATGAAGTATGCGGTAAAACAAGCGGTAAAACTGCTCTCCCAAAGAGACGTGCTCTTTCTTGTGCTGATCGTTGTCCAGTTGGTCGATCTCATGATCCAAGATGGTGAGCAAAAGTGATTCGTTGGTTGGGCAGTTTGGATTGTACTCCAAGGTATCGTAGAATGGACAAGCATACGAAACTGGTGACGATGCAATGTTGTGTAAAATCAAAGGGGTGTTTCTTGGAGCCAAAGGCTGGCCGTGCGGCTTGATGTAGACTTTCGTGTAGACCTGGTCCTCGTTGCCGGCTTCGGGCTGCACATTCAGCGAACTGCCGACAACCACCTCTGGATGCTGGAGCAGATCGGTCTGGTTCGCCCGTTGGTGTTTTGCTAACCCTGCAGATGACAAGTCCAGCTCCCAGCTCTTGAGAGCCGATGTGATCCCCGTGGATTTGCCCAGAACCGACGAGACGCTTACCGGCGAGCCCATCTCAGAGGAGTTTTTGTCGTTGTCGTCGTCTTCATCCTCGTCGTCTTCATCGTCCTCCTCATAGCCTCCGTTGTCCTCCTCCCTGTTGCCTTCGCTTTCTTCCTCATAATCCTCTCCGTCACTTTCCTCCACATCGGCAACCTCGCCTTCCTCCTCTTCCTCAACCGCGTGCTCTAGGGCCTTGTTCTGCTTCTGGCCGCTCAAATCAGAGCTTCCGGAGCTGGAAATGGACTCAAGAATTGCCCCCGGCTCCCTGCTGTTCACCGTTTGCAATATCGAGTTGCCCCTTTTCAAGCCGCTGGCGTTCCCATCTTCAGAATCGCTGAAGTCCCCGTTGCTGTCACCCAGAACATACGACGACGAGTCTGCAGAGTCCTCGCACACATCAACCATCCGATTAGGATCTCTCTGCGACATGATCAACTGTGCCGTGGTGGGAACGTTCAGGTTATTGCGGCCATATCTGTTGACCTTGAGTGTTTTGACATTTTCATACTTTTGTTGGTATCCTCCCAATCCCGACAATGTTGGAATGGCAGGATCACGTCTTCGCAGAAGAAAATTGGTGTTTTCGTTCTCCATGTTGCCAATTATTGTCCGTCAATATAAGGAAAAATGAAAACAAATGCTTGAATTGTTTGCCCCTTTTTATTTTAATTCGTGATCCTCTGCTTTTTTTTTGTCTAACCGCCAGATTTCTCAGATCTCAAACACCCTTGCACCAGAAAAGCAATTTTCAGCATCACTGCTTCAACCCTCCCGTAGCCATCAAAGACCCGACATAATCCTGTAAATACTTGTTCTCGTTCTCCAAATCCTTGCACTCGCGCTGTTTTCTGTGGATCACATTGAACAACGCTTCGACCTCCTCCCTAGCTTTGATAGTCTCGCTGAGCAGATCAGAGGCGGGATGAGTTGCACCGTTTTCTGCTGTTTTTTCGCTGCCGGTGGGTGGGCTTCCGTTGGAAACGCTAACGTCTTGCTGATCTGTCATATCTTGAGCCTCAATTGTCAAGTTCAATAAGTTGTTTCTTCAATTTTACCTAGCAAAAATACACTGTCCGCTGTGTGTTTTTTTTGTGTTTCTTCAATATTTCGCATCAGAGAAAACCGGGGGTGTAACATGGGGTGTGGCACGCGGGATAAATTGGCAGAATATGCATGTTTGAGATCCGGAAAAAAAAAATGGGATTTTTCATATCTATTACAAATCAGCCCTGATGCTCTTTAGAAGACTCAACAATGTCAGACCACACAGAAATGGAAAACATCACGTCTACAGCTCCTAGCGGGACTTCTGAGCCCCCTTCGGGTACTCAAACCCCGCGCAAAGCCAAAAAATCAAAGGTCAAAGTTCAAATGACCCCAGAAATGATCGAGGAGAAGAGAAGACAAAGAGCCCTGGAGAAAGAAAGAAAGGCACAGCTAAACGAAGTTTCCGCCGAGGAATCAGCAGGATTTATAAAGAGAGAGCTTTTAACGATCCCACACAACTCTGTTCCCGAGACTTTCAATATCAAAATTATGACATACAACCTTCTGGCCCAGGCCCTTATCAGACGGACCCTTTTCCCCGACAATGGCAGCATTTTGAAGTGGGGAAAACGTTCTAAGGTCTTATTGGCCGAATTGAAACATTATGATTCAGACGTGATGTGTCTTCAGGAAATGGATTACGTCCAGTACAACACCTATTGGAAGCCGGAGCTGGCCAAGTTGGGCTACGAAAACAAATATTATCGTTCAGGAAGCAAAAATCACGGAGTCGCGGTTTTCTACAAACAATCCATGTTTGAGGTGGTCGATGTTTGTCACATTGACTACGACAAAGAGGAAACTGTTCCTATTGAGCCCCGGACCGTGACCCAAAACGTGGGCATTTTGGTTGGATTGAAGCTCAAGACGCATCCGGATAAACTTATTTGTGTTGGAACAACTCATTTGTTCTGGCATCCGTTTGGAACTTACGAAAGAACGAGACAGACGTATGTTGTTCTGCGGAAGTGTGCAGAGTTTGAGAGAAGAATCGCGGTTTTGCACCCAGAAATCAAGAAAATTTGGAAGCTTTTTGCCGGAGATTTCAACTCGCAGCCATATGATGCTCCCTATCTTTCTATCTGTTCCAAACCGGTTCACTACGATTCGAGATGTCTGACTGTTTTGTCGTGCTCAACGTCGTTCCAATTCTCCAAGGTTCGTTCCGGAGAGGCTGCGGAGGACGAGGCGGGCGGAAACGTCGAGAAGTTTGGCGAGAACCAGCCGAAATCCCCTGTTCCCGACTCGTTCGAGGCCACGCCCGAACAGCAGCAATTGGTTGCACAGATGGAGCAGATGCATAACGAGCTGCCGTTGCGTGCTATTTCCCTATACTCGCTAGGCTACAAGGCAGTCGACCCGAAAAATGCTGGTATCGATAACTCCCGCGACGAGCCGTTCTTCTCCAATTGGGCACACACCTGGCGGGGTCTTTTAGATTATCTGTTTGTGGTGCGCAGCTGGGACCCGAGCGAAAATCGCGTGGAATGCGAGAAATTGGCTGATTTCGAGCAGGAAAACGACATCGTTCTAAACAAGCTGTTAAAACTGCCTCATCCAGAAGAAATGGGTCCCGGACAGCCCAGAGAAAACGAATATCCGAGCGATCATTTGTGTATGATTGCAGAGATCGGACTAAAATTTTAGATTTTTTAGATTCTCGAAACTTTAAAAAAAATATTCCAGATAATTTTCTTATCAAATTGTCCATACAGGAAGGAGGTCGCATGGATTTACCAGCTTTTTTTCACTCTCCAAACAACGCAAACTCTGCCACCTCTCCACCATAATCGCTGTCATCGTCATCAAGAACACCGTGGATCTCCAGAACGACGTATCGGGCCTGAACGTTGCTTTCCAGCTGGAACGTCGTGGCGTTCAGATCGACATTTCTCACCTCCACGTCCGTAGAATTGTACTCGCTTGTCACCTGCACACTCTGGCTGTCAAGAACAACTGTTTTCTCCCACACGGTGTTGTTGCTCAAGTCGAAAGAATCCGGAAGAACCGCGACAGAAAAGTTGTTGCAGGGTCTTGCTCCCCAGACAACGACACCGCGATCGAAACTCCGAACGGTGCGAAGGTCCACCAAAATCTGCGAGTCTTCGTTTTTGCTGAGAGCCTGCCAGGTGGTGGAGTTGTCGCCGTCGATAACGGATTCGACTATGTCTCCGTCCCGGGACGACGAGATTTCGTACGACAAAGCCGTGCATTCTGTCAAAGACCCTTCAAAGTTGGACAAGGCTCTGTAAACAGGAACCGTCAAGTTTTTTCCCGGTAGCAGCAAATGGTAGCCGCCTTTTTCGTTTCTCGAGTCCACGTAAACGGTGATGTTTCTGCCCGCCGGATTGGTGTGGCTAATGGTGGCATTCTGGGCCCCGATGCTCACTCTTAGTGACTCGTTCAAATAGCGGAAACCGGAAATCTCCACATCTCCAGCCAGCAAAGGCAGACTGGACGGGTCGAAATGAAGCACCTTTTCAATTTTTGGGCCGTCGAGACGGTAACTGTAGCGCAAACCAGTCAGACCGAAATAGTAGCTCTGGATTACACCCCCGTGTCCGGTTGCAAAGGGGAATGCCGGGTGAGTTCCGCCATTTGCGTCATAGTTGTCGTTATTCTGTTCGCTCATTTGACCGAATGGAAGACGAATAAACGGCTCGACAGACTTGTAGAGATAGGACTGGGATCCGCAACCAATGTTGTTCAATTTCTGGCTCACGGCCACAAAAACAGGGAACGTCATGGCGGGACCCTGTGACGATTGATGTTGCGAATAGTACACCAGATCCCGGTATGCTCTGTCCTTGTCGTATCCAAAATAATCCACCAAGGAATTGTCCTGGTCGTCGATGTACGAGATCAAAACCACGTCGGCCTGTTTGATGGAAATAGACGAGTTCATGGTATCGTATTCCAGAGTGATGTTGGCCGAAGACGTTGGAAGATACATATTTTCCATCACGTTTTTCCACCGGTCGTTAGTTTCCTCTCCTAAATTATCTGCCACCAAAAGAGTCCACTTCATCACCTGGGAAATCCCCACCGCAGTGTATGCGGCGTTGTTTTTGAAGTTGGCATATTCGTCCGGGTCGGTCAGATTGTGCGTAGTGTATTTTCCGAGGGTCTCGTTGTACTGAACATAATCAGCGAAAAAATCCGCTGTATCCTTCAAAATTGGCCAGCCATATTCGTGCAAATGTTGGTCGTCTATTGCTCCACTGAGATACATTTTCCACACCGAATAGCAGATGGCCACGTTCAAATGGTACTCGTAGTTCACACAAGGTCCGGTTGCCGTGCAGTTCCCGAACCGACCAGACGTCCACGAGTACACAGAGCCGTTGTATCCGTTTTCCTCGGCGTTGATCCGGGCCTGATTGTGCGTGTAATACCGGTAATTCGAGATGGCTACCGAATTTTCGGGAGCAATTGGTAGCAGCGCGGGAAGCATCCACAAATCCATGTCCCAGAAAACCAGACCACCATACGAATCGGAACTGAGTCCCGAGACGCCCAAAGCAGACGTAAAACCTGTTGCAGAGGCCCGTGTGTTGGCCAGAAGATGATAAATGCTTGCTTCCGCGCTGAGGGTCAGGAACGAATCGTTCTTGATCTCGAACTTTGTATCTTTCCACAACTCGTCCCACGCGCTCGTCTGCAAATCCACCAACTTATCCCAGGGGACCAACGATGCCATGATTGCTGTCTCCTTCGCAAATTGGAACGTCAAAGCCGACGAATTTGTCTCGAGAAGATCATCCGAAACCACTCCCACAACTTTTTTTACCGAGGTAAAATTTTGCTGCAGGTCCAATTTCCGAACCACACTAATTTTGGTAGCAGAAACGTCAAAATGAACGTCAACGGCGTCAGCTTCCACGACCGAATACAGCGTAGCCCGTTTGTAATCAACACCCTCGGGTTGGACGGTGATATAGACGTTTCCCTCGTCTACATCAAGTGTCTCCAGAACGCATCTCTGGGCAGAATCAAAGTCAACTACATCGATAAATGAAACGGTCAAATTCTGGTCTGTCTTGGTGGAAATTTGCACGTTCAAG
This sequence comes from Ogataea zsoltii, assembly GCA_003709205.3. Classification (NCBI taxonomy): domain Eukaryota; kingdom Fungi; phylum Ascomycota; class Pichiomycetes; order Pichiales; family Pichiaceae; genus Ogataea; species Ogataea zsoltii. The sequence goes on from PPKH03000003.1 coordinate 82,264, forward strand.
GCACCCAAAGTTTCAACTTGTCGATGTGCAAGAACAGAAACGGAAATATCAACCAAACCAAGCCAGGTGTACGACGTGGTGACTATTCCGTTGGCCATATTGAGTTCTTGATAATAATTTGAAATTTGGTAGCAGGACTCATTAGTGAGTTTTGGGTCGAGATAAAATTGCGTCCCGTTCACATCAAGACGGAGCTGGAAGTCTGTCCATTGCGGAACAACACTGATGACACTTTCGTAGCCGTTGGCAAGTAATTCCGGAAAATTTGTGCCTGTTGTGTTTGGCTGCGCATCGTAAAATCCAGCTACAAAGGCGCCGGAAAATCTTGCGTCAAACAGAGGCCACCCATTTTCGAGAAACGAGCTGGAACTGTTTTCATTCTGGTCGTAAGTGAAACCAAAACCGAGATTTGGAATTCGAGAACCGATGTATCCGTTGGAAACATACGGCTGACGAACAAACGAGTTGTATCTCTCGAACTTGGACGTAGCCAGGATCCGATCCTCCTGATAGTATGAGGTGCCGGTGTCGGCGTCGTAGTAGTCGGGCCCCGTATTTGGTTCTGACGGGTCGGTTGCAACCGCTCCATGCAGGAACAAAATCAAACTTAGGGCGTTCAATAGTTTCATTAAAAAGCCAGCGCGAGTCAAAAACAATACTAGCGAAGGAATCTAGCGTTAGAAGCTAAATAATAATGGTTATTATCTTCTCTCTTGCAAAGCAGAACCACTGCGTTTTTCAAAAAAAGCAGCTGCAAAAATAGCTCGTTTTCTTCGGTGCTCGCTCCCCGTTTGTCTTGCCAAGTCTCCTCACCCCACCAATCCCCGTCAAGAAAAATGTGGGGTCGAGATGAAGATCTTCGCAGGCTGTGCAAGATCTCTGGATTATTCCGAGATCCTGGACTGCTGTGCAGCACGCATGCAGCAGAGACGCATTTTCACATGCGTGCGCGGCGGGTGTGGCGGTGAACCCGCGCGAGGCGGGGGAGGGGGGGAAAAAAAAAAAAAAAAAAAACTGAGGGTTACCCGGTCGCTGCCCCGTTTTCTTGTATTTTCCCCAAAAAGGCAAGATATCAACACACGCGCGAAACCTGGTTTTTTTGGCCAGTGCCTCGTAACCATTCCGGACGCCAAATTTTTGTTTACAATTTGTAAACAAACAAGAACATTTCAAACAAAACAAAAGGGAAAATTAACAACCAACACACAAAACAACTTCTTTTCCAATCTTTTCAAAAGGAGTTAATTGTCTTTTCTCGACTTACGTTTTGCGTGTACTACAAATCAAAGTCGCTGGGATCATTTTGCCGCAGGAATCATGAGAGAAGTTATTTCAGTTAACGGTATGTGCACGGTGGCGAATACAGCCCATTATTAAGCAAACACGTTGGACTAACATATGCGGTATTCCGCTTCTTTTAGTTGGTCAAGCCGGATGTCAAATCGGTAATGCCTGTTGGGAGTTGTACTCCATGGAGCACGGAATTACTCCAGATGGATACCTCCAGGAGGGACTCACTAGACCAAAGGGAGGAGAAGAAGGATTTTCCACTTTTTTCGCCGAGACTGGTGCCGGAAAGTACGTTCCTAGAGCACTCTACGTCGACTTGGAGCCAAATGTTGTCGATGAAGTGAGAACAGGAAAGTACAAGAACTTGTTCCATCCTGAACAACTGATCACCGGTAAGGAAGACGCGGCCAACAACTATGCCAGAGGTCACTACACTGTGGGAAGAGAGCTCTTGGACGACATCAGCGACAGACTCAGAAAGATGACCGACCAATGTGACGGTTTGCAAGGTTTTCTCTTCACTCACTCGCTTGGAGGTGGTACCGGTTCTGGATTGGGATCTTTGCTCCTCGAGCAATTCTCCAACGACTACGGCAAGAAGTCCAAGCTTGAGTTTGCCGTTTACCCTGCTCCACAGGTCTCTACCTCTGTTGTTGAGCCATATAACACTGTTTTGACCACCCACACTACCCTCGAGAACGCTGACTGTACCTTTATGGTGGATAACGAGGCCATTTACGACATGTGCCGTAAGAACTTGAACATTGCCAGACCAAGCTTCAACAACTTGAACAACTTGATTGCCCAGGTGGTGTCGTCTGTCACTGCTTCGTTGAGATTCGACGGTTCGTTGAACGTTGATCTGAACGAATTCCAGACCAACTTGGTTCCATACCCTAGAATTCACTTCCCATTGGTTTCTTATGCTCCAGTGATGTCCAAGTCCAGAATGACCCACGAGGCCAACTCCGTCTCGGAGATCACCGCCGCATGTTTCGAGCCAGGTAACCAGATGGTCAAGTGTGACCCAAGAATGGGTAAATACATGGCTACTTGTTTGTTGTACAGAGGTGACGTTGTCAACAGAGATGTCCAAAACGCTGTGTCCGTCATCAAGTCCAAGAAGACTGTTCAATTGGTGGACTGGTGTCCAACCGGATTCAAGATTGGTATCTGCTACCAAAAACCAACACAAACCACCGAGTCGGAATTGGCTGACGTCAGCAGAGCTGTCTGTATGCTTTCCAACACCACTGCCATTGCCGATGCTTGGCAAAAGATCGACAGAAAGTTCGACCTCATGTACAAGAAGCGTGCTTTCGTCCACTGGTACGTCAGTGAAGGTATGGAAGAGGGTGAATTCGCCGAGGCTAGGGAGGATTTGGCCGCTTTGGAGAGAGATTACGTCGAGCTTGGTGCAGACACTTTCCCAGACGATGAAGAAGAATATTAAACGCATCCATTGTGTTTATTGTCCTGCTATATTTTACTAATTTGTTTCGGGTGAGCGATGGTTTTTGATAATTTGTTTCCGTTTTTGAACGATTCTTTCTCTAGTCGGTGTGAGCTGTCCTGAGGAAGACTGGTTTTGCGGACCCCAAGGTTCTCTTTTTGTTCTTTTATTTTTATAACCTTTAACTATATACCCATTTTTAAGGCAGCAGATCACGGCACCGGAGTCCCGTGATCTGGGCGATCGATTACGTAAAATTTTTTCTACAAACTTTTTTTTTGGTGCAGATAAAAAAAAAGGGAACTGTTAAACCTCAAGAAGGCAAATTCCTATGTTCCCCATTGGTTCTTAAAAGTTTGAGTCAGTGAATAAACTCTGGCTGTTGCGCGGAATTTGCATAACAGGTCGCACACAGCTATTTGAATGGATTTTTAGTCCGTAACTGATCATGTCTCTTTCAGCAGAAGCCAAAGTTAGAAAAAGCAGGAACAGAATTCCCACGTCGTGTGAATCTTGTCGCAAAAAGAAGGTGAAATGTGACAGAAACAGTCCTTGTTCCCTGTGTGTTAAGAACAAATGGGACTGCAAGTATGCCAAGAAATCCAATGACGTGGCAAGTAAAGTCCAATTAACCAATGAAGTGATCAAATTGAAGATGAAAGTGAACAAGTTGGAAAAGATATTGCAGCTGAACAACATAAAATCGAGCGATTTCGACGACATTTCGTTTGCAGTGAGTGACAATCTTTTTGAGGAGGATCCGGAAGATGATCCGGTGCTTGCTTTGTCGACAAAGTTTGACAACTTGGTGTTCAAAGAAGAGAGAATAGTCCATGCTGGTACGACGAGTTACTTCACGTTGATGTCTGGTGACCCATGTTTAAGCAAAGTTTTGGAGCCGCTTCAGAAAAGACACAAAGAGGAATATGAAGCTTATTTGGACGAACAACGACAAAAACCAGGGTCTTCGGGTGAAATTGCCCAACGAAAGGAGGCTCTTGCTAGAAAGTATGCTCACCAGGAGATCGATGTTTGTGGAGATGAAGGCAACACTACGCTATCAATGAGTGATTACTGCCCGGAAAGCACAGGAACCTTGTTAAAGAAGATCGAGAGTCATCTTCCTCCGATGTTTGTTGTGAGTGCATTGATCGATCGTTTTTTCTCGCATGCGTATTTTCTGGTTCCATTTCTGGACGAGGATATGTTTCGGGAAGAAATGACGTACGTGATGTCCAAGGGATCCAACGGGAGACCTGTGCTTCACGTTGCACATCCACAAAATGTGTCGATCGTGTCGCTTATTTTGATCGTCATGAGATTTGCCTATCTGACAATTGACATCAAAGGGTTTTTCGAAGATCCAAGGTCTTTGGAAAACGAGGATCTGGCAACAATGATAAAATTGAACATCGAAATTCCTGCGAGGTTTGTCGAGGTGGCAAAGAACTTACTGGTGAGCGTTGGCGGTCCAAACAGCATCTACAAGAAGGTGACGTTAAGAAACGTTCAAATTTTGATGATGGTCAGATGGTACCAGAGATACTCTCCCGAGATGAACGAAGACTTTTATGAAGCGTCGATGTCTCTATCGTTGATAATCCAGATGTGCCGTGCATTGGGAGCTCATCGCGATCCAGACAACTTTCCACATGTGTACAAAGACGAAAGAGTGAACAACGTTTGGCGGAGAATCTATTACAATCTGATATATCTAGACTCCGTGAGTTCTTTTGATTTTGGATCGCCGCCTATCATTAACTTGGATGAGTTTGATGTGAGTTTTCCACGATTGACTGCTAAAGACGCCACCAACTTGTCTAACTTCAGGAAAGGTTTGTCTGTGAGCCTGCCCGGGAAGGAAATGAAACGTATCATTTTTGAGAATGCACTGAATAAAGACACTAGATTGGAGTTCGAGGCCTCAAAACTGATCAGAACTGCTCTCCGGTTGTGCAACACTCGTGACCAAAGCGTGAAAAGATCTGATTTTCTTTCTCTGATTAACACGATTGAAGAATTCTTAGACAAAAAGTTGCTACCAATCTACGAGATGATGGATTCTGGTGAACTTGTTGGCAACTTCCGAGTGGACGATCCTATCGAAAGAATTTTCAACATTCCAAAGGGTAAGGTGCTTGAGGTGCGACTGAAGCTTCTTACGGTTCTTTGCTGTCTCCACTATCTCTTGTTTTTGAGCGAGGACCGTGCCGAAGACGAAGACGAGAACAACTCACATGCCATCAAAGCTACAGAATCTGCTCTGACCGTTTTCAAGTTCATATCGGACTTTTTGAAGTACATGAACCAAACTGAAACAGTCGACGGCAAGTCCACCTTGCACAGAACGTTCAAGAAGTTTTTCAACGGTTCTGAGAAACTTTGCATGTGCCAGATCCAGTCAATGTTTGACAGACCTATGTTGTGGATATTCTCCGTCTTTTTGCGGACTTTCACGTTGAGTGGACTGAACATTGAGGCTCTGATTGCCGGTTTCAAAAACACAACCGATTCGCTGGTTGTCTTGAACTGGCTGAACGTTAACCTTGACCGCAACGTTCACAATCGTTTCTTGGCAATGGTGTTCCATTATTTGAAAGAGTACTATGTGAATTGCATGAATTTGAAAACGGAGTTTTTCTCTTGCTGGAGAGGAGCCATCATTTCCAAGATGTTCTTCAATCATTTCAGGACTGTTGAATCCGATCAGTTCGAGAAGTTTTTGAGAAACTACCACGACGTGGAGTTGCCACCGGTCAATTACGCACCCGAGGAGAAAGCCTGTTACGCTCAGAACGGTGGAAGCGGTTCTTCGAATTCTCCTTCCTCCGAGGATGATTCTCCTGTGCGACTAACGTCTAGAGGTCTAAATGACATTATGTTCGAGGAAGGAAAAGATTATATTACCGAGCTATTGGAGGAAATGGGACAGGCAAACTCGCTCACCAAGGCCTTCAACCTTTTCGATTACAACAACCCGGCAACCTCGTTCACGGAAGCTTCCACTTCGGAACCCTCTCACGCGTTTTCAACCACGAGCAGCTCGGACCACCCATCCACTGGAACCGGATCTGTGGAGAATGCGTTCACCGGCTCCGTTGAGGATAACTTCAACATTCCGATGACCAATGCAAGTTTTTCGCCGCTGAGCTCGGTTTACGCGATGAGCGATGAAACGAAGGCCGGCCTCGGAACGATCGAAGAATCCGAGAAGCAGCAGACGCTGAACTTGCAAGATTTTGTCTCGCAGCTGAGCAAGGATCCTTTTTTCCAGATTTGAAGACCGCTCGGGAGAAGGGATGATTATCGAATTTGAGTGAGTACACACGTCGAACAAAAAACGTTCAGAATGAACAAAAGCGTCTAAAATAGGTTGCACCGCGTCCGATGTCTCACAGCTCAACATTCACAAACAGACCTCCGTCTGTCTCCACATAGAAGCCCGAGTCTCCGGCCAGCTGGTTACTCGAGCTCACGTGTCCTGCCATCGACGACTCCCAGTTTTCAACGTCCCATTTCAGGCCTTTTGTTGAAAGTACGACTTGTCCCAATAAAGGCAGCATTCCCACTATTTTTTTGCCCGTGTGTCTGATAGCGACAAAGTTCTTTCCCTTTGGTACGAAGAGAACCAGCTCGTCGTGGTCGTTGTTCATCAGGATGAACCGAAAGTTCGGCCTCGACAGCTCACACTTCTGTATCTTGCTGAGGGTTGCGACAGTCTGGTCAAATCTGCCCCCTATGGAGCCGATGACAAACAATTGAACGATTTTTTCATTTTCCGCACAGATTTCGAGCTCCGTCTCGGCCGAGCTAAGCTCATCGTAGTCGTCGTAGTCTTCCAGCTTCAATTGCGGGAGATTGAGCCATAAATTAGCCAATGATAATACTTTGTCCAGATCCGAATAGTACTGCGACGCCTGCTGTTTGACGGGAACCCCGTGGCTTTCGTAAAATTGTCGCACGTCTTCCTTGATGGAATCCAGATCGCCTACTATGTAGTCGGGAAAAAGATGATCTCCTCCGTTCTGATCGACACAAAACTGGTACAGACGGTTGCATCCACCATCCCCGCAGATCCGCAGTTGCGAACAATGCCATATGCGCAGGAATTGCGAGCGTGGGACATTGATGTGTTGGTTGAGGAGAACCAGAACCTTGTAGTCGGGCGATGAGTTGTCGAAAAACGACTCGGGATTGATAACGTTGGTCGTGGAATCCTCCGGTGTATCCACATGGAACAGGTCCGGATTCTCCACCACACGGGTGTCTTTTTCTAGGGACATGGTCAGAATAGGGGAAGCGACAAAAGAGGCTATTTTGTCAGAAGAGACGATTTGAAAAATTTAGCAACAGAAAAAAAAAAATAAAAAAAATCCGGGGATATATTAGGAAATATAAGGAGTCCGAGAGGTCTTTGTGACAGGACAGGACGGAAGCGGCATTTTTCTTGCAGGACGGTACTGCTTCTGAGACAGAAAACAGCAACAAAAGTCGAAATTTACAGCCAATACCCCTTTCGTTCGCAAAATCAATTAAAGTCACCGGCCCACGCTGTGGGTCGGTTCTAAGTACAAGAAAGACAAAATTTGCGGTCAATAGAGATGTCGAGCCAGCCATCGGGTAGCTGGAGTCGACAACAGACGTCGGCGTCGTGGATAAGCTTCAAGAACAGCGGATAATTGAAAAGTCGATAGGAATCAGCATAGCTAAAGAGTAACCGTGTAGCTAAACAGACTAATCAAGGTAGCTAGAAAGACCAAACTTTCGCAGATACACACTTGTTTCGACGCTTTCTGCGGCGCTTGTTCAGCGACATGTCTCGCTAAGACCTTTGTTTCCTCGTCACTCCAAACATCCCGCGGTTTTTATCGGTGTCCTGCTGTTCCTGCTGTGGCTCAGCAAAGCCGCCAGGACCGTCTTTGGAAACGCCCTGTTCTTCGAGCCGTTTGACGAGTTTGTCCTTCTGCAACAGGCGCCATCTTGTGAGCATTGCCGAGTCGTGGATCTGGAACCCAAAGATCTTCGGAGTGTATATGTCGACGTTGTGTGTGGGGATGAGCTCTGGGTAAGTCTGGAAGAACATGGCCGGGAAAGAGGTTCCGAAGAAAGCGCCGTCCAGCATTGAATGGCGCGATGACTTGGGGTTGTACAGGTCCTCGCAGTTTGGACAGTACAGCTTGACGGACGAGACACGAGGCGTGTCAGTGAGACCGACGGGCAAAAGACGCGTGAGTTTGCAGAAAACGCGCGGACAGTAGCCGAAGTCGCCGTTTCTGTACTTGTCGAGCATCTTGCTCAGACCGCGCAGCGTAATGATGTATCTGGCATGGATCAAAGCGTACAAAAATTTTGCGTTGTCCTCGAGTTTGGCTCTGGCCTGTTCGGACTCGTTCTCGTTTATCTGTGCACGATCCGTAATGATGTCCACGAGCAGCGAGATGCGGTCCACCCACTGGTTGAGCCCCGTGAGATTGAACCTGTCAGTGATATACTCCACGTCCATATCGCAGAAATACTCATTTCCGCGGCTGCCCAAAAACCAGTCGATCCAGTATTCCGTGTAGTCCGAGCCGGAGTCACTGATGTATTCAACCGATGCCATGGCCGAGGTGTGTTGTGATATTGTTTGGGGGACTGTTTGGTGGCAACAAGAAGCTGAACAAAATATTTGATGCCTGATAAAAATTGTAAATGTGATTTTTTTCCCAGCTGTTTCTGACACGATCTTTTTCTGACAGAGCTGGGGTTTTGAAAAAAACATGCAAGGATAATAATTTGTTTGCAAACAAGACCAGAGCGGGAAAATCAGATCATTTTGGGTACAATCACGGCCAAAATGTACTTTGTGAGCGGATCCGGGGCCAAAAACACTGCGTTGTTTGTGAGTGTGGATTCACGCAACGAGTTTGTTGCCACCGCGGGCGGCGACGGGAACGTTCTTGTGCGGAAAATGAGTGAGTTCAGGGAGATGGTGACGACGACGGAGCCGGTGGAGCCGCCACCGGTGCCCACCGAGCCGTCTGAGACGCCGGCGGTGTTGTCGGAGTCCATTGATGCTGCGGGTGTGTCCGGCGACGCAGTGTCGACGATTGACGCCACGACGCCGCCGGCAACGACGCCGACCGATACGACGGGACCACGCGTCGCGCTGCACAAGTCCAAGCTCAATGCCACGCCGGTCAACGTTGTTGTTGTCAAGAGCCGTTCCAAGGTGGTTTCGCTCAAATATGCCAATCTGGCATCGAATTCGAATCTTTTAGCGGCCATCTACAAAAACGGCGAGGCGTTTCTGTTTGAAGATCCTCACGATCCCGAGAAATATCGCGTCACACCGCTGTTCAAACATACGGGAGCGCAGCTGATTGACATGTGTTGGTCTGCGGACGACCAATTGCTCGCGTTCTCGTCCATGAACAACGAGGTGGTGATTTACGACGTGCTTTACCGCAAAACGCTCGTTGTTCTGAACCTGCATCGTCCTGACGGACCCGAGGAATCGACCACGGTGGCCGTCAAAGGTCTCTGTTTTGACCGCAGTTGCAACAAGTATCTGCTCACTTTGGGAGACGACAAGGTGTCGAACATTGTGGAGTACACATTGACGGAACACCCGCAAAAAGGACGTGTTTTCGATTACAAGATCTCACAGAAACTAGACAACGTTATCACGAACTCCAAGCTGAGCCGTGCGACGGTCCGCAAGGTGTCGTGGTCGATCGACGACCGGATCATCGCGTGTCCAAACACCGCCAAGGGCAAACTTGCGCTGATATCTCTGCTAAACAACCCTGAGCCGACGGAGCCCGATTGGCGGAGCTGGTGCAACTTTGTTGCCCGCGGTTTCAAGTGCTCGATGACGCAGTTTTCGCCCTGCGTCTATGAGAATCCAGACAACGACGACAAGACAGACTTTTCTGCCAAAACAGGACGATACAGCTACGTTCTTGCGACGGCATCAGCCGACTCGACTATCGCGATCTGGAACACTGCTGTGGCTGCTCCGCTCATCATAGCCACCGAGGTGAGTCTCAACCCGGTCCAGGACATCTGCTGGAGCAACGACGGACAGTTTCTGTTCATAACAACGAGTGCCGGCGAGCTGCTAGTGGGTGTTTTTGGCGAGGATGAGCTCGGAAGAGTCATTCCGAAGGAGGAATGTGGGGTCCATGATGTAGATAAGGAAACGACCGAAAAGATGCCTGAGCTTCTCAAGCACAGAGACCTGTGGATCTCCACCAAGAGAGATACGGAAAATAAGGAGAACAAGGAGAACAAGGAGAACAAGGAGAACGAGGAGAAACCCGCGCCAAAGCAGGAGGAAAAGATTGCTGTTCCAGAGAAGGCTGCGACTCCGGTTGCTGTTGCTGTTGCAGACGAACTTCCTGTTCCAGCTGCGAAAAAGATGAAGATAGCCAAGCCTTTAACTAATGGAGCGGCCAAACAGGATTCCAAAAAAAGGCCGATCTCGACAACCGAATTTGATCCGCCTTCCACATCAGTTCCGCGGGATCTGTCGTCGAAAGTGTTGAAATTAGTGAAGCGAGACGAATCCCTACAACAAAACGGCAAGAAAAAGCGGGAATTGGAGCCCATTGACTTTATTGGTTCTGTTGTTCTGAACCCACAGACATCGTTCAGCAACATCCGGATCTCTATTCCAAAGGTCCGGGTCTCAATTGTGCACGAGCTTGCGAACGATGAATCGACATTTTTGGAAGTGAAGAACGGAAATGGCCACGAAACAGAGCCAACTAGAATTGCGTTGGTCAAGAAGATCTCGGAGGACTCCCGCAAACAGCTGTTTGTCGACTTCATCCCTTTGAAAGTTCATTTGGTGGCCGGGACAGACGAGTACTGGGCGTTATCTACCGTGAATGGACAGCTGATCATCTACACTTCTTCCGGAAGAAGACTCCTTCCGCCGCTGATTCTCGGGTCTCCGTTGTCGTTTCTAGAGATCAAGAACCAGTACTTGATGGCAGTTACAAGCATTGGTGAGCTATATGCATGGGATCTTCAAGGAGCCAAGTCGTTGTTCAAACCGACGTCATTGTATCCGTTACTCCAGCCCATCTATAAGAGCCAGGAGAACGTGACGGACTCGAACGGTCTGATTTTCACCAATGGAGACCTCCTGACACGATCCGAGAATTTGACGATGTGCTCGATCACGTCGAACGGACTACCGATCGTGACTTTGAGCAACGGAAACGGATATCTGTACAACAAGGACATGTGTTCGTGGTCGCTGATCTCGGACTCCTGGTGGGCATTTGGATCGCAATACTGGGACTCCACCAAGACGCAGAACAGTCTTGAAGACGGGTCAATTCTGGGTTTTCTGGAGTCTCACACGAACGAGGAGATCCTCAGAAGAGGAAAGGGAAAATTTCTGAGCAAGATATCCAAGGTTATGTTGATGAAAGAGGGATACGAGAATCTGGAGACGGTGATCTCCTTGAATCATTTGGAGAACAAGATGCTGATCTACAACTATCTGCAGGATTCCAAAAGTTTCAAGAACTTTCTGATAATCTACGTGAAGAGGCTTTGCGAGCTCAAGTTCAAGAACAGACTGATCGAGCTGTTTCAGGAGCTGTATTTCACGAAAAAAGAGCTCATTTGCGGCAACAAGCGCGAGGAGCTGTTGGAGACTCTGATTCTGAGCTGTTCGAAGTACAGGGAGGTTCAGAGGATCCTGATGTTGTATGGAGAGTCCACGGGGTTGGTGGAAGAGGACTTAATTTAGAAACAACCATCGCCGAACCAAATGACGACTTTGTTGTCTCCGTGTATAATGTAATCTGTCTATGTACATGAACAATTGAAAACGACAAGGCACGAGCAGAAGAGATAATTTCACTGACAAAGGAAGAATTCGAGTATCCCTTGGTTGAGAAAAACCGTTGAAATTGACCGTTATTTGGTCTCTGAGGGATTCCAACTTTGTCGTCTATTGCATACCAACAACTTTGTAGATCTCCTTGATTTTGCTAGCTGCGATTTCCCTTGCCTGTTCTCTTCCGTCAGAGCTGAGTTTTTCGAGCAAGTTTTCGTCACCGATGAGCTCCTGATAGCGGTATGTTGGCTCACTGAGTTCGGAAACCAAGGATTCGGCAACCAGATCCTTGAGCTGTTTTTTGGTGTAATTTTCCACCTTCTTGGTGGCCTCTTCAGTGGTCAGATCACTTATTGCGGCGTAAATTGTGATCAGGTTGGCCAATCCGGGCCTGTTTTCTGGGTCAAACGTGATTGGACCTTCTATTGAGTCTGTGACTGACTTGTTTATTTTATTGACGATGGATTTAGGGTCTTCGGTCATGAGAATGCTGGCCATCTTATCGGGGTCTGATTTCGACATTTTCTTGGCTGGGTTTCGGAGAGAGGTGATTTTGTTGGTTGGGGTGAGCAGGGTTTTAGGAATCGTTAGAACTCGAGACTTGGTACGTTTGTTGAACGTTCCTGCGAGGTCTCTGGTGAGCTCGAGATGTTGGGCCTGGTCAAGACCGACGGGGACGTGTGTGGCCCCGTAGAGAAGCACGTCCGCAGCCATGAGGATCGGATACGAGAAGAGCCCGAGTTGGATCTTTCCCAACTCGTTTTGGATGCTTGCATCCGAGTTCAGATTGGCCTTGGACTTCCATTGAGTCATCCTGTTGAGATATCCCATGCCGGCAAAACAGCTCAAAACCCACATCAATTCGGTGTGTTCGGGGATTTCGGACTGATAGAACACGGTAACGTCTTGCGGGTCGATTCCGCACGCTAGAATCGACGCCAGAGCCTCCTTCCGCTGTCTTTTCAGAGCGCTGTAGTCCTGGGGGACGGTGAGCGAGTGCAAATCGGCGACAAACAACAGCATTTTGGAGTCGATTTTGTCGTTTTTGATTCGTTGTGCAAGATCACGCCAGTTTCTAGTGGCTCCAAGGTAATTTCCCACGTGGAAAGCTCCTGTTGGCTGTATTCCGCTGACCAACACCGAGTTATGTGGTATTCTGTACTGGGGGTCTGATATGAGAGCGACATTTTCGACCGTTGCCTGCGAGTAGCGTCTTTTCGGTGTGAGCGGGCGCAACAGTCTTGCTGTTCTGGACATGGCGGGGTTGAAGGGAAGAAAAGCAGTAGAGTGTTGGAGAGGGAAAGATGAGTCGTTTTGGATCACAAAAATATTTTCTTGAAAGAAAATTTTGGACCGGTTCAAAAATTCGCAATTTTGGAGCATTTTGAGCCAGGAAGTTTTGGGCCAAGAGAATAATCTGGTGGAAGATAATCTTTTTTTTGTTACAAAAAGACAAAAAAAAAATTGAACTCTATTTGAAAGTTAATGGGATAAGGGAGAAAGATAGTTTGAAAGCTGGCAAACAAGACAAATTATAGGGCAAGAAAAGCTCTTTGAATCCCACTGACGTGCACTTGACGATGTCTGTGGAGGGAGACAGCACGCAGGAAAAAGCCCTGGCCAGGGCGATCGCCAAAGCTGAGGACGATTTTTTTGCCTTTGGAGACGACACGATGGAAATCCAGCCCCGCAAGAAGAAGCGGCGGAAGGACAAGAAGCGCAAGGCCGAGAAGGTTCCATCGGACGAGGTTCGGTCGGATTCAACGGCAACGGAGCCAATCACAATTGACCTGGACGATGACGACGATTTGGTGGAAGTTTCGGGGGCTCAACACAGTCTGGAGAAGGAGACAAAGGGCAACGAGGATTTGGTGGAGATGTTGGGGATTTCGGAGACGACTGAGGGTGTTGGACGGCGTGACTTGTCCAAATTAGCGAAAATTTCCCGGACGAAGCAGCAAAAGACGAAGGTGGACGACATTGACGAGGAGTTTTTGAAGGAGTTGGACGAGGAGATGTGGACGAATGTTGAGGAGAAGAACCCGGAATTGGACTCCATTTTGGAAAAACACAGTCACAGCGACAAGACTGTGATGTTCAACGGGGAGCGGATCAAGATTCGGAGTGCCTATTTTGCGTTGACGGTTCAAATTCGTGCTTCGGAGGACGAGAATCTGGGCCTAAGAATGCGTGTTCGTGGCAGCGTTCAATTTAGCAACATTGTGAGTCAGATTCTGGAACGTTTGAAGTTTTATGAGCGCGAGTTGCCTGCGGAATATGGTCCGGCAGACCAGCTGGTTCTGTATATCCAGGAGTCTAACTTGATTGTGAGTCAGGTGTTGAGAGTCGGGTCTCTTCTTCTTTCTGGGGCGAAATGGCAGATCAATGAGACGGGCGATGCTTTTGAGGTGAATGCGCTGCTGACTTCGGAGCCGATTGCGCGGAAAATGAAGGAAGAGCAACTGCTGACGAGGTCGATGCGGAGCGAGACGCCGGACGACGAGAGGCTTTTAGAGGATGACGACGAGGAAATGACGTTGCGGGTCGTGGATAAAGCCACGGAGCAGGACACACCGATCGTGGTGAAGGGAACGATGTTGTTGAAGGAGCTGGTGGACATTTTTCTGGTCCGAAACGACTTTCCGGACTCGTTACGAGTGGAAATCCAGCATTCCGGGACGGTATTGAGCGCAAAAGAGACCGTTGACGGCGCAGGCTTACAGAACAACGACACGGTGGAGATGGTTTACGACTCTGCACAGTTGGCGGAGATTTCGAAGGTCGATACCGTCGAGTCTGACGGCGTCGACGACGTCGACTACAATCTCGAGGACACGAGTGTTCGATATTTTTCCATCAAGTTGAAAGGAAAGGACAGAAAGGAGGTCAAAGCCAGAGTGCATTCCAAAACCACGATACGCGGATTGGCCGAATACTATGTGGGGAAGGCCGGCTTGGCCAGTGGCACGAACGTGAAGCTGGTTTTTGACGACGAGGTGTTAGACATGGACGGTGTTGTCGGAGATACAGAGTTGGAGGATGATTATCTGGTGGACGTTCTGGTGGAATGAAAAGAACCAGTTTCTGCTGTGGTTTTGTTGAAGATTTACGTCCTTTGACCTGTAAATATTCACCTATGTACAAATAAATAATGACGAAACGACAAAAATCGACGCGAGGTTGTGTGATCTATAGTTTGTACTGTTTCTCAGTTAGAGCAGTCTTTTGATGTTCTTGAGCGTCCAGCCTTTATCCTTCAACAGTCCGCCAATCTCGCCCTTGTCCAGCAATTCCAAGTTGTTCAAGTCTGGTCTGCCACTAACGTATCCGATGTAGCTCTCGGGACCACAGACAAACGCAAACGACGGGTTTCCCGGGGTCTCCGATTTGCCAAAGAAGTTGAACTGCTGGAACGCGCTCTGGGGCTTCATCTTGAGTTCCATCTTGGGAATAACTCCAACATCGTTATAGGTCTGGGGCTTCGTTTCGGTGTCTCCGCTCAACTGTCGTCTGACCTCGTCCTTCTTTTTGGCCAGCAGACGCTGTTTGTAGAGCTCATCGCTCACTTTCAAGTCCACCAGGCCGCTGAACTGCGGCAAAGTCGGCTTTTCGACGTGTTTAGCACCCAACCTCTGGCCGTTCTCGCTCACAAGATAGGTGAACTTGACACGACCACACTTCTCGGCAAAATAGTTCAGCGTTTTGAACTGGTCCGGTAAATTAGACTCCTTAGCCAGCGAAACATACGCCTTGATGAACCCCTTGGGTGGGTTTGGCGAGTACAACAGCTGCAACAGCGGCATCACACCAGTTCCGGCTGCATAGAAACTGAAGATCTCCGGCTTGGGAAGGTTCTCCGGGTAGACGGGATCCGGCTGGATCTTGGACAAGATCGGGCCCAGTTGCGGTCTCTCGTCGAACTTGTCCAGCGGATGGAACGGAATCTTGTACTCCACGTGCGGGCCTGTAACCTCCACCTCGTTCAACAGCTCGCGGTTCGTCAACCATCTCGAAAACTCGCCTGTTGCATAGCGTTTCACCACCAGAACAAACTTTCCCTCCTCCTCGGGCCGGGTCACGAGCCGCAGATGCGGCTCCCGGGTATCGGGGTCGATTCCAGCAACGTACAACGGTAACGGCGTGTAATTGCGCACAATGTTGATATCTGGCTGCTTGATTTCTATGCTCCACATGGTTTTTCCGTCGAATAGTCGCTCGTGCTGGCTGAAAAGAGAGCCTCTGTTCTTCCGCGTGAGCTCGATCAAGTAATGGTCGTCATCGATTTTGTGTTTGAATGTCACCACGTACGGAAGAAACTTGTCTGGGTTCAGAAGCTCCGAACTGGTGTCCTTGTTAGGGTCCTTGGTGAACACGTCGTAGACGTATGCCAGCCACAAGACACCGCCTCCCGCCAGCAAAGACGGCAGAATCGCACGGAACTTCGATCGGTTGTGTCTGGCTTTGACCCGTTCGCTCTTTAGTTCGCTGGGCGACTTGGGCGAGTGAAACTCGTACGAAACTTCCTCCTTGTTGTCCAATGGGTTGTATTCAATCTTGGGCTTGTCAATGTACTTCGACAGCTCTGGGTCGATCGACGGCAGCGATCCCGACGATCCCGACGTGCGCGACGAAAGTTGCGACAAGGATGACTCAGAAGAGCTGGGATCAGACGGCACTTCTGGGTCGTTCTTGTCGGTCGACTTGTATCTGACACTTCTCAGAGAAAACCCGCCCAGGGTTCTTCTGGGGGCTGCACACCTTGCAAGTCTGTTCAACAGCATCAAATGTGTCGTTTGGGACGCTCAGACCCTCTTTTGCCGGGGAATTAATATGTTTTTCTCCCGATGTTCAGGAAAAGATCCCCTTTATAAACAAGGATAAAATAAAATAAAATAGCCACTTTTTTTTTTCGTCATGAAAAAATCCACAAAAATCAAGTCTCAAAATTAGAGTATCGTCGCTCTTCTATTGACCGCAATTAATTACCCGTTCGGCCATGGAATTACAGCTCGAACACACGTTCACGGGACACAGCGACAAGTGCTGGGCCGTTGCAATCCACCACCGACTGCCGCTGGTGGCGTCGGTTTCTTCCGACAGAACGTGCCGCATCCACAACCTGGAGACCCGCAAGCTGGTGGCGACGCTGGACGACAACACGCACACCAAAACGCTGCGGTCGGTGGCGTTCAAACCGACGGGCGACGCACCGTCGCTTGCGATTGGCTCGTTCGACTCGACGATCTCGATCTGGGGAACGGAGCCCGACGACGACGACAGCTGTGGCGGTGCGGAGTGGCAAGTGCTGGCTATCATTGAGGGCCACGAAAACGAGGTCAAGGCCGTTGATTGGTCGCCCGACGGGGTTTTTTTGGCGTCGTGTTCGCGTGACAAGTCCATTTGGATCTGGGAGGCGGACGAGTACAACGAGGAGTTTGAGTGTGTCAGCGTGGTGCAGGAGCACGACCAGGACGTGAAAAACGTGGTGTGGCACCCGACAAAAAACATCCTTGCATCCAGTTCCTACGACGACACGTCCAAGGTTTTCAGACAGGATCCGTACGACGATGATGATTGGGTATGTGTGGCGAGCTTCACGGGCGCAACGGGCACGATCTGGAACGCAGACTGGGAGAAGGGAGCCGACCCGTCGAGACTCGTCAACTGCAGCGACGATTCTGGTGTACGGGTGTGGAAGCGTGTGGCTGGTGAGAGTGGCGGTGCAGGCGCTCTTCCGTCGACGCTGAAGGAGGAGGAAGAGTGGGTTCTCGAGAGCGTTTTGCCCAAGGCACACGGAAGCTCGGTTTACGACGTGGCGTGGGGAGAAAATGGACTCATTGCCAGTTGCGGTGCCGACGGCAGGATCGTCGTTTACCGGGAATCCAAGGCCGGTCATTGGGAGGTGGTTGTGAGTCGGGAGCTGGGACACGAGGTGGCCGAGATTAACAGCGTCAAATGGTGGAACAAAGAACATCTGGTGACTGCGGGCGATGATGGACTTGTCAAGCTGTGGAAAGTCGCTCCAATGCATGTATTATAGTATATATATATCTCCTACGCGAACACTATCAGCACTATAAATAAGAGTACAACGGTGAGAATCACGAGGAGCCAGAAGCAGAGCCTACGCCGGGTCCGCTGGTGTCTGTCAGCCTTGACGAGGTGGCGTGAAGCGGCACGCGTGTCGTGCAAAGTGCTGTAGAGATTGGATTCGATGTTGTCGATGAGCTCGCCCTGGCTGGTGACGAGGTTTGAGAGGTCGTGGAAGATCTCATTGAGCTCGTTCACGCCGTGCGAAATGGCCTCGATATCGCGCTCACGTTCTTCGATCTGGGCCCGCTGGAACTCGAGCTCTTCTGCGTTGATCGGCTCGTATTCGACCACCATTTGCTGCGGCTGCGCCACATCCGACCGGTCCACCTGTGGCGGTGCATCCTGCACCGCCACACGACTGCGTTCGTTGATGGCCTGTTCGAGTTTGGTGAAGGAATGCTGCTGTTCGTTCAGTTCTGCAAGTGCCCGCTTCACACTGCTGTTCAGCTTGTTTCGCACAAACAATTGCGACTTGTTGAGAAGAGTTTCGTCGAGCTCGTTGAGCTGCTTAGTGTCGGCCGAGACATCCTTGAAAGTCTTCATCAGTTTCGAAATAAGCTTCACCGCGCTCTTCTGGTACCGCACCACACCTGCATCGTTGCTCCCGGCCTGTCGCCGAACCACGCAGTCCTCGAGTTGACTCAGGTTCTTGTTGAGATTGCTGAGATCGTTGCTGATGTCGAGCAAGCTGTCCGACAGCCTGTCGTTGATTTCATCAAACTCCGGCACATCCCGGAAGCTGGACTGTTCTTCCAAGTCTATTCCGTCGTCATAAATCGATGCCATTTCTCGGTGTTACTGTTCAACTTCTCCGTTATCAATTATCAAATTAGAAAAAATACACGAATTAGAAAAAGAGTTGAGCGTACCAGCCACCTGCGCCACGATCCCCGCATTGCTGCGCCTCGCTTGTTTTTTTTTTTTTTTGTTTTTTTAGGTTTTCTCCACATATATTAAGCTCCATCACCTTGATTCAAACAGATTCCGACGAGAAACGCTCATCCTCGTCGTCACTTACCCCAGGAATTCGGTCGTCTTCAAGCTTAAGTTTTGCCTGGAAATCCAGCAGTAAGTCGTCGTCGGAGAGACGAAGAAAACGGTCGATTTTTTCGGATGTTGGATGGCCAGAGTTGAACACCTCATGGAGGTCTGCCTTCAGCTCGATAAGCAGTGAGATAAGTCTTTTGTTCTGACGTGCGAGTGCCGCCTTCTCCTTTGCCAGCTGGTCCACGTCCTGTTGTAATCTTTCCTGCAAAACCTTCTTTTTTTGGCGACATTTGGAGGCTGCTATTCTGTTCCTTTCAAGAACCTTCTGTTTTTTCCAGGCCGTTGTTCCTGGTATTGGTCCCGCGTTTGGGTTGAAAATAACCTCGTTGTTGTAGAATAGTTGTTGTTGTGGAATCCCGTGCGTGTCAACCTTAATTTCCTCGCTTTCCTTTTGGGCTGATTCCGTTTTTGGGTCCTGTCTTGGATGTCGTTTGGGGCCCAAATCCTCCTTTGGATCCTCTTTCGAGTCGTTTCGGTGGTACATCATGCTGATTTGGCCGATCTGACCGTTCGAAATAGAAACTCTACGACGGATCGGCGGGTGCGGGAACTGTCCGGGAAATACCCCAGGTGGGAACTCTTGGAAATGCATCTCTGACGGCATGTCGGGTTGTGCCACGGGAACCTGATACGGGAAGGGGCCCTGTGGGCCCTGTGGGCCCTGTGGGGCTTGCGGGATCTGTGAGACATGCGAGACCTGTGGCGGCTGTGGAGCCGTGTTCACGGGCACAGACGAGAAATGGGTGTCGAACGGGTCAACGGGGGTTTCAAAAGGCGGATAATGTGTCGATTCTGCGTGAACAGGGACGTTTTCAGAAGGCCCGACGGAAACACCCTGTCCGTTTGTAGAAGGCACAGGCCCCATGGGGCCGGTGGCTACCACGGGGCCGGACCATGGCGGATGGTATTGCGGGTTGAACAGCATGGTGGGCGAAAACTCCAAAATAGGCGGGTTTGTCAGCAAAAAATTCTGGAAATCCTGTGGCTCTAGATGCAACTTCTCAATATTCATCTGATTGTTTCGTCTTGAATGTATATCCTCTTTTTTTGGGGGCTGTTGCGTTACTGCTGAGGGAGGGGCTGTGGATGTAGAGTCCTGAGGTGACGTTTCGCTTGTCGTGTTCATCGCATACGGTTCCATGACGAAGTTGGACTCGCTGTTGAGGTTGCCACCGGTGGGAGGCGACGACGAGGAAACGGACTTGGGTGTCACTTTTCTTTTTCCGGGTGTTTCTGTGGCCTTTTCCTGATCATTTAGTATTGAGAATTCGAGCTGGTTTAGTCCTGAGACCAGCGAGGGGTCGGGAACGTTCATGATGTTGTTCCATTCATGTGTGCCCTTCAAGTTGATGCTCTGTTGTCTTTCTTCTGTCATGTGGGCAGTTGTGGCTCGGTTTTTACCGCGCTGGGCATCAATATGGATTCAAGTTTAAAGCGGAACTCAGCTCTGCGTGTCGTTTGCGATGGAGATGTTGTAGGCCAACAAAGAAGACAAGGCACAAAAGAAGCAATGTCATGTACATCATCTGACTCGAGCACTTCGCTCTGATAAAAAAAAAAATCTGGAGAAACTGGTGCAAGGATGTCGGGGCCAGATCGGGAGACAGGACACCACTGATTACGGTTATACTGGAGAGTTTTGAGACCATAAAACTGTTTTGGCGATCTACCGCATTGAGAGCATCGTGTGATGTCATAGATTAGTTTTCATCTTATGCTGAACGACGGAATCTCAGCTGGTTTGACAGAGAGTCGAATGGGAGCAAAAGAGAGGATAAGTTTCTGAGTCAATGAAGAAATTACGAAGGTGGCATGACAATGGTTCCAAAATCCCGCACACACGGTGCGAACTGCTCCCAAACGACATCCTCCACGGTTGCAGCTTACAAACTTGCGGCAATCGTGTGGACGAGAGGGGCTTTTCTCGGGAATAATTGGGCCAAAATTTGTGCCGAGAAAATTAGCCGAGTATGTAGTGGTAAAAAATAAGGTTATTTTTCCATTCACAAGCAAGTCCCTTATTTTGCGCTATTTTCGGCCCCTGAGTCAGGCACCCGCTGCTGTTGCTGTCTCGCTTCGATCTCGTCTGCATCACGGAAGTAGACGTCCCTGTAAAATTTCATTTGAGAAATGCTCTCGAGAATGTCGGCTCTCGCCGTGTGGGCACCGATTTTTGGTGGCAGAAGAGAATGCACCTTTGGATTGTGTCTTTTGGAGAACTCCATCACACTGGAAACGTCGATGATTCTGTACGTAAGGTAATCCGTAATTTTCGGCATCTCCCGACACAGAAACTGCCTGTCAACATGGACAGAATTTCCGGCCAAAATCCCCACTCCCTTTGAAACAAACCGACTGATGTACTCGAGCAGCTCATTTTCAACTGTCTCGAGCGTCTTGTCGGACTCTATAACCTTGGCAGTCAGGCCCGAATCGCCGTGGTGTTGCACACACCATTCGTTCATAGCGTCCATCGTCTCTTTTGGATAGTGTATGACCGACTCGTAGCCTTCGTTATCGAGGAGCTCGAGATCTTTGTCGGTCACGAGACAGCAGATCTCGATGATGTGGTCGTTGTTGAGGTCGAGTCCGGTCATCTCGCAATCGATCCAGATGATCGGCCGAACGTGGTCGAAGTTGGATGGTTTTGGTGTCTTGGCAGGCTTGGAAGGCTTAGCCGGGAGAGAGGCAGGTCTTTTGAGAGATTTGGAATTGGTAGGAGTGGCAGTATTGATAGAACTAGCAGAGTTGATGATCTGAGTCGCCGTCTTGGACGGCGTAGAGGTCTCCTTTTCGCTCTTGGAGAACAAATTCAGGAATCCAAAAGCCATGTTGGGTTTTGTACTATAAAAATTAGCACGAACAGAGGATATCAAACACCTCTGTACTGGTCTAAAAGGGATTTTGTACATGTCTAGAGAGATCAAGCTGATAAATTTGCACCGAAAAAAAATCGCGGTGAAAAATTGTTAGCACTTGATTAGTTTTTTTGTAGTGATAGATGGTAATAAATAGTAATAAATAGTGATAAATAGTGATAAATAGTGGATAATAAATAATAGGTGATAGACAGTAGCAAAAGTGGTGGAGAACTTGACCAATAGACGAAGGATCGCATAGACACCAGTCCAGCGCTTCGTCCTGTCGCTTTTGGACCCACTTCTCTTATGCAATCTTCTTGCCAAAATAAACCCATTGGTCATCCAAAGGCTTCTCTTCCAGATCCTCCCAACACTTCCACTCGGCTAGTTGATGTAGCAACTCATACTCCTCGTTTGCCTGGATAATCAGCTCCTCAACCAGACCACAACCAATCGAATTCTCGATCTTCTCAACCACCTCGTTCTCCTTGACAACAGCCAGACGCGCCTTGGTCAGCTCCTCCACGCTCTGCCTGTAAACAGAATGTTTTGGGAACTTCTCCTCCAGTTTGGTCAAAGTCGACTCGTACAATTTGATCAAGACAGGTCTAGGATTTGGATGTTGGTAAATGCCGGTCAATCCCGTTGGATTTCCCTTGGCAGCGCGAATAAGCACTTCCTGTGCCTGTCTAAGATATCTATAAGTCCGCATGGTGAGTATTGTGTCGTAAATTCAGGTGGAACAGTTGCCTACAGTAATAATTGTGGTTGTTTTTTGTCACGCGGGCAAGAGCCCGCGAATGAAGTTTGACTAATTATGAGAACGACAGAAACACACAATTTAATTGTGCTGACTAAGCTCTGACGTAATCAGAGAGCATTTTCATGAGCCAGTTTGCTTTGACGGTGACTTAGCCTTGGATCATTGGCCTGGAGGTCGACATGGTCGCTCATCAACATACAGCCCACCATTTGTCACGTGTTAGGAAACTCTTATCCACAGCGATCCTGCGATCGCCAATTTTTTCGACACAGGTATGTAATATTACGTAAGCGGGAAACAGAGTTCATCTCATTTGGCAGGATTTGGAGCGTTTTTTGTTTGAGTTTGGACTTGATTTTGGGTCTGATTCTGTGCAACATTGAGTGCTGCCTCATTGATGCCTGTGGATGGCATTGTGTCCAGATAGACCGAATTATTCTGCAAAGAGAGGTTCAACAAGTTGTTGAATGCGTTGGATGAGGATTCTGGGAGCGCGGCAGTCGCTGAATTTGTTTGGGACGATGCTGTAGATGCGGCTGTGGTTTCTGTAGGTTCTTTAGCCGCAGTTCTGTATTGATGGCCCTTCGATGGAGAGAAATGCGGCAGCTGTTGGAGATGGCCAATTGCGTTTCGGAGGTTCAAAACACTGCTGAGAAACCTGCTCGAGAGAATTGAATGGATCAATGGTGCCATATATATGCTAGACCCGATGATGTAAAAGTCTGCCAGTGTGGTTGTCTCGGTGTCACTAGTTCTATTCTGTTTGCGGATGATCCAGAAATCCGGTTCCCGCACAAGGGCTATAACGAACTCGATACCTTTCATCTTCCGAAGGTCCTGCAACAGCAAGTCGTATGGTTTTGTGTGGAATGCGGCGTCGGTGAACTGATTTTGCATCTTGAGCACCTGGTTGTTTGACGTTCTATCAAAGAACGGAGATTGCGAGAAATATTCCAAGACGTTATCTGTTCGGAGGCCAAATGTGTTGACCCACTCAGGGGATCTCCACTGAAGTTCGTCTAATGGAGCCATGACCGTGAGATTGTGTTGATATAAAGATATACTAATTGTACCTGGTTTAGTTGACCATTTATTTCAGCTCTTAAAGCTTTATATTACTTGACCGATTTTATTTTGACAGAACAATTTTTTTCACCAAACGGTCGAAGTTTTAACAGAAAAACCCAATGAGGTTGGTATGCAAAACAGATAGATATTCAGCAACACCGTCAAGATGAGTTTGTTTTCCAGCGTGTTCAGACCTTTGAGGACAACAGCGCTGCGGTCCACGCTTTTTGTGCGCGGGCTGAAGAAAGAGGTGCCAGCTGCGCGTGCTGATGTGCCGGACGTGAACAGCTTTTTGAGTCGGATCGGACGTGGTGTTTCTGAGCATGCAGAGACGTTCGAGAACGACTGGAATGCGTTCTGGAAGATGGGATCGCAGGAAATGAAGGCCAAGGGGATCGACATCAAGGCCAGACGGTACATCCTGGACTGGAAAGAGAAGTACCGCAAGGGACTTCCGCTCGAGGAGCTCAGAGTTGGACAGAAGAAGCACGGTGGAGAGCGCAAGGCCAAGATCTACGCTGCTGAGAAGCGTGTCAAGGACCGGATCGCTCTTGCGCAGCTGAGAAAGCAGTTCCGCAAGCAGAATAACCTGGAAAACGTTCAGAAAAGGGCATGGGAAAAGCTGCACCAGTAACTGAGGCGGCCCAGGGTTGACGAGACGGTGTTTTGAGACGGTTTAGCCGACAACAACCGCTGAAAAGGCAAAAAAAAAATCAACCCTATTTTTGACATTTTAGAAAAAAAAACCAGCATTGCAACAGCATATTCCAAGCTTTATTTCTACATTATCAAGAAGGGATTCTTGCCCGAAAAAAAAACCCATCTTATCGGCTCTCAGTCCCATTCACCTTACCCGGACAAATAGACCTCATTTTCGTTCGACTTTATTTAGTTCTGTATATACTAATCACTACCATTTGTATCTGCCCCGAACCCCACAAGGGCTTTTTTGTACTTTTCCACTTCCTCCTGCATTTCTTCTAGAGTGCGAGGTTTTCTATCCTCGTCATTCTGCACCGTCATCTTTTGGTACACCTTCTGGAAGAAGCCGTGGAGATCCTGCTCGTGCTGTTCCAACAGAGCGTAAATGCCGTCGCCGAAGCCGTCACTCAGATACCGGGGGATCACGTGCATGTGGACGTGTGGAACAGATTGCCCGGCAGCGACTCCGTCCTGGATCGCGAGATTGAGCGAATCTGCCTTGTAAAATGACTCGATGAAGCGGTGAACAAACTGAACGGTATTCATGAAGTCTGTACTTTCCTCAGCGGTGAGATCTTTGAGACGAGGCACCACGCGCAAAGGCACCACTAGAACATGGCCCGGAACAAGTGGTTTGAGATTGACGAGCGCATAAGTGTGTTTGGTTTGGTAGAAGACCTGCGACGTGACAGGGAACTTGTAGAAGAGGATCTTGGACATGATCGCGTGAAGGGTGGACGCTCAGGTGTGGAGAGAGTGTGTTCCTCAGCAAGGAGGTCCGGGGAATCTACTGTGTTTTTTTCTCTTGCTTTGGAGTGGATTTGATTTTTCCCGGATCACGTGCCCAGACGTCACGTGTAAAAACAGACAGAAAATCCGCGGGCTAATTATTTTGATAAATAATAAATAAAAAAGGGTTCGTTTCTTTGTGCACACTTTGTGGTCCTGAGTCTGTTCACAGATACCATTTTGATCCGTCCGCATAGACCAGGCAGTCGTTGCTGCCCACAGCAATGTCGCAGACGATAGACCATTACAAAGAGCTGGGGCTGGCGCGAGATGCGTCGCAGACAGACATCAAGAAGGCGTTTCGAACGATGGCGCTCAAATATCATCCGGACAAGAACCCGAGCAAAGAGGCCGAGGAGCGTTTCAAGCGGATAAACGACAGTTATGGGATCCTGACTGATTTGCAGAAGAAACGTGAATACGACGCGACGTTGCAGGCTTCTGAGTACTCTTACAACCCCTACAACTCGTACAGCTCGTACTACTCGAAGCCCAAGACACAGCAGCAACAGCCTTATTCGGCGTACCAGGAGTACGAACGGGCTCGAAGTCAATACGAGGAATACAAGAGACGACAACAACAGGAAAAGAAGGCCCGGGAGGCCGCCAAACAGAAACAGCAGAAGGAACAAGAGGCTCGGCAGCGAGAGAACGTGAACAATTGGCAGCAAAAGTTTGGCTACAAGCCGGCCAGACCGCCTCCTGACTGGGAAAACACCGAGTTTCATTATGCTCGATACAGTTCGGAGCGTCCGAAGCCGAAAACGCAGCCGAAAACGCAGCATACAGCACAATCTGAGACGAATAATAACCCGGAAAGAGAGGATCCAAAGGCCAAAATTTACAGCACCAACGACGGAAGCTGGACGCGCTCGAAGTCTTCGTACTCATATCGGTCTACAGAGAAGACATACACGGGGAGGATTCCGAAGATCCGGACTCCGGAGGCGGAGAACCGGCAGGGACCGAGTGTGAAGGAGGAGAAGGGTAAGCCGTCTGCTGCGGGCGAGCGGAGAACGTCGACTTCTGGAGGGAGAAGAACCTTTGGTGCTGATGCGAGAAATAGTGCGACATCCGGCTCGAGTTTCACTGAAAGTAGGTGGAATAAAGAGGAAGAGGACGAGGAAAAAGGAGAGGAAGAGGACGAGGACGAAGACGAGGAAGAACAGAGTGAGGAGAGTTCTGAGAGTGCAGAAAGTGCAGAAAGCAACGAGAATGACATGAATGGAACCGGTTCCGGTGCTTCTTGTCCGATGGACCAGGAGTTTGCCGACATCATCAACAACCATTTCAGTACAAAGGAATTCTTGTTCAGCTTCCCGCGTCCAGGGGATGCACGTGATAGCACACCAGCCAACGACGCAAATCTCTTCAATAACGACGGATCTCCTGATGATCCGATCATTCTAGACTCTGGCACTAAGGACGATCCGATTGTGCTGGACGAGGACGAGGTTGAGTCTCGTTCCAAACCGCAAGGATTCAAAAAGAGTTCCAAGACGGACAATCAGAGATTCTGGGCTCCACCTCGACGGAGCCGGAGGTTTGCCAATCGGACGGAGTTAGAGGAGGCGGCAGAACAGGCTGCAGAACAGGCTGCAGAGGCCTCGAAGAACGCCAAGTCTGCTGGTTCGAGAACGGCTCGAGTGGAGGAAGTTGACGACAGCAGCACGGGACCAAGTGCGTCTTCTTTTGAGGTTCCGACGTCGGCCACATTTGAGTTCAACGTGGATAAGGTTCCGCCGTTTACGCAGACAAACGGCGATTTCAACATGACGTCGATCGGCGAGAGTCTGGGACTCGACCAGGACCAGGACCAGGACCGGGACCAGGACGATGACTCGAGAATGGCCGTTGACAGCGACGATGAAACCAGTGTTGAGACCCGGCCCAGAGACCCTACGGAGATTCCGATTCATCAGGCCGTGAACCAGTCTGTTCCGCTGAAGAAGACGCCAGCCCCGCTGACGCTGGTGGATCTGTGTTGTGCGGTGAACGGGATGTTGTTTGTGGAGCCTCCGCGGGAACCGAGCTGGAGCGAGGATACGGGAAAACTAGAGGCCGTCAGGGAGTATCTGGTGAGCGTTGACGGATACTACGAGCAGCTGGCTAATTATGCAAAAGCCCGCACTGCAGCGAATGCTCGGTATATGGAGCGGATTCTGACCAACGAGCAGGATCGGATGGTTTATCTACAGAGTTTGAAGATAGACGAGAAATTGGCTGTTCGAACAGCTGAGTTTGCGCAGAGGCATTCTGAGACGATGCAGAGGCTGTAACAGGCCGTTTTTGTTGACTTTTCATATTCCATCGTGTGTATAGTATGATTTTTGTCGAGGAGTCGGGACAAAAATGACTAATTTTTTGGGTGTTTTAGACAGAATTGAATGAATAAAAAGACTAAAAAAAAATCCACGTAAAAGTAGCGAATTTTGGAGCAAAAATAGTGATTTTTTGAAGACCAAAAAAAAAAGTGTTGAAGATTATTTCATAACACCAGCAATTCAACAGGCCTGAAACAAACCATGAGCGCAAATGGGAACGCAACGCCTGCGACAGGAGCCGGCACAGGCGAGATTCCGCGGGATGTGAAACTTTTGCACCTGATTTTTGCCACGCAGGGGATCCAGAGCTACCAGGACCATGTTCCGCTGCAGCTTATGGACTTTGCATACCGATACACGTCCGGGGTTCTGCAGGACGCGATTTTGTACAACGATCATGCTCATTCGAGCATTGGAAATGCGGGCAACTCCGGAACGCACAACGCACAGCTTTCGAACGAGGACATCCGACTGGCGATTGCGGCACGCACCAACTACCAATTCAAGCCTGTTCCGCCGAAGAAGTTACTTCTGAAGCTGGCAGCAGAGCGCAATGCAAAGCCGTTGCCGCCGGTGATGCCGTCGTGGGGGATCCGTCTTCCGCCGGAGAAGTACTGTCTGACGGCGAAGGACTGGGACCTGGACGAGGAGGGAAGTGTAAGTATACGAGCAGACGAGCGGCCGATTGGTTTGCGCGTGTTTGGATGAGCTACTGACAACTTTAGGATGATAACGAGCAAGGACCGGAGCAGGAACAGGAGAAGGACCGGACGAAGAGACGCAAGAGGGCGGAATGAGCGCTGTGGCGGGACAGGCGAGGGCTGTGACTTGTGGATGGCGGCCGTTAGAGGCGGCTGGAGGCTGATGGAGGCGGCTGGAGACCGTTGGAGACTCCTGGACGGCCTTTTTGCGCCGTGTTTTGTCGTGGCCGTCCGCAGTGGCTCGTGTTGTGCACAACCCAATCTCGCGATAATTTTTGTGTACAAAAAAAAAATACAAGTTACAAGTGTTAACAAAGGGCCAACGTCAAGAACAAGACAGCCAATTCAAGCAAGCGCTGCCGCAAAACACACACAAAAAGCGCCAATCTTGTGTACCGTGTGCGACATGACGTTTGTGACACAGGGATCGATTCCAGAGTGAGTATTTCACGCCGTGGTGACTTCAGCACCGAATATACGTACTGACCATATCTAGGGTTGTCGAGAAGACTATTGGCCAATGTCTGGAGGAGCGGACGTCCATTTTGGACAGCATAGCAGATCTGGGTCCGCCGGACATGGTTCATCTCAGAAAACAAAATTCCTCGTCCAACACCAAGACCCCGACGCTGGGCACGTTTCTGTACTACACTGGAGCGGACGTTTCCAACACGGCGACGATCGCCGCGCTGCTCAACTCTCTGAGCAACATCATTGGCGAGGAGCCGCAGGTCTGGTTTGGCAAGCCGAAGCCCTGGAAGGTGACGGAGGCAACATATTGCACGTACAACGTGTTTTCCAAAGTTGATGTCCGGGTAAGTTGCAACTTTCCGGGCCAGGTTGAGTCGACGATGATCGATTCCCAGGGAAACAAGGTGATTGAGAACGACCGTTTGTGGCTGGAGACGTTTGTGAGCGGTGTTGTTCGGAGCGTGATCAGTGCCGACAGCGACTCGGACGATTTTACGTCGATTGTGGAGATCCGCAAGATCAATCCGTTTCTGAATCGTTCTGGAGTGGAGCTGTTTTTGCGCGGTTTCGAGGAGCTTTTCTACGACGGGGTGAAGCTCGGATGCAGCGAGGATCTGCAGGTGGCCACGGCCAGCAACAACTATCTGGTTGATGCTTTTGTCAAGTGTATTGAGACCACGGGGCTGTTCAGCGAAGGACTGGCGATTCTGGAGCGTTTGCGCGTTCAAGATGCCAGCGTGACGTATTTGATTGCAAAGCTGTATCTGTTGAACAACGAGGAGGTGAAGGCGATGCGGGTGATGCACGAGGGAATCAAGAAGAACCCGCTGGACGGCGAGCTGTTGACGGTTCAGGCAGAGTACTGTTTCCAGAAGAACAAGCTGGAATTGGCTCTTCCTCTCGCGGTCAAGGCGGTCAATTCCTCGCCGTCGTTCTTCAAGCCGTGGTCCATTCTGGTGAAGATCTACATTGCACAGGGCGACTACGAGAAGGCTCTGTTGACTCTGAACTCGTGTCCGATGGTGACTCACAAGGACAAGTATGTTCTGCGTCGGGTGAACCATCCGAGACCCGAGGACCTGCATCTTCCGTTGCCGATGGACGTGACTTTGGGCGACGTTTCGGACCTGAACTCGGCGGAAATTGCCGTGGAACACAGCAAGATCGACCAATCGCTGTTGAGTCTGGCGGCCGCCAACCTCAAGTCCACGTTTGCCAAGGCGTACCGGCTGCTGACGGACATTGTTCTCGAGACCGGCTGGGAGTCGCTGCTCAAGTACCGCACACGGGTGTTTGTGATGGAGGACGAGTTCAAGAAGGATCTCAAGGGCTCTTTGGACAGCAGTTCGACGAGTTCCGGGGCCTCCAACTCGAACGGAACGTCGCAGTTCAAGAAGAAACGGCTCTGTGAGCGGTGGCTCGACAACCTGTTCATGCTGTTGTACGAGGACCTGCGCACGTACACGATGCATCGGGCCGAGGTGATGCATTTCGAGGCCCAGCAGCTCGAGTTGCAGAAGACCACGCTCGAATGGGAGCTTCTGGGACTCGTTTCGGACCGGCTGGGCCACCAAAGAGAGGCGGCACAATGTTTTGAGAAGGGGCTGAGAAACAGATTCTCGGTCAAATCGTCCAAGAAACTGCTCAAATACTACCGCGAACAGAAAGAAAAGACCAGCGACCTCGACACGGTCAACAGACTCAACGACCAGATGCTCGAGCTCGTGGTGAAGCTGTTGGTTTGGAACCATCGGTGGTATTGTTCGTTTTCGCCGGCTCTGACGGGAGCGTTGCGGGACCTGATCAACGAGGTTGGAAGGACCAAGATCGAGAGTGAGATCAAGGTCCGGTTTGACGACGGAAACACTGGCGTTTTCAATCTGATCCGCGACAGTCTGGCGTATCTGGAGGGCTACGGACTGGTCGAGAACGATTGAGTGGGAGGAGAGACCCTCCAACCTGTTTGTATGAAAAGAAAACTAGAGATGTAACCATTTAGCAAAGACCCTTGACCGTGGTGGATTGGTGCTGTACTGCAGAGAACTCCACAGGTGCGAGGTGTGCCGGGTAACTTGTTTTTTTTTGCCGGAGAACACCCTTGCACCGGCTGATCCGTGAGTTGTTCGCACCGCAGGGTGAAATAAAAACACCAGAGATGCGTGCCAAACGGCGGCGAGCACCGAATGGACGGACCAACTACGCGCAATGGTGACAATTGGCAATGCACACGACGACCTGATCCACGACGCCGTGCTGGACTACTACGGCAAACGGCTGGCGACGTGTTCCTCAGACAAAACAATCAAGATTTTCGAAGTTGATGGCGAGAACCACCGACTGGTGGAGACGCTGCGTGGCCACGACGGGCCTGTGTGGCAGGTTTCTTGGGCTCACCCAAAGTTCGGCGTGATTCTGGCGTCGTGTTCGTACGACGGCAAGGTTCTGATCTGGAAGGAGGAGAACGGTGTTTGGTCCAACATTGCTGAGCACGGCGTGCACCAGGCGTCGGTGAACAGCATTTCGTGGGCCCCTAGCGAGTACGGCGCGGTTCTTTTGTGCACTTCGAGCGACGGAAAGGCGTCGGTGGTGGAGTTTCTGGAGGACGGGTCGCAGAAGACGCTTGTTTTCCAGGCACATGCCATCGGGGTCAACGCCGGGTCATGGGCTCCGCCACAGAAGGACAACATCCAGGAGAGAAGACTGGTGACGGGTGGATGCGACAATCTGGTGCGCATCTGGAAGCTGGACCATACTGTGAACAACTACGTGGAGGAGACCGTTCTGGCGGGCCACACCGACTGGGTCAGAGACGTGGCATGGTCTCCGTCGCTGCTGTCCAAGTCGTACATTGCGACGGCGTCCCAGGACAGAACCGTGATTATATGGACTCGCGAGACGGGCGAGCAGGAGGGCGTGTGGAAGAAACAGCTGCTGACCGAGGACAAGTTCCCGGACGTTTGCTGGAGGGCCAGCTGGTCGTTGAGCGGAAACGTGCTGGCAATCAGCGGCGGCGACAACAAGGTGACTTTGTGGAAGGAGAACTTGGGCGGCAAGTGGGAGTCCGCGGGCGAGGTGGACCAATAACGACGCTTTGCTTGATAGAGTTTGTACCAAATACGAAAAAAATGAAAAATAAAAAAAGCCACACAGATTTTTTTTGAGCCGCGAAGGAATTATCTTTTTTTTTTTTTTGTTTCGCCTCTTCGTCATATATATTGTAATACTACTACTACATACCATCGTAATTACAACGGGATAAAGAACACCTGGAATCGGAAATTGCCGTTGTCCGCGGCCGCAGCCGCTCCCGCCGGCTCGGCCGCTCCCGCTGCGTCGTTTTCGGGCCGTCCGTCCCGTCGTCTCTGTCTAGCGACCCGCCACCGGTTCACCACTGCAAACAGAATCAGAAACAGAACCACTCCAGTGATGAGTATATCGTCCATGCTGCCGTCGTACGACGCCTGGAACGCCGGTTCCAGCTGTGGAGCCTCTTGAAGTTGCTGTTGCTCCTGTAGAATGCTCTGGCCACGTTTGGTGCGCATTCGACTGTACATGTTGAGCCAATCTTTCCAGGTTCTGGTGCTGTGTTTTGGCTCTGGTTCGCGAACGTTGGTCTGTTCGCCGTACCACCACGTCTTGAGATGCAGACGGATCAACGACAATTGAACAGGAATGTATGCCAGCGGATTGTACAGAAGAACCTGGTCATAGTAGCGTTTTGCCAGATGGAAGTCCTTGGTGACTCCCAATCCCATCTCGTACATGAACGCGAGATTGAACGCTGCCTGGACACTTCCCATCTCGGCCGCGTGTTGGTACACGTTGGCGGCCCGGCCGAGGTCTGGCGCAACCTCGTACGTGTCTTCGGGAGCCGAGTAGTTGCATTGTTTGCTTTTCAGTCCGTGGTAATGCATGTCTCCCAGAAACAGGTTCGAATCCAGGTTTCCCTGGTCTGCAGACCGACCGTAGTAGTTCATCGCGCTGCGGAATCTGTCCAGAGGAACGTTTGGCGGGTCCTCCAGATATCCCACGGGCGAGTACAGCAGATATGCCGCGGACGCCTGCGCCTGTTCGAATCCCTGCTCGGCCGCCATGGCGTATCCCAGCAGAGCCTGTTCGTTGTTCTGGTGCAACAGCTGTCGGAACGCCCATTTCAGGTCGCAAACCACCGGCTCGATCGCCTCCACAAACTGCTTGTACAGAAAAGCCACGTGATCCAGTCGTTGTGCGCCGAATTTGCGCTCGTACATCTGTGCAACGTGGTACAGGGCCTCGGGGACTTTTGCTGCGGCAGCAGACTCGAGCTTCTTCCACCCGCTGTCGTCGCCCTGCTGGTCCAAAAGAACCCGGCCCAGATGGAATTGGCCCTTCGGCGTGCCCATAACAAAGCTGTACAGACGTTTGTAGACGTCAATGTTTTCTAGTCCGTCCCTCGTCTCATAAAGTAGACCCAGATCGACGTAAATGTCCTCACTACCCGAGAGTTTTTTCGCCGTGTTGAGCCACTTCTCGGCCTGTTGCCAGTCCTTTGTCGTTCCCTCGCCACGCAGATACATGCGACCCAACAGACCGCAACACTCGCCCACAGTCATCGTGAACGACATCGGGTTCCAGAAGATATGGCCTTCCACGTAATCGTCTATTTTTGCGGCCACTTCCGACGTGGCAACTCCCTCGACGGCACACGTCTCGGCTAGCTTGAAAGCGCGGTCGTAGTCACGTTCCCGCAGATAGCTGCCGTCGTAGTTGTAGCGGGCAGAACGCAGAAGCTCCGAGAAATAATGTGTTCTCGGATCAACCGTCTGCATGTCCTTGAACTCCGACTCGATGTGTCTTTCCGTCGACGTCCGACTGATCGATAGAGCCACCTCGCTCGCACCCTCTCCGTAAAGACCGTCCTGGAGATCGCTGATCCGGAATCTGAAGCTGTCGATGTTCGGCCCGCCGATCGGACCCTGCTCCAAAAACTTGTGACACTCGTCCGCCACCATGCTGTAATAGAAAACAGCCAGCTCGTAATTCTGCGGAACGGAAATCCCCTTGTAGTACCGGTACGCAAGACACATTGCCGCACGCAGCTCTCCGCCGTGGGCCGCAACCTGGTAGTGCAAAAGAGCTTTTCCCTGGTCCATCTCCACCTTTCCGAACAGCCCCGTCGCGTAGATGAAACCCAACAGGTAATTTGCCGTGGAATTGTCGGAAATCTGCGTCATTTTCTCAAAGTATCGCACAGCATTGGTGGCATTTGTGGGCAACGAATAGTTTCCAAACAGATTGATTTGTGCCAGCAAATACGTCGCCTCCGGGTCATTTTGCGTCGATAGTCGCTCCAACGTGTCCAGAGCAGCTCGCTGCAATTCAGACAGCTTCGACAGCCACACCCGGGCCTTGGCAGCTTCGTTCTTCTCGTAATAATCCACCGTCAGTGCAACATGTAAAACGTCCCCCGACTCTTCCAGGTCTGTTGATGGATTCAAGAACACCAATCGACTCTTCAAGGCGTCCTCTTCGTCTCTTAGAACTTGAACCGCCTCCGCAATGGTCATCTCCGGAGCCTCCATCGCCACCTGCACCGACCCGTCCTGTGGCGAGACATCAAGACCCGAACAGACGGCGGCGAACACGGCAAAAAGGAGAAGTAAAACGCCTCTCCAGGCTCTGAAATTTGCCATGTTTTGCGGTGTAATTGGACCGTGGGTGGGATTTAAACGTCGACTGGTCAACAAGGAGCATCGTTCAACTTGTTCGATCTGTTGTGGGTTTTTTTCTGGAAAAAGCACGCACAGAACGTGAGGAGTCACGTGACCCGTGGTCACGTGCGCGAGATCTAAGTGTTGAGTGTGTGTTGTTGACTTGGGGAAACAGTCAAACGATGACAGGAGGTGCAGTTGTTCATGCGTAGATCTTCTCTTCTCGTGTTTCGTGGAATCCTTCATCCAATCAACCGTGATTGCAGGATTGTCCGGCGGAAATTCAAACAGCGCACTTTGTATTTCGCTTACGTAATCAGTCATATGAGTGTTACTTTTTTTTTTTCCCCAGATCAACACATTTTCACTCCGTGAGTTGTCGTGTTTGTGCTTCCTCAGGCCCACCAATGTCGCCTGTCCGGATCTTCTGTCCCTGTCTCGAGGATTTTGAGACCGCGCCGTCCACGTTTTCGCTGACATCTTTTCCAGAAACTCTTTTTGACACCCGTACACACCACGATGTTTCGTCGCTTCTTTTCTGCAGACAGTGTCACGCTGTTCGATGTCGACGGTGCACCGAATACGAGGTGCAAGTGAAGTTTTGTGCGTGGTGTTCGAAGTCGGCGGCCCCAGAAGACGTTTTTTGCACCCGCAATTGTTTTGAATGTCCGAAATGCCGCGGTCGATTATCCGTTAAAGCTAAGAACCACCATCACGAGACACGTCCCGAGAAACTTGTTGGACGATCGTTCTCGTTCAACTGTCCCGGATGTTTGTGGAGCTACGAAACGGAAGTTGTGAGCAAACCGCAACCTTTGAACGTGATTGTGCGCAAATTGGCACGTGATAGCCACGATCTGAGGTTCAAAGAGCTGAAAGACTCGTACACGAGACAATACGAAAGTGTCACCATGTTGCAGGATCGGACCAAGAGGAGCGACGAGCTGATTTCGAAGTTTTCGTCGGTGGAAATTGCCACGATTGTGAAGTCCAGAGAGCCCCCGATGTGCAATGTTGTGGCTGATGAGGACGAAAATAGCACCAATCGGGTTCTTCCGAGGCCGCATCGATTATCTGTGAGGACTTCTAGTCGATGCAAGAACTGTCGGACGGTTCTTTGTGCTCCGGAAACGGACTTTTCAGCAACCAGTGCAATTGATGTTGTTCCGGAGATTGTGGTGAGCAAATACAGGGGCCAAAAAAATGGGATAAAATTGGGTTCAAACAGTGTTCTATTGAGTTTTCTGAACCCTTTGGAAGAGTCTGTTTCGCTAAATATCTCGACTTTTGAAGGTCTAGACCGGTCTGGATTGCCTTCCAACGACGCGACTCGAGTCGCATTGAGCGTTCGGTTACCCTGTTTCCAGTTTGAACTTGGTGGCAGGCCAAAAGCGTCGAAGCCGGAGCAAATGGCGAGACTCATCCCGACAGTGGAGCTGACGGATTTTACGAAACACGCGAGAGTCGAGCTTCTTGTGCGGTCTCCGGAGGGATTGAAGAACGTCAGTTGGGAAGAAGAGAAGCTGGACAAACGTGCGGAGTCGGATCGTGCAAAACCCGCTGATTCAGGGGTGAATTGGTGCACCATTCCGCTGGATCTGGAGATCGGGAATCTTGAGGAAGGATGGCAGAAAGACGCGGAAGTGAGGATTCCGATCTTTGTGAGTGTCCGTGGGGCAGACGGGGAGTTTGGTGTTTGGGTTGTGGTGAATTTGGGGCATTTGGAGCGGGATTCTTAGGCTGTTTTGAGACGGTTCTGTGAAGGGAAAACGAAAATAGAAGGAAATAATATAGAGGTAATATAGAGGGAATTTACAGAGGAACTAAGGTGTTTGGTATGTTACGAAAAATGAGACTTTCTGGTAAATCTCACCAGTCAGTGAGCAACTCGTCGTAACGCGTGATTTTTCTGTTCCTCCAATGTAGTTTCATTGGATCGCTGTGCTTGTGGATCGCATTCCAAATAAACGTTTTCTCGAGATCTCGAACTGCACAGCCCAGATTCCAGGGAAAATTCGTGAATTTTTCAGTTTTTTGTCAGAGCACAAAAAAAAAATCGCTTGATAAGAAGAACGCGTTGGGTTTACACCAGCCAACCAAGCGTTCTCGACATGTCTGATGAGAGCAGAATCGATCCAATGACCATTGCACGGTTGTTCCATACGGTGTCTTTCTCGGACGAGAGCATGCGGATCTCGCAGAAGACACTGCAACTGGTTTCTGAGTACATCCGGCTGTTTACGAGCGAGGCCATCATCAGGTCGAACGAAGAGAGGCTAGAGGAGAAGAGGAGAGAAAGTCATCGTTACATCACAGACGCAGAGACGGAGTCGCGAGAGGGGGGCGATTTTGGTGACAATGTGCTGGACACGCGGCATTTGGAGACAATAGCAGGACTGTTGGCGTTGGATTTCTAGATCTGTGAGGGGTTAGGGAGAAAGTTGCTGGTGTAGATAGGGGAGATATTTAGTGATATATTAGTTCCAAAGCCAGAACACGTCTGGATTTTGGTAGGGGGGACGGGGGTAGATGATTACATACTATTTTGTAATGAAAATGTCGTTTGTGGGCTTTGTTTCTTGGTGGGTCCGCCTGTCCCTCATGGTAGGGTGAATCTTGTTAATTTTCGAGCAAAATTAATTTCAATCGTGCATTTATTTTTCAGCATCGCGTCAACTGATACGGACATTAATAGAGACGCAACAAAACCCACCGAAACGCAGCGAAATCCAGACACAATCAGGGCTGGCTGGGTTGCCGATCCGGCGATACAACTGCAACGTTCGGTTTGGACGGCGATTGGGGACACCCGTCTGGCAACAGACAGACAAAATGCTGGAGAAAAAAGTTCCGCGCGGCCGTGCGGCGTGGCGGCGAAAAATTCCAACAATGCCGATAAGAAGACGGTGTGCAGTGCGGATGTTTCAGATGTATGGGCCAATACTCCAGCAGCGACGAATCAAGACCGCTGACGAGCCGTTTCGGTAAGATGTTTCAGATTGTTGCTGGATTCGGGAAGACGATGATCGTCTACAAAGAGGAAACAGGCAAGAAATTTCCGGCATTGCGGTCCCAAGTTTCAGGATGGCTACTTAATTGGAGCTAGCCCCCCCTGATGAAGCAGCTAATTTTCTGTGCGGTGTATCAACTTCTTGTGGCGTGTGTATAATGAATTGTGGTGAAGGGGGGCTGACTGATCTGATATATTAACATATTAACCAAGAGACGAGCAGAAATCTTCGAAATACTATTGATACCCGACACTTTGTTGACCATGGGTTGCGCAGCTAGTACCCCTACCGATGACAACGATCCACAGTATCTGGAGAAGCTCCAGAACTCCAAAGTGGAGCAGATGCTGATGCAAAGCCAGCAGAAGGAGAAAAACCAGGTGAAACTTCTTCTTCTTGGGGCTGGAGAGAGCGGGAAGTCCACTGTTCTCAAGCAGATGAAACTGTTGCACAAGGGAGGATTCACTTATCAGGAGCGACTTTTGTATTGCAACGTGATTTGGGCCGACACCGTTGCGTCCATGCAGACTTTGATCATTCAGGCCCGCAAGCTGGGGATCCAATTGGACTGTGATTCGCCCAACAGTGAGCTTAGTCAGTACAAGCGCAAGATCTTGGCCTACAAGCCGTTGGACAACATCGATGCTTCCAAGGCGGGCGGAGTTTCGTTTCTGAAGAATTATGTGCTGAAATACTCGGAAAACGGCGCCGCACGGCGCAAAATGATGAGCACGGGACGGGCCAACGCTGGCTGGGACAGCGCAATGGGCGACGCCGCGGACTCTTTGCTCGACGACGACGAGCTGGACGAGAAAACGGGTCCGGGCGAGACGGCCGAGGTTCTTCCGGGACTGATGGAGCTGTCCAGCAAGGACAAGGAGTGTTCGCGGACGTTCAGCAAGGCGGAGATCGCGGAGTCGATCCAGCGACTGTGGGAGGGCGACCGTGGAATCCAGACGTGTTTCAACAAGTCGAATCTCTTCCAGCTGGAGGGCTCGGCTCCGTACTATTTTGGGAACGCGCATCTGTACGCGCAGGACGACTACGTTTGCACGGACGAGGACATTCTCAAGGGCCGAATAAAGACGACGGGAATCACCGAGACCAACTTCATTCTGAACGACATCAAGTTCAAGATCCTGGACGCGGGAGGACAGCGGTCGGAGCGCAAGAAATGGATCCATTGTTTCCAGGACATCACGTGCGCGCTGTTTGTTCTGGCTGTTTCCGAGTACGACCAGATGCTTTTCGAGGACGAGCGTGTGAACCGGATGCACGAGGCCATCATGTTGTTCGAGTCGCTCTGCAACTCCAGATGGTTTGTCAACACTCCGTTCATTCTGTTTCTCAACAAGGTGGATCTACTTGAGGAAAAGATCCGTCGGTCGCCGATCCGCAAATATTTCCCGGACTACAAGGGCAAGACAAACGATGTCGAGGACACTCTGCAATACTTTGAGAAGCTTTTTTTGAGTCTGAACCGAACAAATAAGCCCATCTACGTCCACCGCACATGTGCCACCGACACCAAGTCGATGAAGTTTGTTCTCACGGCGGTCACCGACATGATCATCCAGCAGAACCTCAAGAAGAGCGGGTTCATGTGAGGCTCGGGGACCGAGTGTTCGGGAACTGAATCGGGAAAAATGTAAAAAATATTTTTTGAAATATTTATTTCATTTTTTCTGTGCGCGACAAGATTTGTCAGCTGGGCAAAATCTCGCCTATTGTCGCCCTTCTAGAATTCCGGACGTATATATATATATATATATGTAAACGGTGTGCAATTCTTTGTATGAATTTAGTCGGTTTAGCAATTGCACTTTTCATAGCATTCAAGCTGAGTTCCGTGTTTAGAAGATTTTTTGGGTACTCGTTGCCAACCAGAGAGATGTCGAAACAAGCTGTTGACAAGGTCCAGAAGCTGATCAACTCGCACGCAGTGTTTGTTGCGTCCAAGACGTACTGTCCGTACTGCAGCGCCTCCAAGAAGACTCTGCAGGGCGTTGATGACGACGTGTTTGTGTTGGAGCTCAACACCATCGACGACGGAGACGAGATCCAGGACGCCCTGTACTCGATCACGGGCCAGAGAACCGTTCCAAACATCTTTATCAAGGGAAAGCACGTCGGTGGAAACTCTGATCTGCAGGCCCTTGGACCGAAGGGAATCCAGGCCAAGCTCAAGGCTTGAGCTGGCCTATTTTTATAGTTGAGTTGAAATTTTGATTTATTGAGTTTGCGGAGAAAACTGCGTGTAGGGCTAGTGGGGGGGCGGCCGTTTGGACGGCCGTTTGGTCGTCTTTGGAGCCCGAAACTGGGTCGTTTTGCGGCAATGGTCGGTCTCCCCGGGTGGTTGGAAGATGACATCAGCAGGAATATTGTATTGTGGCTGTTTTCAGCTGGTGTAGAGATGTCTGAGTCTGGAGTGGAATGTCCGGTGGTTTCGATCGTCCACAGATGCTGTACGTTGACCGGGTCCAACAACTACGGGAGACTCTGACTCAACAACGGCTCGATCCGTCGATCGACGCATCGATCGATCCATCTGGTCCATTGCCATCTTGAGTCGAAATCCGGTCGGTATCTCGGTCTCTTTACCCAGAATCGGTGCGCAGTGCTAGTTCCTCCAGAGACACCTCGCACCGGATTTTTATCTTGATAAACCCTTAAAATCACAGCCACACCTGTTAGTATCTTGTTGCATGTCTGAGTGTTTCTGTGCAACACGATGGGATTTCTGGACAGCCACCCGTACACGGCGGTGACTGCTCTGAGCAACAGGGTAATTGAGAACGCATCTGCCAGTGCGGATGACGGGTTAATTGAGATCGAGCTTCCGGAGATTCTGGAGGCGATCAGATTACAGAAGAATGCGTACGAACCCGGTCCAACAGAGATGGCCCGGGCCATCAGAAAGAAGTTGAAATACGGAACTTTGAACCAGCAATTGAATGCTCTGAGGCTATTGGAGCTGCTCGTTGCCAATGGCGGGCCGGAGCTGAACGGGTTGTACAACGACAGCAAGCTTCTAGACAGGCTCAAACACATCGTCACCTCGTCACAGGGAGACATCGAGCCGGCAACGAGACGTCGGGCGACGCAATTGGTTGTTGGCTGGCGAAACGAGTACCAAGGGACGGGCGAGAAGGGTTCTTTGGTGGAGCTTTATCGGACATGTGGGGTTGGCAAGAAGGCCAATCGCAGACGAAAGAGCGTTGTTCCGGACTTTATGAATGACGAGGCCGATCAGGACACGCCATTTGAAGAGGTTTACGACGATCCGCGCGGCTACGAGCCGTCTGTTTCGTCGTCGTCGACGTCTTCGTCGCGGTTTTCTCGGTTCACCGGCTCAAAAGCGGCGTCGTCGGCGCCGTCGACGGGCCACCACACCAACAGCGAGCTGGACAAGAAGTACCGGATTCCACGGATCAACTACGAGAAAGAAACCCCGAAAATTTACCAGACCATTGCGCAGTGCAACGTTCTCTCGACACAGCTGACCAACACGCTGAACTCGCTCGAGGAGGGCGAGCTGTCGATCCACTCGTCCAAGGCCAACGACGAGTTCGACGAGTGTCGTGCCATCAGAAGAAAGGTTCTGCGGTATCTGCAGCTGGTCAACAAGGAGGAGCTTCTGGGAGCTCTTTTGAAGTCGAACGACGATCTGGTCAAGGCATTGCAACTGTACGAGAAGTTCAGCGAGCCCGCAAGTGCACGCGCAGACGACGACGACGACGTGGACTCGCTCGCAGACTACGAGACCGACGAGTCTGACGAGGACGAGCCAGAACCAGAGCCAGAGCCCGCTCCGGTGGTTGCTCAGCCACAGCCCCAGCCACATACACACGCCCGCACGCTTTCCGGTGCCGGCAGAACCGTCAGAAGTCCTCCACCTGTTCCACCGAAGTCGCCCCAGCTGCGGGTTCCAAAGAAAGTGGAGATCCCGCCCGTTGCACGGCGGTCCAAGGGGCCCAGAGAGTCCCAGCAGTCTGGACAGACTGTGGCTGAGGACGAGTACAATCCGTTCAGCGACGACAACGAGGTGGACAACCCCACCGTTTGGAAGTAGCGGCGGTTTCAGGCGTGTTTGGCGTGTTTGTCCGGACCGTTTGCGTGCAAACTGTGTCTTTTTTTGTAGCTGATAATGTCATCTTCATAGAAAAATTGAAAAGTAAATCAAGAAAAGCACGAAAAAACTGAAAAATAATTTTTTTTCTATCTGAAAAATTTCCACCTACATACATTATCATTTAACTAAACAGCTCTCTCCTTACCTTACACTTCCCCCCAACAAAAATGTTTGCCCTGCTGAGAACTCTCCCCGTGAGGAAACCAGGCGTCACGACCGCGCTCGGCCTATCGCGCATGTCGCGCATGCCAACAACATCTCTGCAAAGATCCATCTCGCTCAAACCAAAACTACCCAAAATCACTCTCGAGACGTTCAAGCTTAAAGAACAGCCTCCTGGATACGTCGTCGGGACAGTGAACGACGCATACGTGCATCCAACGCCTGACGAATACCACGGCTCGTACCACTGGGCGTACGAGAAAATCGTCACTCTCGGAATGATCCCTCTGGTGATGACTCCGTTCGTCGCTGGCGTGGAACACCCTATGCTGGACGGAGCGCTCAGCGTGCTGCTTCTGTGGCATTGCAAGGCCGGGTTCGAGAGTTGCATCATCGATTACATTCCGCTGAGAGTTTACGGGTTCTGGCACAAGGCAGCGCTGGGACTTTTGAGCGCAGGAACATGGCTCTCTCTGTACGGAATCTACGTGCTGGAAACGGAACAGAGCGGATTGTCCAGTCTGATTTACCAGCTCTGGTCGGCATAAACTTGTAAATATATTATGTTTGTTTGATTCTATTAAATACAGCTTCAAAGCTAGGCTCTCGAAGAGCGGTCAGCGGATACAATACTCTTGCTGTGGACAGCCAACAGTGTCAAAATAATCAGGACTGGCACCTTGGAAAACCCCCGGCTATTCAGACCAGCGTGCCAGCGGGGAACCTGGAACATGAAACACCTGGGATACTTCTTCTTCTCTCTCTCTCTCTCTCTTTCTCTTATTATCGTTCATTACCAAACGATCAGTCCGACCATTCGGGAGATCTGGTTTGTCTTGGAGGAGATCTGGAGCCGTATCCACGGAACCCAGCGTTTCTGACTGGCGACCTGTCTCTTCTGTACTCGTCCTCCTTCGGACCTCCGCGGCCTCCGCTGCTGCCTTCGCCGCCAATCTCGGACCCGGAAGGTGGCTGCGAAAGATACTTGTCTCCGCCAGACCGGTAATCGTTGTCGTAGCCGCCACCAGACCTACCGCGGTCTCCTCTGTAGCGTCCGCGACCGCCGCCACGGCCGCCTCCATAGTAGCCCGAGCCGCCGTAGTAGCCCCCGCCCCTCGGAGGATATCTGTCATTGTAGTATGGGTCGGATTCCGGGCCATAATCGCGATAGTCGTAGTCGGATCTACCATAATAGTCTCTGCCGTCGCGGTAATCGTCGCCGTACGAACCACCGTTGTATCCCCCGTACGGTGGATAGTTGTAATAGCTGGATCTATGACCACGGCCGCCCCTGTAGCCGCCGGATCTGCCTCCACGGTACCGTCCGCCGTGGGACGAAGACTTGTAGCCGAACGTTTTGTTTGGATAGTTCAGCATCTTGTGGGTGGCAACCAAAAACTCGGAGCCCTGGTGCTGTTTCGAAGGCAACGTGGTGTAAGAAACCTTCCAAATGGCGTCCTTTGGCCCCTTGTTCTCCTGGTCGATCCAGTGTTGGGTGGCCTTGACGGGAATGAAGTCAATGTATAGTCTGTGTCTCTTGATTTCGTCACCGTTCTCGTCGAATTCGGGCTGTGGCTCCTCGACGGCGTCCACGGCAGGGAACCATTTGCCGTTGAGGTTCTGTTGGATCGAAACCGCGCCCGCAATGTCTGATACTATGACGATGCAGTGGGTTCTTCTCGCGTTGAGC
Organism: Ogataea zsoltii; assembly: GCA_003709205.3. Lineage (NCBI taxonomy): Eukaryota > Fungi > Ascomycota > Pichiomycetes > Pichiales > Pichiaceae > Ogataea > Ogataea zsoltii. The sequence goes on from PPKH03000003.1 coordinate 125,350, forward strand.
CACGCTCTCTCGACGGTAGAGTTCGTCTTGGCCGCGTATTCGTTCAACAACTCCTGGAAGTCCTTGTTGTCGAACGGAGATGTCAGATTCGCGATGATCAGCGCCCTCGTCTCCGTGAACTCGGGCTTTTCCTTGATCTCGTAGATCACGTCCTTGGTGATCGACTTGTCGTAGTCGTCTTCCGCGTCTTTGTATTCGTTGTGGCTTCCGTTGTTGTTGTTGTTGTGCGACTCGTTGTTGTTTTCCGGCTTGTTTTCTACTCTTTCGTGCGTCTCCGACTCTGCAAGAGTCTCCTGTTGCTGTTGGTCCCCCTCGGTGGGCGACAGACGACTCACCTCTTGCCGAGATTCATTCGAGTTCTCCCGCTCAATTTCGCTCATTCTTCGCCGTCGATCACTCTCAACTTCCTCAATCTTCACGATTGTCCACTTTCGCTCCCCGTGTCGCTGTTAACGTAGACGATTACAAAGAAAAACAACCGCTTGAAGCTGTCGTCTAGCGACCTGGTTTTTTTTTTTTCTTCAACAACTTAAAAATTTTTCGAGAAAATCGCTCCACGGGAAAAAAAAACCGGTGCTCGCGCGCGACGCGGTAAAAAAAATCTGACTTTGCACAAAATGTCGTTGCTAATCTATATACATGCTTATATCTTGAGATAAGATCTGTTGGCAATGGCCTGTTTGTGGTTCAACAGCTTCTTGTCGAGGATCTTGGACTTTCCGTTGGCAACAGAGATGATTTCCTCGGAAAGACGCACAGGGAAGTCGTTCGAAGTTCTCGAGTCGCTGGCGTCCAGAATCCACAGGAAAGCCATCCGGTTTCTCTGTCTAGGGGTCAACGGAACAGGAACGGTGTAATTTTTGGCGAATCCAGTCTTGACGGTCTTGGTGATCACCAACGGAGCAGCAATGTCCAACGCCTGTTTCAGAACCTCCACCGGGTCCGTTCTTGTCTCCAGATAGATCAGATACAGAGTTCTGTTCAGATACTTTCTTGCGCGCTGTTTCAGACCGTCTTTCATGATCAGATTCACACACAGCTCCAGAACCTCGTCCTTGACCTGTGGAAGCGGCTTTTTGTGCAGTTTCTGCGACTCCTCCATCTGTTCGGGCGTCGGCTGGAACGTCAGAAGCTTGGCTGTTTCGGCCACCGATCTCGACGAAGGGGCCTCGAACTTGTCGTTTTCCAGGTCCTGTTGCAGCTCGTCGATCGCCTCGATCGCCATGTCGTAGTACTCGTTCACCTTCTGGACGTCTGGAGAAAGACTCGAGCTGTCCTCGAGTCTGAGCTTCTGCAGTTCGGTCTGCAGAGGAGACAAAACGGCCACTTCCTGCGTGGAAACAGGCTCCGATTCCTCGCTCGGATACAGAGTGTCGTGCAGAAGCTTGTAGTTCAACGAATCCGGGTCGTTCATGGCCTCGTAGATCGCAGTTTGCTCGTTGTTGGCCAGCTCGTCGAGCTGTTTCACAACCTCAACAGATGCCTCGTTGTTCTCCGAAACCTGCTTCAAAAGAGCTCCAAACTCCCCGTCGATCTTGCTGATCACGTTCACTCCCTCGCTGTCCGGTCCGTATTGATATGCGTACTCCAAAACGTCGTTCAACGGAACAAATTGGTTCAACTTGTCCTGTTCTTTTGTAATGATGTCTCTCAACAGCTTGTAATCGTCGGACTCAACGTCGTTCAATGCCCGGTACAGACTAGACGTGGTGTCGGCAAGATGCTGGTCGATCTCGACGTTCTTGGCCTCCAACTCAGCGCCTTCGGGCAACGACTCCAGCTCCACAAGAAGCTGTGCAAACTTCGGGTCAACCTCCTTGATTGCCTCGTACAATTTGGACGTAAAGAAGTCCTTGTATTGGTCGAAAATCTCGTAGATCTCAAACAAATCAATCGGCTGCGGACTCTCAAGAATCTCCTTCACCTTCGCAAACTCCGCGCTCGACTCGTCGTCAAACGCCTGGTATATCTTGGAGTCTTTGTTGGAGACATAGCCCAACAACTGTTCGTATTTGCTCTTCAATGCCGTCTCGTCCTCCTTGTCTGCAACCTCGTATTGCTCCAACAGCTCCGCAAACGAAGGATCGACCTCCTTGATCAGAAGATAAAGCTTGGAATTCTCGATCTTGTCGTAGCTGTTGAAGTTGTCGAAAATAACGTGCAAGAACGACTCTGCGTTGTACCGACTCAGCTCCTCTTCGCTAAATTCCTCGGTCTCACCAGCCACACCAGCCACACCAGCCTCAACAGCGGCCTGTGGCGGATGAAGAAGCTCCTTCAACTGTCTCAGCTCCTCCAAACCAATTTGGCCAAACCTGCCCTTCTCCAAATGGTCCAGAACTTGCTTGATGTTGTTCTCGTTCGGTCCCTCTTGCACAATTTTCTTCAAAAACAACCCGAATTCCGAGTCCAATTTCGAAACAAACTGGAAAACTTGTCCCTCAGGCTCGCAAACAACACTCTGCACAATCTCCTCGATCAAATCGTTGTTCTGTGTAGGAAGCTCCAGCTGTTGTTCAAACTCAGACAAAGTGCTCTTGATCTTCTGCTGCTCCGCGTTAACAGACTCCATCATCGAATTAACCTTCTCCTCAAGTTTGGCTCTCAACTCGTCAACAGAAACATCGTTCATCTTGGCCAAAAGCTCCAGCTTCTCCTCAATCAACTGGTTCTTCTCCTTCTTGATCTTCTCCATGTGTTGGGCGTATTTCGAGTTCTGAAACTCCTTCTCAGAGTAAAATGCCGGCTTGATGAAATAACCTTCCTCATCGACGTCCATCTCCGCAATGGACTCAGGAAGATCCTGCGACAAACCATCATCCTTTCTGCCCTTTCCCTTAGAAACAGACGAATTGTATCTGCTCAGCAACAAAAGCTTCACATTCTGTCTCAAAACACCAGCATGCTGCGTGCGTGGCGCAGCAGCACAGGTTCTCAAAACTCTCCCTAACATGTCTATCAAGCCGCTTGTTGTCCCAGCACTGCACTCGTAAACATGTGTTCAACCAAATTATACCCAAAAAATACTAAAAATTTTTCAACGAAAAACCTACAAAATTGAAAAATAGCGGTGCGAGGTGTGCACAGCACAGCCTTGCGTTTATCGATACATGCCAGTACTGTACAAAATTAGTCAACAACAGCGGTCCGTCGTTTGATGTCGTCCACCTCGGTGCTCAGTTCCGGGAACTCCTGCTTGATTTTGTCTCCCAAAGTCCCCGCGAACTTCTCAAATGCCAGGGACTTCCCGTTCAGAAACTGGTTGATCTTTCGCACCACCTCCACAAACTCTCTGGTGTAGATATCTGGGTTTCGTCCGTCTTCGATGTAGTTGACTATTTCCAGTGGTATGGAGACGTCTTTCAAGTCGTCGCGCGTGGCAAGTGTCTGCAATTGTGCAACAACCTTATTGATGTTGTTCGAGAGCCCAGTCTTGGCCTCCTCGGTGCCCTGGAAGTCGTGGACTTGAACCCCCAGATGGATGAATGTTTCGATGACACTGGACAGTTCGTCCTGCAGCTTACCTAATGGGGCGTCCAGATCGGTGTATGCTTGTTCCGTGGTCATTGCTGGGTCGGGATGTGGAGATATGAGCGGAGAGTTAGCATGAATTTTCCAAAAAAAAACATGCACACAGATTAACCTTTTCTAAAAAATAAATTCCGCGTCGATTATTTTATCGACGCGTCGGTCACGTGAGTTTACACCATGCTTTCTTTTCGGGATCAAAAAAATTTCAAAGTCCGGGGATTGCTAATCAACGTAAAGTTGTTGGCTAATCTGGCACGAAGAAGCATCTAACCAGACCAGTCCTGCCACCACAACAGCCCAAGATGACCGAATCCAACGACCAGAACGAGCTCGTGATAACTGACTACCAACTCAAGCATTTGAACGAGACTCTCGCCAAACTTACCCCACAGCAGGTGCTGAAATGGACTCTTGTGACCTTTCCCGGAGTCTTCCAGACCACAGCTTTTGGTCTGACAGGTCTGTGCATTCTCGACATGCTCAGTAAATTGGAAATTGACCAGGATCCGATCGATCTCGTTTTCATCGATACTCTCTACCATTTCCCACAAACACTGGATCTTATTGACAGAGTGCGCGCAAGATACAGTCAGTTTAAGCTGCACGTGTACAAGCCTCTGGGCTGTTCAACAGAAGAAGAGTTCAAAAGCAAGTACGGAGATGAGCTTTGGATCAAAGACGAACTGAAGTACGATTACTTGGTCAAGGTGGAGCCGCTCAAGAGGGCACACGAGGAGCTCGATATTAAGGTGGTTTTCACCGGCAGAAGAAGATCTCAAGGTGGTGCAAGATCCAGTTTGCCAATAGTGGAAATCGACAAAAGCTTGGACGTGATCAAAATCAGTCCTCTGGCCAGCTGGGACTTCAACATGGTCCACTCGTACATCAAGGAACACAACGTTCCGTACAACGAGCTCCTTGATCTAGGATACAAGTCCGTCGGAGATTGGCATTCTACGGAACCAATCAAGGAGGGCGAAGACGAACGGAGCGGAAGATGGAAGGGAAAGGCCAAGACCGAGTGTGGTATCCACCAGACTTCGAAATATTCGGAGTTCCTCGAGAAGGGCGTGCCTCAGTGAGGCTTTGTTGTATATAGACACATCTTTAGAGATTGTTCTAGGTCTGATTACGTCATCCGAGAGATAAGCGCGCGCTCGCGGTAGAAAAAATGTTAATAAAAACTTGCGTGTTTTCGTTGCGCGCTGCTGCTATAAATAAGCTACAGGGTTGGATTCATGTGGGAATGTAGGGCTAGAGGCCGGAAAATGCCGACTCTGATCGAAGTATGGCATGACAGCGAGTCGGATCTGCATGCTGGGTGCAGATTTGGCCAGAAACCCAGCGTCGATCGACGATAAGGGAAAAAAGAGGCTTGGTGGTGTAGAGATGTTTGTCCGGCGAATGGTCAGCGGCGGCGGTGGTTTTTTTTTTTTTTTTTCCCGTAAAGATTGATCTGGAGTGCGAACGGTGCTTTAAATAAGTAGAAATATAGAGGTTTTGTTTCCGGAGTGACAACACGACACAAGGTTTACACGGATCTTTAGTACTTACACTTGACCCTTTGAGTACTGTTTCCACACGCGAGGTATGTTTTGAGCGAGTTTGCAGTTCTAGCAGCGACACATGTTGTCCGATTGGTCTGTTTGTGTTTTTTTTTGTTTGCCGTTGTATCTGTTACAGGGGGCGTGGCGTCTTAGGGTATTTCGTGCGGGATGTGTTTTGGAGCCAGGTGCCAGGTGAGAGCGACATTTCTGTTTCTGTCAGTCTTGTCGCTTAACTGGGTCGTCTGTTTTTGAAGCCGGTAACGCCAACGCCCTTTTGTCGCCACCTCCTTGCCCTCCCCCTGATCGATCCAGCCCGAGCGGATTTGCCGTGCGCCACACAATTTATTCGAGCGGTTTTTTTGTCAGACAAATTTCACGTCTGGAGCCGTGTCTAAAAATGGCAGACGGTTGCAGGAACAAGAGACAGCCAACAACGAAAACACAAACAACAAATAGAATAAAAAAAAAAACCACGAGACTGAATGTTTATTTGATAGCGGTGAACAAATAACAGACAGGATCGCCGTTGACAGTTGATTTGCAGTACTAACTACTTCAAAAAGAGAACATAAAAATGGCCGGACTAGCAGATATCAGAAAGAAGTTGGTTATCGTGGGTGACGGTGCCTGCGGTAAGACTTGTTTGTTGATTGTTTTCTCCAAAGGTGCGTTCCCAGAAGTGTATGTTCCAACGGTGTTTGAGAACTACGTCGCCGACGTTGAGGTTGACGGCAGAAGAGTTGAACTCGCCCTCTGGGATACCGCTGGACAAGAGGACTACGACAGACTGAGACCTCTGTCTTACCCAGATTCCAACGTCATCTTGATCTGTTTCTCTGTTGACTCGCCAGATACATTGGACAATGTTCAAGAAAAATGGATCTCCGAAGTCCTACATTTCTGTCAAGACGTGCCAATGATCTTGGTTGGTTGTAAGGTTGACCTCAGAAACGACCCTAGAACAATCGAAAAACTAGCACAACTCAACCAACAACCAGTCTCGACGGCCGAAGGACAATCGGTCGCCGAGAAAATCAAGGCTCTGACTTACTTGGAATGTTCCGCAAAGTTGAACCAAGGAGTCAGGGAAGTTTTTGAGACCGCCACAAGAGCTGCATTGGAAACCAAAGAGAAAAGGGAAAGAAAGAAGAAGTGTGTTATCTTGTAATCTCAATATCGTCATTAGAAGTACAGCCCAATAAATTCCAGTTAATCTATGTCCACAAGTCCAACATCAGCCAGCGACACCATCAGATACAAACAACACACACACACACACACACACACACACACACACAATGACAAAGATATTACCTTCTTGCTCTCCACTTTTCTTCTTTTTTATTTTTTATTTTGAACTTTTCCCTCTCCTTGTTGGTTGTCTTGCCCCTTACACATGGTTGATTCTCAAAAGAGCGGGGATCTTTACGAGGCAGTCTTACGACTTTATCAGAGCGATCAATGATGAGTTTTTAGCGTTTTCTATGTTGATCTAATCTTTATTTTCAAATCTTTTACTTTTATACTATCTTAAGGGTGTTTTTACTGAATTTATCTCTTTTGCTGTCCTTCAAGTGTCTGTTTCGAGACGGTGACGACGAATCTTGCTGTTGTTCCGGCAGCGGCGGTCTTGTCGTCGGTGTTCGAACGCGCGCGTGCGGCCATGCATGATCTTGCGATGCTGCGCCACTCCTGCGCCACGATGAGAGGGAAAGGAAGGAGATGAATTTCACGAGACTGTGGGGGGAAAAAGACAACTGTTTCCTCCTGGGATGGTGTTGAGTATGATTGGATTCTGGAATCTATGCCAAAATTTGACACTGAACGAGCGGAGAAGGATGGAATTAGCAAGGTTGCTCTGATGGAGGCTGATAAAAGAAACGTGGCTGATGAGATTTCCGGCGTTCTGGAAAAATGATTTTTTATTTTATTTTTTTTTTTTCAGATCTGCACAGCCTAAATCTAAAATTTTTTTTTTTTTTTTTCAAATTTGAAAAATCTGGAGAAAAAGGATTAGAGAAAGGGAGACAGACGGGAGAAGAACGGTGGGGTTTCACAAAGAGTTCGCGGAACGGATACACACAAAAATGGGACACAAGAAGACGAAGAAGACAACTACGGTTGTCTTGAGCGACGCGCTTCCGCTGCTGGATTTCAAGTTTGGGTCGGACCCGCTTTTCTCGATGAGTGCGCATCCTTCGGAGAGCATTTTGGTGACTGGGTCTGCCACGGGACAGATGAAGTTGATCAAGTACGATTCGGAGAAATTGGAGGAGACGCTATCTGGGTCTGATCGGAAGAATTTGGAATGGACCACGGTGAATGTTCATGAGAAGACCATCGAACCTCAGACTGAAGATGATCAATTGGTAACTATGGGATGGAGAACCAAGAGACACAAGGGCAGTTGTCGGGCTGTTTGTTTCAACCATACGGGAGAGAGGATTTTCTCTGCTGGATTGGACAATCAGATCAAGTTGACAAACTCCGAGACGGGTCATGTTCTGGCGAAATCCAATCCTGAGGAGATTGAGTCCAAGATTACGAAGATTTTGAGTGTTCCGAACAAAAAATTTCTGATTGTCGGAACTGAAGACGGAGACATTTTATGTTACGACAGCGAGTCGTTGAAGAAAATACACCATTTATCGGATGTTCACGACGATTCGATCAACTCGATCAACCATTATGTTCCGAAGTCGGACTATCAATTTGTGAGTGTCGGGTCGACAACGGTTGCACATTTCGATATCAGAAAGCCGGAACCTTTGAACCAGAGCGAGGATCAGGAGGACGAGATTTTGAGTTCGACGTGGCTGGATCCTACGAATCCCAACACGCTTTTGTGCGGTATGAGCGAGGGAGTTGTGACGATATGGAAGCCCGAGATGAACAAGTTTACCGACCAGATCTCGCGGATTCGGGCCAGTAAGGAGCCGATTGAGTCGATGATTTCTGCTCTGGACAACGAGGGAGATTTTGTGTATGCTGGGTCGTCGAACGGTGTCATTAGCAAGATCAATGCGAGATTGAACAGGGTTGTTGAGTCGCTGAAACACAGCTCAACGGACGAGGTTGCTCTTTTGGATCTTGATCGGGATTACCGTTTGATCAGTGCTGGAATGGACAAGCTTCGGATCTGGTCGAACAGGGGAGAAGATGATGAGGGGGAAGGTGAGAGTGACGGGGATAGTGATGGTGAGGAGGATTTTGCCAGAAACAGCTCAGATGACGGTGAGAGCGAGAGTGAGGGTGAGGACGGCGAGGATGATTGGACAGGGTTTTCTGATGGTGAAGGGGACGTGAGCGAAGAAGGGGAAGAGGAAGAGGAGGAAGAAGAAGAAGAGGAAGAAGACGATGAGAAATCACCAGACTCTGCATCCGACTCGTCCGACTCGTCCGACTCGTCTGACTCCGAGACTCCAGAATCTGTTTCGGAGGAACTCAAAAACAAGTCGAAAGTTTCGGTCAAACAGCGGTTCTCGGGGCTGGTTAAGAAGGCCGGGGAACAAGCCGAACCGGAGTCGGGATCAGCCGACTCCGACTCCGACTCCGATCTCGGCGAAAACACCGTTGAATTGAAGGATATCAGAGACAAATTGCTCGCACGACTGGACGACTCCGACTCTGATTCAGAAGAAGTCAAGCCAAAACCAAACAAAAGACAGAAGAAAAACAGCAAAAAGGATGCCGAACTCACAGCCAAACAGCTCAAGAACATGCAGACACACGAGCACGGGATCCGCAAGTTTGATGATCTGTAAATTAATTGTCTTGTCTATAAATATGATATTTAATAGTGTGACACTACATTTCAGCCTTTGGCTGGCCAAGCTCGTAGTAGATTTGTCTGCAATCGCACGCCAGTTTTCTAACCGACCGTCTGGAATCGTCGATACTCACCAACAGACCCTTGATGATTGTCTGACGGTACGGGACCAGCAGATGGAGGTCGAACTGAGACAGCGAAATGAGACATTGCAAGGCCTTGATCTTCACCTGTTCTGCGTTGCTCGTCTCGAGAATGGAAAGCAATCCAGGAACCACCGTGGACAGTCGTTTGGAGATCAGGCTTGGGGACTCGGACACGGCAATATTGAGGATTGCCAACGACGAAGACACAACAACCGGCGACTTGACGCCCAACGACGTCAGAACCAGCGGAATGATGCTTTCCAGATGCGGAACGATGATAGACGTGTCGACGTACTTAAGAATCAGCGACAACGAGGTGAGATAGTTGTTGCTGGAGCCCTGGGAGTTGGCAATCAGGATCGGCAGAACAGAGTTGAAGAACTTCTGTTTGTAGAGCAACCGGATGTTCACGTTGAACACAACGGACCGTCCCAATGGACCTTGTTTTTTCAGCGGCTCGAAACATTCGACGTCGGCAATGAGGATCTCGAGTACTTTTGGCAACGCTCCCGAAAGCTCTGTGTTTTCGAACAACGAGATCAAATAGTCCTGGTATTTGTCGGAAGATTTGTCGTTCTTGATCAACAGAGCCTTGGTGATCCAGGTGAGAACCTCCAGGGCCTTCAACTTGGTGAGTGTTGGAACGGACGAGTCCAGAACAGACTGGATTTCCGCAAACTTGGTGTCTAGATAGCTGTTATCTGCGAGCCATTTGTTGATCACCAGAGACATACAGTTGAGAGTGGGCTGTCTCTCGGCCACATTGGACTCCTTTTCGAGACAGTCGAGGGTGAGATCGACAAAAACGGTGGGCTCGATCGACAGCTTTGTCGACTTGTCGACGGAAAGAAGGATCTTCGACAACAGGGTAAACAGCTTGAAGTTTCCGTTGGCGAGATCCAACGGTTGTGGAAGCGGCCTGGAAAGCAATCCGTTCTCCTGTGTTCCGTTTACCAGCACGGCAAGAACGTTGTCCAGAACCGACTGGTGCAGGGGTCTGTCGCTGTTCTTCAGAATGGCCTTGCAAACACGGCCCGCGTATTCGAGAGACACCTCGTCCTGGCGAATCGCCGACGACGACACAAAGCAGACCTGTTCCAGAATCAAGCTCAGGAACTTTGGAAGGAACTTCTTCACGTAGTCGTTGGTCGAGTCCTGGTCAGAGAACCTGGCAAAAGCATTAGCCATAGAAAACAGAACAAGTCTCACGTAGTCTCTAGAGGCCCCGTCTTTGACGAGATATTCCAGCTTGTTGAGCAGACGCAGCGTGACAGAATCGGTGACCAGCTTGTTTTCACACAGAGACAGCAGAACAGCGAGGACTTTTTCCTTGGAGAGATGTTCTTCAAGCTGTTGGACGGCAACATTGTCGTTTTCTGGCAGCAAAGTGAGCAGTCTTGGGACCGTTTTTTCCAGGACAATCTCCGGGTGAACTTTAGAGATTTTGTTGAGTGATTCCAGGGTCTGGGAGTGTGTAATTGGGTTTTTGTCGTCGAGAAGAACCTCTGTCAGCGTCTGTGTGACCAACTGGCACTCCTGGACGTCCAAGAACGAGTTGAGACCCACCACCTTGGTGACAAGCTTGATCGCCAGACATCTCAGAGAAACTTCAACCTTGGACGTCGAAAGCAGAGCCTTGTCGATCAGCATCAGAATGTCGTCTTTGAACTGGAACAGCGGGTTTTCGACAGAAACGTTCTTGGAGAACAGTTGGGAGTAAGAGTCGAGAACAAACGAGAGATTGGCGATCAACGATCTCTGTGTCTTGACGCTCAACGGAGCACCCGACTTGTACGGTGAAAGCAGAAGCGGCAGCACTTTTGGGATCAGATAGTTGTAAACGTTGGTGTTGGCCGAACATAGACTGGCCAGAATGACTGTCGACGGCTTCGACTTCTTGTCGTCGGGATCGCTGACATATTTGGAGACCTCGTCGACAATCACGAGCAGATGGTCCTGGAATGCGTCTGCTCCGTCCACGTACTTGTTTGCAAGAGACTGGAACACGTTGAGGACCGCGGGGATGGCGCGTTCGTCCTCGTTCTCTGCATTCTCGTAGTATTTGTACAGTGAGACGAGATCCTCGGCCGAGGCGATCTCGTGATGCAATAGCTCGAACTTGAGCGAGTTCCACAACGAGATCCAGTACTGTTCGACGGTTTCTGTGTCGTAATGCTGGACACATTGGTTGATGGTGAGCAGAACGTCCAGCTTCACAGACGGAGACGGCGATGACAGCTTCTCGATCAGATTTGGAAACGTATCCTTTGCGTACAGAGAGTTGGCACTCAGACAGTCGCGAAGCGACTGTTTCAACTGGTCGCCTGTGATCTTGTACGGGTCGTTTTGCGGGGCCCGGAAAGATATCGGGAAGTAGCAAAACACTGAGTCGAACAATTCTTCGGAAAACTGCTCGATTGCAAAGTTTTTTGCAATTGTTGCGGCTAATTCAAAAGAAATGAGCAGATTTTTCGGATCTTTCTCGTTTCTGGCAACGTGCAGATATGTCTTGATCGTGAGATCGTTGTACAACGTTGTGCAAGCCGACAGATTCCTTGAAAGAACGGCTCTCAGAAGCTCAAAGGCGTAGAATCGGACGCCGGCCACTTTGTCTTTGGACGAGTAATTTTCCGACAGCTGTTTGAGAATCCCCTCGACCGATTCGGGGGCGAATTGGTCCATCTGAACCAGATATCCGAGTCCCCGCAGAGTCTGTCGTAGACACGGCTCGTCGTCGAGTTTCGATTGGTAGAAATCGATCAGAACCTGGACATCCTGGGCGTAAAGCTTCTTGCGACTTATCTCGCCAAGAGACGAGCTCAAAAGCGTCAGCGACCGGGTCCGCAGAGTGCTTGAATCCTCCGTAAGATGGTCCCCCAGAAGACGGATATAGCTGAGAAGAGACAGTTTGTTGGTCTCGATGAGGTCGACGAGAGAGCGAACCGACGCGGCCGCGGACTCCGACTCGGGGTCGTCGGCGACGATGAACTGATTGATCAATGTCTTGGGTTCGAGCGACATCGTTGAGGAAGAAGGATGTTGCCCTTGAGTTGTAAGTCGTCCGTTTTCCGCACGCAAAAAAAAATAGAAATCGATTTAGTTGTCGACGTCTCGCGACCTGCGTCGATCGACGCTAGAGTTTTCAGGAAATCACAAGCGCAAAAATTGAATGCGGAGATATAAAAATCGGGGATATTTGCTGATGGAAAATATTGGAAACTTGTTCTACTCCTACCACTCAATTGCAAAGATGCCTACTATTGACTCCTCATTCTTGACAAACCACACCACTCTGCACGTCTCGGACCTCGACAAGTCTGTCAGATGGTATCTGGACACCTTCCAGATGACCAAGATCAGACAGCTGGAGACGTCGGGCTACAAGTCTGTGTTTGTTGCGTTCGATTCTGCCGGCCAGCCGTACGCAGGAAAGCCCGTTGCACAGCGTGACGGTGTTGTTGAGCTGAGACAGCTGAAAAACTCGTCCGCTAAGATTTACGACGGCAATTCCGAGCCTTACAAGGGATTCGGCCATCTGTGTGTCTCGGTTCCCAACATCGAGGAGGCCCAGAAGGACATGCTTTCGCGCGGAGTCACGTTTAAAAAGAGACTGGAGGACGGCAGACAGAAGAACATTGCGTTTGTTCTGGATCCAGACGGATACTGGGTCGAATTGATCGAAAATGCCATCGACAAGGCCGACGGCAAGGTTGACTTTGTTTCGTACCGCATGAACCATTCGATGATTCGTGTCAAGGACCCACAAAAGTCGCTCAAATTCTACAAGGATGTGTTGGGAATGAAATTGTATTCTACCAGAAACTTTCCGGAAGCCAAGTTCTCGTTGTTTTTCCTTGGCTACGAGCATTCTGCAGACTACACCGAGAACCAGGAGACGTCTGTTCCGCAGGCTCGCAGACAATCCATCGTGGAGCTGACCCACAACTGGGGAACCGAGTCGGACGACTCGTTTGCAGGCTACTACGTGAAGAACACCGACGAGGCTGTTGGGTTTGAACATGTGGCTATCTCGTGCAAGGACGCCGCCAAGTTTGCCAAGGAGCTGGGAAACGAAGTGAACTGGGTTGTCAAGTTCAACGAGGACCCTGAGCTCAAGAACATTGGTGTTATCACCGACCCAGACGGATACAAAGTTCAGATCCAATCGTACGACGCCCTGGCCCAGTAAGTATGGAAAAATGTCTTTTTTTGATTGGGTGATACTAATAGCGTAGCGACTGCAAATTGTGAGTGTTGAAATGTCAATCTTTGGAAAATCTGACCTGAAACCGCGGAATTGCAAGGTTTTCAATAGTTTTGTAGTGCAAAATCAATGAAAAATTTCCCCTTCACTCTTGCTTTTCCTCGAATTTGAGACTGATGCTGTTGACACAGTGTCTTTCATCCGTAGGCGTTTTGTAGCCTTCGCCCTTGAAAATGTGTCCGAGATGGCCGCCACAGGACTTGCACATCATCTCGGTACGCAGCATTCCGTGCGAGCTGTCCTCGACTGTGACGATCGAGCCTGGAATGGCGTCGTAAAAAGCAGGCCAGCCGCAATGGCTGTCAAACTTGGTGCTCGACTTGTAAAGCGGAGCATCGCAGCCTGCACAACGGTAGATGCCCTCCTTGTTGAAGTTGTTGTACTCGCCGGTGTTGGGTCTTTCGGTTCCCTTCTGTCTCAGAACGGCAAACTGGGCAGGGGTCAAAACTGCCTGCCATTCGGCGTCGGATTTTTTAACGGGGAAGTTGGTGGAGCTCATTCTGACAAACGGGGTCAATTTCGGACGTTTCAGGGTAGACTTTGCAGCTCTCAAGAACATTCAATGGATGGTTTTGGTGTTGATTGCGGGGCTTAACTGCGCAGAGAATCGCGAACTCCGTTAATAAAGACTAAATAAAAATTTTGAATGGCAAAATCAAAACTCTGCCGATGGCGGCGGTATTTTTGGACCAAGGATACGGAAATTTATTGGCTCAAACATCTCTTGCTTTCAACGCAGACTTTTGAACCGGTTCGCGGATTCCAGACACAACTATTTATCCGAATTCTGTCAGAGAGACGGCAAAGTTCCACTTTCTATAAACCAGTCCTCAGAAAAAAATAAATTACAAATTCTCTTGACTCGATAGATAATACAAACTCTTGAAAACATTCAGACGCAAACTAAGCAAAGCGGTCTTCTTCGTGATAAGTAGAAGATGTTCTCCAATCCAGGAATATCAGGTGTTTGAAGCGGCCGCACCAGTTTCAGCCACAGGTTGAGAAGCGGTCTCAGCTTTCGATTCAGTCTCGGTTGCAGCCTTGGGTTCCGTTTCGGATGAAGCCTTCGGTTCGGCCTCAGTCCCAGCATTACCATCAGCCACAGTTTCGGCCTGGTCTTTAGCCACAGTTTCAGCCTTAGGTTTGGCTTTAGATTTAGCCTTAGATTTCGTCTTAGGCTTGGCTTCAGATTTTGCCACGGATTTTGCCACGGATTTTGCCATGGATTTTGCCACAGATTTTGCCTTTGGTTTGGTCACAGGTTTGGCAACACCTTTAGGGGCAGATTTAGCCTTAGACGTGGCTTTGGGCTTGGCCTTAGGCTTGGCCTTAGTCTTAGCCTTGACCTTCTCAGCTTTCTCAGCTTTCTCAGCAGCCTCAGCTTTCTCCTCACTCTTCTCCTCGTTCTTCTCCTCGTTCTTCTCCTCCTTCGCCTCCTTTTTCTTCTCCTCACCTAAGTCCTGAGTGATGTCCTCACTCTTGATTTCAATTATCTCCTCAGGTTTGGCATCATCCTTCGCTGGACTCTTCTTTCTCGGCGCACGTTTGTTCCGCCGACACAGATACTTTGCCCTGTGTTTGCTGTTGGTAATCTTGAATCCTTGCAAACGTTCTGCCTCCTTAGGGATGCGTTTTTTGTAACGAAAAATGGCTCCGTCGTGTCTGAAGATTGCAACCTCTTTCAAAACAGGCTCAAGATGAGCAAAAATCTTCCGTTTAGCAGGCAACAGGTGAACGTCTCCTGGAGCTTCAAAGAACTTATCCAAATCTTCCAACCCCTTTGCCTCATACTCTGCGTACCTCTTCTTGGAGAGCTTCGCATGTTGTCCTTTCAGCTCACAACTCTTCGGATGCAGCACTTTTTGAGCGTGCAGGATAAACCCGTCAACATAGTGGTAGTATTCCACCATTTCGGACTTGGAAAACACTATCAAATCACCAAATATGAGATTTGTTTATATCTTTGAGTGGTATGTCGTGGTTCAAACATACCATGGTCCAAAAATCGCGGCGCAAAAATTCCCGAAGCGCGAGATTTTTGAGCCGGTCCAAAATTTTCGCATTGTTGCGAAATTTTGAGCCAGACCAAGAAAAAAGACACGCTCCAAAACTTCCGAGACTGCGAATTTGTGAACCGAAAAAAAAAGCCAGAAGAATTTTTTACACCTCCTTCATGCAGTTTGTCACTACCATCGTGTAGCTGACCGTAACACGCAACTATCACATTCAACTGAACATCGCTGTTTTCCCAGCAATTTCACGCAAGATGTAGCATCACTTTTCGTTTTCAAAATAATTGTCATCTATAAGTCAACAATAAACAAGGACGTCCCATAATCTCGCAACAAATGAAAAGTGGCATCCCAATGTCTGTTACAGCTGCTCTTCCTCACTTTTTTACAACCAGTCTGTCAACAAACCGACTCGCTATTCCCGGTGCGATAAGCTCCCTGTTTTCCGAAATAGTGCCCGTTAGACTCCCTTCTTCGTCTCGTTTAACTTTTCCCCATCCCTCCGTAAATTCTCGACAATTTCCTGCTAGAGTCTCCCTACAGGAGGTGGGTGGTTCAAAATTCTCTTCCAGACGAGATCCAATTCTAGCTGTCTATTCAGGGTGCAGAATGTCTCCATGACGTGTTGCACGTCACAGGGTGTGTGATTCCTTTGCGATCTCGACAAAAAACGATTTTCCCAAACAATCATGCCGTAGGACTCATATCTACAACATCGCTGGACCCTTTAAGGATCCCCGCGATTTTGAAGCCTTTTTTTTAAGCTTTAAAATCTCGCTCCGCGCCGCAGGGCCTCGGATCTGGGGTAAAAGATGAAAAGTCTCACCTTGTATGTGGACAGTAAATGACGTTTTTCACTTTCATTAGTCTGTTTTTGTGTGGTAGATCTTGACGGACCTCTCGTGTAATTTTTATGATGATAATGTTCTAGAAGCCGTTTGAAGGTCTTCACTAGAGAGTATTATGCAAACAAGAGTCTGCGAGGATTAGAGCGAAAAAGGTGAGAGGATTCCAGGAGAATTTGAGCAAGGAGACATAGAAGAACCAACAAAAAAGTAAGACCAACAAAAGAGGGAGCAGACGACCAGAACCCCCGCTTTAGACGAGCTTGGAGGCATGTTGATACGAAATTAATGAGCTGCTCAACGAAAGCTTGATTGGCCACCTCCACAAACCACAAGAAGTTCACACACGTATCCGCTCAGCTGGCTGCGTGATTCTCACGAGTTTGACAGTTAGAAGACTACCGAAACAAGATTACAAAACCTGCAAGAAGCATCAGCGATCAATTCGGCAGACTTCGAGAATAAAGAAAAGGTTTCGGCCTGGCATCAATACCAAACACTCTCTGCAAAGGAGAGACAACGAGACAGGCCTATCTCCATTGCAACACCGCCAATCCTAACCATTTGTATTTCATTGTTTATCTGGTCGGAAAGCTCATCTAGCCATACAAATGACCCTTTTTCGTTGAGTCTACGTCGTGGTTGTGCCTGACTATCAGTCACCATGGTGTCAATGGATTACTCGAACAGGTCGATGTTTGACTTGTCAGGGTTATTGGATAGACCGAGAAATTCGTGTAATCTACGAAAAAAAGCCACAATTTTTGTGGGAAAAGTGTCACTTCAAGGGTCGCCGGGATGAGCCACCGGTCAAACAAGTTGTAAGACTAAGACGCTTTCTGCGCTTTTGGCACATTCATTCTGAAAGCAGAAAGAAGGAAAAAAATTGAATCCCGCGAAAAGTCTTGATTTTTTTTTTTCTGTGAAAAATACTCACTTTTGGCGTGCCTCTTCAGGGTGAATACGTTCCCCAGGGGTCGCTTTTTGGTGTTTACGAATAACAAATAACACTATGGGCACGGCTCCAGACTGGAAACAACAAGCAGATGGTGAGTGACCAAAATAGGCAGTGGAATTGACCAAATACTGACCACAGTAAAAGACTCGCTGGAACGAGCCATAGTGCAAATCATCAAGGACAAAGATTATGTCGAGGAGAATCACGATGTGCCGTGGTCTCAAATTGTGCATAAGATTGGAGCCTTCATCAGAAATGTGGTTGAAAGAATCTACAATGCGGATTTTGATCACGTGTGCCGGACTCCATTCAACACCGGCAGCGAGACAATCGGAGAGCTGATGGATCGGTGCCAGAAAAAACTGGAGACCGATTTTGCGCAATCCCCACCGTTCACCATTTACCACCTGGTTAACACTCTCACATTCCAGACACCAGGTTACCAGCTCCCGATCACGGCGGAGAAACAGCCGTCTTCCCAAAGCAAGCAGTTCACAACGACAGTGAACAACACCATCACAAAGGAGCAAACCGTTTTAGAGTCTGTTAATAACTACCATCAGCCTGTGCATGCTCAGACACAGAGCGAGACACAGGGTCGACTCAATGAGGTGTATGCGATCAAGTATCTGCGATCTTTGGAACGGAGCATCTATGTGCAAAGCTCCATTGCGGACGTGAACAGCGATCTGGCAGATTACGGGTCGACAAATACGACTTCAATTGCTCCGGGAAAGTCGGAGGATGCGGAGAAATCGACAAATGGGTCAATTCAGATGATCAAGATTGACTGGGTGGAAGAAAGTGTCGGACAACAGCACGAGAACATTCGTGAGAACACTAACACTGACACGGTACCAGAGGGATCGCCAATGAAGGGTGTTTGTACAGACGAGAACGAGGTTTCTCCCAAACGGGCCAGTGTTGAGGCCGAAAGCGAGGGTGAGCGGGTGGTCAAACGGACCAAGAGCGTGAGCAACATCCGAGAAGGTCTGCAGGCAGAGGAGGATGTTGAGGTGGATGCTGGGAAAAGCGATGCTGATGGGGACTCGCCGGCGGAGGTAGAATCCAACATGAGCGTTGATTAGATGTGTAGTAATATGATGGTTGGTTGACACGTTAAATCGAGACGCGTAAAAAAATAAATTTTTCAAGCGAATTTTTTTTTCTTACGCATCTTTTCAATGATAAGAGAAAGAGAGAGAGAGTCTGGGGAAGTTTCACGCAAGAAACCGACCGAATGGACATGGTCAATGGTTGAGGTGGTAATAAATGAGCTTCGAAAGAGATCGAACAAGTACAACCATCCGTACACGCCGTACGATGTGCAGATCCAGCTGATGGATGCCATCTACGACACCGTTGAAAACGGGTACAAACTGGGAATATTTGAGAGTCCTACGGGGACAGGAAAGACGTTATCGATCATTTGTTCGACAATGACATGGCTGCGAAAATCAAAGAGGGAGGCAAATGCGATGGCCGATGACGAGGAGGACGACGACGAACCCGAGTGGGTCAAACAGGCATATCGCGACAAGATCATAGGACGACTACTAGCGGACGCCAAAGAGTACGAGAAACATCTGGATCAGATGGCACGGGAGGGAGCCAAGATGGTTTCCGGCAAGTTAGAAGAGGAACGTCCGCACAAAAGGGCCAAGAAGACGTTTGACGAGGACAGTTTGGCCCCAGACGATTATCACAGCGACAACGAGGGGGCCACTCTTCGTGACAAAAACACCCAAATCAATCAGGAGGTTCAGAAGTTACTGGCAAAGGTTGAAGGGAAGGATCAGGATCATCTGGCATTGAAATCAAACAGATCGCCATACAAAATATACTTTTCCTCCCGGACACACTCACAGCTGCGACAGTTCAGCGACCAGCTGGCTCTGACGGAGTTTCCGTCTTCTCTGGAGGACGTACGGGAAAGAACTAAATTTCTTCCTCTTGGGTCCCGGAAACAGCTGTGCATCAACGAAAATGTGTCAAAGTTACGGGACGTTCAGCAGATCAACGAGGCATGTCTGGATCTACAGAAGACTGGCGAGAAAAAAAAGAGCTGTCCATACATGCCGAAGCCGAACGACTCGCTTTCTGACTCACTTGTAACTAATTTCAGGGACCTGTCGTTTTCCAAAATCCACGACATTGAAGACCTGCATCGGATCGGGAAACATTACAACATCTGTCCTTATTACAGTTCGAGAAAGAGTGTGGAAACATCAGAGATAATTTCGCTCCCGTATCAGCTATTATTGCACAAAAGCACGCGGGAAGTTCTCGGGCTTTCGCTCAAGGACTCAGTCGTGGTGATTGACGAAGCGCATAATCTGTTGGACACGATCTCGGCCATGAACTCGGCGAGTATCTCACTGCCAGATCTAGTTGCCGTTCGGAAGGCTTTGAAACAGTACGTGTCTCGGTTCTCGTCGCGGATGAACGGAGGAAACAGGATCAACCTGGCCAAACTGACCAAGATGGTGACTCTTCTGGCGAAATTTTTGGCAAAGCAGATCGAGCTGAAGAAGACGACTCCGGGAACAGAGATCGAAGTGACCAGCATCTTTGATGACACGACAGGAGACCTGTTGAACATTCATTCCCTTGAGAAATATCTCACCAAATCGAAAATCGCGTACAAAATAGAGTCATATATGGAGAGACTCGAGGAAAACAAACGGGGAACGCCTGTTCTTTTCAAGATCCGCTCGTTTCTCGAATGTCTGTCGAATCCATCCAAGAGTGGAAAGCTGTTTTATGACAAGGACTCGAGCGGGAATGTTGTATTGAAGTATCTGTTGCTGGATCCAAGCGAGGCGTTCAGGGACGTGGTCGAAGAAGCACGATGTGTGATTCTTGCAGGCGGAACCATGGAGCCGATCACGGACTTCACAGACTTTCTGGTGCCCTACGTTTCTCCAGACAAGATCAAACACTTCAATTGTGACCACATAATTCCACCCGAGAATCTGAACGTTTATCCGATTTCCCAGCATCGTGGGAAAACGTTTGAATTCACGTTCGACAAGCGGGACGACCGCACAATGGTGGCCCAATTGGGCGAGTCTATGTTGCAAATTTTGCAATCGGTTCCCTTTGGAGTGGTCATTTTCTTTCCAAGCTACAAATACCTCGACCAGGTGCTCGATACGTGGAAAAAAACAGGCATTTTTGGCCGGATCAACACCACGAAAAAAGTGTTTACGGAGCCACGCGATACAGACGTGGAAGCTGTTCTCGACGAATACACGGCTCTGATTCGCGGGAAACGACAGGGAGCTGTTCTGATGGCTGTCGTCGGAGGTAAAATGTCAGAGGGAATCAACTTCTCGGACGATTTGGCCCGTGCAGTCGTGATGGTCGGACTGCCATTCCCAAACATGTTCAGCGGCGATCTGATAGCAAAACGGAAATATGTCGAGCTCAAGACGGTCGAGAACGGTGGAACACAGCGTGACGCACAGGAAAGTGCTCGCGGGTTCTACGAGAACATCTGTATGAAGGCCGTGAACCAGAGTGTTGGTCGTGCCATCAGAAACATCAACGATTATGCCGTCATATATCTGGTGGACTCGAGATACACGAGGGAAAACATCCAGAACAAGCTTTCTGGCTGGATCCGGGGCCGACTGATGCGCGAGTGTGTGGATCTGGACCGTGCAAGCGTCGAAACACGGACGTTTTTCCGAGGAAAACATAATCTGGGGTAGCTGCTACCGAGTCAGTTTCTGGAATGTTCTTCTGCGTCGATCGACGCGATATCTTAAAAACTATAATTGATCGCGCGTCGAAATCAGTTTTTTTTTCGTGGATGTGGTGGTTTTCTTCGAGTATTTCAACACCGCACTTTGGGTAACTAATCAATGCATATAATCATCTTTCTTTATCAAAATGTCGGATTTTGAAATCGAACCAAGCCTGAAAGATATCGTGACCCACGAGACGTTGAAATGGATCTTCGTTGGTGGTAAGGGAGGTGTGGGGAAAACCACCACGTCGTCGTCGGTGGCCATCCAGCTTGCCCTCAACAACCCAAGCAAACAGTATCTGCTCATCTCGACGGACCCGGCACACAACCTGTCTGATGCATTTGACCAGAAGTTTGGCAAGGACGCAAGAACCGTCGAGGGCATTTCCAACCTGTCGTGCATGGAGATCGACCCATCGTCGTCCCTCGAGGAGTTTGTCAACAGCAGTGGAGCAGACACCAGCGACCCGCTCAACGGAATGATGTCGGAGGTCACCGGGTCGATTCCGGGAATTGACGAAGCTTTTTCGTTCATGGAGGTTTTGAAACACATCAAGAACCAGAAAAACGATGACTCGAGCGTCATCAAGTACGACACCATTGTCTTTGACACGGCTCCAACGGGCCACACTCTGCGTTTCCTGCAGCTGCCATCCACTCTTGAGAAGCTGCTTGGAAAATTCAATGAGATCAGCGGGCGTCTCGGTCCGCTTCTCAACATGATGGGCGGAGATCAGAAGACGGAGATGTTCAACAGACTTGCCGAGATCAAGCAACAGGTGACCGAGGTGAACACGCAATTCCAAGACCCAGAGCTCACGACATTTGTGTGTGTGTGTATCTCCGAGTTCCTCTCGTTGTACGAGACCGAGAGACTGATCCAGGACCTCACAAAGTACCACATGGACGTGAACTCGATTGTGGTGAACCAGCTTCTGTTTGCCGATGGCGACGGTTGCAAGAGATGTCAATCGCGGTGGAAGATGCAGCGCAAGTATCTGGACCAGATGGACGAGCTGTACGAGGACTACCATTTGGTGAAGATGCCTCTTCTTGGTAACGAGATCAGAGGTGTGGAGAACTTGAAGTTGTTTTCGAGATTCCTGATCGACCCGTACGATCCAAAGAAACACCAGGACGTGGTTTTTGCGCTGGAGGAGAGGTGAATGGTCTGGAGACAGCCAGCAGCTTGCATCCGATCTTTGCTTAGAGATGTAATGTAGGTAATAAAGAGCACATATATTGAGGAGAAGTTGCGAGAAAATGGCGTTTTTGGGGATCAACGTGATCAAAAGGGCCCACCACTAGTGTATTCATCCTTCCACTGTCTCTTTATCAGACTGGCTAAAGCTCTTTTAGAGCTGGAAAAAGACCAGACTCCGTAATTTGGCTGACGTAAGCATATCACAAATTCACAATTTTTTTTAGTTTAATCATTCTGGGGTCAAGAATTGGCCTGATAAAACATACAAGTTTCCTCCAATTCAGCAGCTAACAACTTTTTCTGATGTCATCGTACTCGTGTCAGCGTTGCAAATTGCCATTGGTGGTGGATCCATCTTTGGAGGGTTTGAGCAACGCACAAAAACACCTTCTGACACTCAGTTACGGCCAGCGACCAGACACCGATGGCGGCGCTGCGACAAGCAATGCGACAGCAGTTGAGGACTATCCCGTCATTCCCACCGAACGAAAACAGTTGTTTGAGGAGGCTCTTCGATCGAGCGGAGCAAAACCATTGACTCGACCTTCCGAGACCAACGCCGACGACGGGTCGTTTGTTATTCTGGACGATAGAGCGCAGAAGCAGAACCGCACGGCTCAACAGCCAACACAAGACACCATCGACAAGATTCCCGTGAGCGACCGGGTTGCTTCGTTGGAAAACATCTTTGACACGCTTTCGTCGCGCTACGAGATCGACTACCCTGTTTGCAGCGACTGTGCGGCCAATTTGATAGACGGGCTTCGTGTCCGTTTTGAGCGGCTGACCCGGGAGAAGGACACGTATGTACAGTTCCTGCGGAAACTGACGGTTCAGAGCGGACCCAACGAGACGCGGGCGAACGAGTCTTTGAACGAGCTGAAATTACTGCGCCACGAGGAACAGGAGCTGATGGCGCAGCTAAGTGTGGCGCAGCAGACCCAGCACGATCTCACTGCGGAACTTGTAGCCGTGGAAAATGAGCTGGACGAGTTAAATGCCCAGGAGAAGGAGTATTCACGGCGCAAGAACAGACACGAACTGAGTCTGATGGAGCTTGTGAGCGAGCGTGAAAGAGTGCGATCATTGTACGAGTACAGTTTGAATCAACTGGACTCTCTGAGAAACACCAACGTTTTCAACGATGTTTTTCTCATCTCTCACGACGACCAGTTTGGAACAATCAATGGACTGCGGCTTGGAAACCTGGACACCGTCAAGGTGTCGTGGCACGAAATCAATGCCGCTCTGGGCCAGCTAGTTCTTCTACTGGCTACTGTGGTTCGAATGCTCGACCTTCGATTAGATGGCTATCGGCTTGTTCCAATGGGGTCAACGTCGCGAATCGAAAAGCTCGAGAAGGACTCCCGGACTCCCGGTCGGACAAACAGGGTTTTCCTAGACCTGTTCTGTACTGGGGAGTTTTCGCTTGGAAGACTGTTCACACATAACAAACTCGACGCCGGAATGGTGGCTCTAGTGGAAGTCGTTTCGCAGATAGCACGACGGTTGAAGGAATTGGACGATTCTAACGACCTGCCATACAAGATGACCCACGACAAGGTTGCCGGCTGCAACATCCGGCCGTCGTCGCGAACGTCCAACGAGGAATGGACGGCCGCCTGCCGCTATCTCCTGACTAACGCCAAATGGATTCTTACGTACTGTATTGCGCACTACTAGAGGCTCGAGAGATAGGATCTCGGAGTTCTGGAGTATTTTATATATATATATTTTTTGTCCTTCGGCGGTGCGGCTTAGTTTCCTAAAACGGAATAGTAATTACTAATTTTTCACGCAGAAAGAGAATGAAAGCCGTTTGCTATATAAAGCTTGACAGGTATTTTGTCAAGTATATCCAGTTCAACACATTCATTTGATACGAAACTCTGTCGCTTATGAAATGACAGCAGGCGTCAAGACGGTGGTGGTCGGCAGAAGCGGCGAGACTGTTTTCAGTCGTGACCGGCTGAAGAAATATATGGACTCTTTGATGTTTGGCCTGGATACCAAGTATGTTCAAACCGAGGGTCTAATAACGAAAGTGAGTGAGGGGCTTCCTCTACGACTGACTGCGGCAGAGCTGTTGAACTTGACTGCAGAAACCGCTGCCGCACTTACGACTCGACATTACAGCTATTCGACGCTTGCGGCCAGGATCTTGGCCGCACATTTACAGCGGCGACTGCCGTCCAAGTTCTCGGACAACGTTGTCACTATGCGGGCGTATCGTCCTTCTGACAGACGCAAGTTTAAGTCGTTGATCAGCAAGAAGTTGCACGATTTGGTGATGGAAAATAAGGATCTTGTGGACGGCGCGATCGACGCGTCACGTGACTTTTCTCTGGACTATTTTGGGTTCAAGACTCTGGAAAGGTCGTATTTGCTCAAGATAGGTGGGGTTCCGTGCGAGACCCCACAGTTCTTGCTGATGCGTGTTGCTCTTGGGATCCATCAGGACGATGTGGAGAAGGCTTTGGAGACGTACGAGTTGATGTCGGGTCGATACATGATCCATGCGTCGCCGACGCTGTTTAACTCGGGCACTGAGACCCCTAATTTGTCGTCATGTTTCGTTCTGGCGATGCAAGACGACTCCATCGACGGAATTTTCCGCACCGTGCACCAGAGTGCGCTGATATCGAAGGCTGCGGGTGGAATCGGCGTCCATGTCTCGAATATCCGGTCTTCGGGAACGTACATTTCGGGGACGAATGGGACGTCGAATGGGTTAGTTCCGATGTTGCAGGTTTTGAACAGCACGGCCAAATACGTCGATCAGGGCGGGAACAAGCGGCCTGGTGCGTTTTGCGTGTATTTGGAGCCATGGCATTGCGATGTGTTTGAGTTTCTTGATCTCCGCAAGAACCACGGTAAGGAGGAGGTTCGCGCACGTGACCTATTTTATGCACTGTGGATTCCGGACCTTTTCATGCGCAAGGTGGAGAACGACGAGGATTGGTGTTTGTTTTCGCAGGACGAATGTCCCGGATTGACGGAGAGCTACGGCGACGAGTTTGTTCGGCTTTACGAGCAATACGAGACGGAGTGTCGGTATTTGAAGAAAGTCCGTGCTCAGAAGCTGTGGCACGCCATTTTGGTGGCACAGACCGAGACAGGCAACCCTTTCATGTTGTACAAGGACTCGTGCAACCTGAAGTCGAACCAGAGCAATCTGGGGACGATCAAGTCGTCGAATCTTTGTTGCGAGATCATCGAATACTCTTCTGCGGACGAGACGGCCGTTTGCAATCTTGGTTCTTTGGCTCTTCCGATGTTTGTTCGCGACGGCGAATCGGGCCGGTTTTTTGATTTTGACCTGCTTCATCGCGTTTGCAAGATCCTTGCACGCAATCTGGACACTATCATCGACAGAACTCTGTATCCGATTCCGGAGGCCGAGCGGTCGAACCAGCGACACCGGCCGATTGCAGTCGGTGTTCAGGGACTTGCTGACACTTTTTTCCGACTCCGTTATTCGTTTGGGTCCGAGGAATCGAGACGATTGAACGTTCAGATTTTTGAGACGATCTACCACGCGGCTCTCGAGATGTCTGTGGAACTTTCCCAGCAAAAGGGACCGTACGAGACGTACGAAGGGTCGCCGGTCTCGCGCGGAGTGTTGCAATTTGACATGTGGGACGTCAAACCCACCGACCTGTGGGATTGGGACAGACTTAGAAGACAGATCTCGCAGCACGGAGTCCGAAACTCGCTGCTTGTGGCTCTGATGCCAACAGCGTCAACGTCACAGATCTTTGGGTTTACCGAGTGTTTCGAGCCGATCACGTCCAACATGTACACTCGTCGAGTTCTCTCTGGAGAACACCAGGTTGTGAACCGATATCTGGTCGACGATCTGATCGAGCATGGATTATGGAACGAGGAGATGAAAAACGAGATTCTGCACAACGACGGATCTGTTCAGAACATTGAAGAGATTCCCGAGGACATCCGTCTTCTGTACCGAACGGTCTGGGAGATCCCGCAACGCACTTTGATCGACATGTCTGCAGATCGGGCACCGTTTGTGGACCAGTCGCAGAGTCTGAATCTGTTTCTCAGAAGCCCGACACTGGCAAAACTAACGAGCATGCACTTTTATGCATGGAAAAAAGGTCTCAAAACCGGAATGTATTACCTGAGAACACAGGCTGCCGCAGCAGCTATCAAGTTCACGCTTGCTCCGCGCGGAAAACGGCCGATGTCAGAGCCCGTGGAGCTGGCCAAGCGCAGAAAGGACGACGAAAGCGACATTTTTGATACCCGGGTTGTCTCCTGTAATATTAAAGAGCCGGAGAATTGCGACTCCTGTTCTGGATGACCTGGAAAAGATTGTTACTGTCGATGAAATTAGGACGGATGAAAATGGATGCCTCTCGGTTCGATCGAGAGGACCTGTACATATTAATTATAATGAAAACTTCCCCAGATACGAGGCGTATCTTGCCGCCAAAACTCCCACCACTTCGTCCATTTGCGACACACGGTACATTGCCACGGCTGCCAGAGCGGCCATTGACCCGATCACCACGTAGGCTCGTTTTCTGGCCGCAAAACTGAACATCCTCATGAAGCGCAACGTTCCTCCGACGAAATGATATGACGCAATCGATACCAGCGAAACCAGACCGACCGGCGTCCGGATCGGATTCAGCGAGATTGCGTATTTCACGTACGACAGACCGATGAAAGACGAGTCTCCTTCGACCATCAATGGCCCGACTCTTTGCTGCAAAACATGATAGATCAAAATTGGTAGCAGCAGATATCCCGAAAAACTTAGCGGCGAAAGTCCGAGAAATCTGGCACTCCACGACTTTCTGGACCCCAATCCCAGCAGCGAGCTGATTCCGCCCAGTCCTTTGTCCTTGTCGATGAGTTCCTCCTCCGCAGACGTGGACAGCTTCTTGATAGTTTTTTGCGGCTTGATCTGTCCGTATTTGAGGTAATTGACGTATTTTCGCAGCAATCTCAGAGCCACACCGCTCAGAACGTGCGCAGTGGCCGAGACCAACAGTAGCTTCTCAACTGCAGCGACGTGGTAAAGCTCGCGACCCATGGAGATGAGCTGTTCTCCGACCTCGACTCCTGCAACTGCAGGCCCGACAACCACGCCCGCGACGTGGATCACGGCAAAGATGCTGAGTGGCATTGTGGTGAGCTGCTGTGCGGTCTCGAGGACCGGAATCAGAGTCGACGTGATCTTGCGCGACGAGGGTGTCGGTGGAACACCGTGAAGCGGCAGGTCCTCGGGCGATGCTGGCTCAGGAGAAATCGGCTTGAGTTCGGACATTTTGAACTGATTTGCGACACAAACTCGGAGATTACAGGTTGACGTGATGGTGCAAGATCTCTTTATTTGCGGAGTTGAGAAAAAAAAAAATATTCAGAAATTACGTAACCCGAAAAAGCGTACTTTTCATTGGCCCAGAACAAACTGCTCCTGCGTTATCTAGCCTCGAATTTGACCCGGAACTTGACGTTTCCCGCGTTTCCAGGAGTGATTGGGACCTGTTTCCAGCCCGCAGCGACTTCCTTGCTGGACCAGCCCTCGGAGCCCCCGTAACCAATGTAGCCGTCGGCGTCGCGCGAGAACTGTCTGGCCTTGACTCCCTTGCCGCAAACGAGAGACCCGGACCCGTCCAGACCGCACGGACCCTTGGATGAGTTCAGATTGTAGCCTCCGAATGGAGCCTTGCTCACGGTGAAAGTGGCACACGTCCCCGAGGAATACCAGTGTCCGTTGCTGATCACGCAGCCGGAATGGCCCTCGATTTTCAAAAATCCCCGGTTCGCGTCCCCGGTGGGCCGCGGCCCAGGGGGCGCGGTGGCCGTTGGGGAATTTTTCTGTTTGTGGGGAAATTTTATACCCGTTTCAGGACATTGAGGAGCCATCATGGCGGGTATCGGAACAAACCTGCCGTGAGACACTGAACCTTGCAAGTGGTGGAAATACCATATTTCTTGTAGTTCGTGAAACCGGTTGCATTTGAAGAATACTGGCTGGCCGAAATGGTCTTCCAAGGCAGCAGAAATCTGGTCTTTGGTGTAAGTTTCGGTCGCAGACGGCGAGATTCCGTGGTCTTGTAACCATTTGAACGTAGGGAGTCCTTCAAAAAGGTCAACACTGCGCCGGAAAAAGTCCACCACGCCCGCGTTCTTCGCAGTGGTTTTTTCTGCATAGCATCCGGGCTTCAGAGTGCTCATGCATGTTCCGTGTTTGTTGAACTCGTGGACCCACAGTAGCGAGTCCTGGCCGTTGAAGTTCTTCCAGTACTTGCGCATCTTTTCCAGCAGTTCAGTTTCTCCAGCCTCGGTCAAAATGGCCTCTGCGTCAGAAATCTCCATCGACGGGTCGCAAAACTGCTCGTATTGGCCGCTGCACAGATCTGGCCACAGTCCGTGCAGAGTAAACAGGTCGTCAGGACCCACCGCCGGGTACGCATCCCAGAATTGTGTCTGCAACAGCACCCCGCCCGGGTATTCAAAACAACATGTATCGGGAACTTCTGTTTCGTTGGTGCACGAAAGAGGAATGTCCTTTGGACAGCTGAGTGAAGGATTGTCAAGAAGAGCCCCTAGTGGCTGCTGCAACAGAGGCAGAAACGAGCCTTGAATAATGGGGAAAAACCCCAGCAGAACCACAGGAGAAAACATGTTCCAGTAGCTGGTGGATGATGAATGGTACTTGTTGTCTATAATAATCTATTTGGGCCCACCTTGTCTGTTGTTCGAGGAAGAAAACGTGCGAGGGCGACAATTATCTGTCATTTTTGACTGCCTCGGTTATCAAAAAAGGCTGATACCGCGACGCTTCCAAAAACGGATATTCCAACGATAAAGTAATTTTTATTTTCCTCGAGAGGAGAAATTTTTCTCAAGCACTTTTTTAGATTAGCATTCTATACAGTTCTACTCGGAATCCTCGTCAGAGTCAGCGGCCTCGCTCTGTTCCGAGTCCGACTCCTCATCAACCTCGATCTCTGAGTCGTCTGACTTGTTTTTCTGCTCCTCCTGCTCAGCCAACAACGACTCTCTCAGAATCTTAGCTCTAGCTTCCTTCACCTCACGTTGTGTCAGCACATATGAGCCCAATGGAGTCTTCTCCCAGGCGACCTCCTGCAAGAATTTGGAAACCTCTGCACGGTTGCTTGGACCGTACTCAACAGTGGATCTCTTCTGTTCGATGAATTTGGCGTTGCTGTTCAGCTTCTCCACAAGGTTGGCCAGCTGCTTGCTGAACTTGGAGTTCTTGCACTTCTTGATGTATCTTCTCAAATAGATCACCGACGGAGTGATCAACTCAGGGAAAGCAATGCTCTTGCAGTAGAGAACGAAAAACTCGGAAATCAGATCAAGAACCTGCTCGCACAGTCCGTCTTGGTACACACGAGTTCCGAGGTACGCCTGGTTGACCTTGATCACGTGATCGAAGTCAACGGCCTGGAGACGGGAAGCTTTTGGAGCCTTGGTCATGGCCGAGGAGTTGAGGATTTCACTGAGCAATGGGAACAAAGGAATGTAAACGCCGGTATTTTGAGAAAGTCTAATGAGCGATCTCACCAGGTAAAATCTCAGAGGGAAGAATTGGGCAGATGGAAGTAGCTTGATTGCACCGAGAGTGACCTGGACAAGTGGATAGATCAACTGTCTAAGGGAGCTTTCCTTCTTCTTTGTGAGCTCTCTTTCTGGGTTGCAGTGGACAGACAGCATTCTGGACCAGAAATCAAGCGAGTGACAGTACTGCCAGTTGTAGATTGTCTTATAGCTCTCTTTGGTGAGGTTGTTGACGCTGCTTCTGAGGTGGATAGCGAGCTGTCTGATGTACTCGAAACCAACCTGGTAACTCAAGTTTTCGTCGATTCCAAAGAGCTCGACGGCCGAGTTCTTCTGGAAGTTAATCATAGGCATCGTGTGTATGTTTGTCTGTCTGCACTTTTTGATGAAACTGGAGTAGGTGGACTTGAGAACGATTTCCAACAGTGCTTTTGGGTACTCTCTACACGAGTTGTTCATGAAAGCAAACGCAGCGATTTGGGTGTCAACGTCCTTTGTGGAGCTCCACACGTTCACCACAGCAGTGATGATTTCCTTCAAAAGTCTTCTGAGCGAGATATAGAACGGAAGCAGTTCCTGGACGGACTGAAGAACCAACGACGCAGTCTCTGTGTTGGTAATGTCGTTCAACAGAATGATCAGCGATCCTGCGTGGGACTTCATGATGGTTGTGATTTGTGCGATTTTCTTGTTGTTTGGAGGCAGCGACCTGGTTCCGTTGGAAGACGTCTTGTACGGAGTCAGCTTCTGCACGGCCAACGGAAGAGTGTTTAGAGCCAAAAACATCAAATGATGGAACACCTTCTCGTCCGTCACCGAGTACTTATATGTATCGGTGGAGTCCATGTGAACGGCAGACTTGAATGCCATCACCACCGTCTTAAGAGCCTTGATAGTTGGAGCGGTGCTCTTGAGATTCTTCTCCCAAGACTTGAGCAAAGTCATCGTCACCTCTGTGGTCTCAGCGACATCCTCTTCCTCAGCAGCAGCCTCTGGCTTCTGTTCTGGCTCCTCTTCTTCCTCGTCATCCGAGTCGCTCAATGCATCAAGCGGGTTCACAGGCTTGAAGTCAAGCAAGTCCTTGTCGTTTTCCTTCAGATAATTGTAGAACTCCGGGTCAGCTTCCTCAAGATCCTTCAAGTCGGCCTCGTGAAGATCGGCCTCGTCTTCGGAACTGGACTCTTCTTCTTCTTGGTTCTCCTCCTTCGCCTTCTTGGCCTTTTTCAGAGCCTTGGTCTCCTTAGGAACCTCGAATCCTTTTTCAAAGAACTCCTCGACGTCCATGTCCTCGAAGATCGCCTTGTCGACAGGCTCCTCGTCATTCTGAGCGGCACTGGATCCAGTCTTCTTCTTGTGGAGCTTGTTGTACTGCTGCACCTTTTTTCTCTGGTCGATCGTGTGTTTCAGGTTCTTGGCCTGAAACTTCTTGGTGCTCTTCTTAGCCTTAGCCATTGTTGTAGTGTGATGAGTAGGGCAGTTGTGGTCTAAGCAGTTCTCTCTCTATCAACAAAAATTTTTCAGTTCTCTAGGAATTTTTTTTTTAAAAAAAAAAAAAAAAAAAAATTCTCAGATTGGTGAGCACACGACACTCTACTTTTTGGCCGCGTCGATCGGCCGCGACGCGTACGGTCTATTTCACACTTATCAGTCGGATCAGGTTTATCTTTCCACTGTAACGAACGTCCAAGGACCGCAAAATGTCGCAGAACACCGCCCAAGACGATCTGTCGCTGAAATCAGCACCATTGGACTCCGCGCCGTCCGAATCCATCTCCTCGGAGGCTCTTTACGGAAAAGTTTCTCCGACTCCACAAAAACACCACGAGCCGGCATCGTTGCCTTCACTGGACGCAAAACTGTCAGTTCCCAAGCAAAGAAAACGGCCAATCGATAGTAACTTTGTTTCTACGCTCTCCACTCCCGAAAAGCCGCGCAATTTCACCTCCCCAACTCTCAAAAACGTCCCGTCAATCACCTCGTCCCCGATCCCCAATTTGTCGCCGTCGTCCCTGGTGGACGGGTTTTCTGTTCTCACAAGGGAAGAGATGACGAAGCCCACGTCGCCGGCAGCAGTTCGCAGCTTCTCTGTTCCAACCAGCTCGTTTAGACGAAAACTGGACATGACACTTGCAGAAAAGGAGAATAAGTAGCCATTCACGGCTGCAATATAGTCCGATATGAGTATTTATTAGTTACATGATTTAGTGCAAAATGAGAAATAAACATCCCTAATTCTACGTTCCGTCCGGTTTCGTTTAGAAAACGTCCGAAAGCTTCAATCTTGGGGCAATGTTCATCGAAATCAGCTCCTGGAACAGCAGTTTTGCAGCGTAAGGAATTGTCATCTTCACCAGACCCTCGCTAGTCTTACAAGATGGACACCATCCGTTGTAGCCCATCAGACCACAAGAACTGCAAACGTCAACGTCAAACGCATCAGAACTCAACATCAACCGCTCCAACAAAAGCTGCGAAGCTCCGTAAGCAATCACACAGTCTCTCTCCATCTCTCCCAATCTCAAACCACCATCTCTGGATCTACCTTCGGTCGGTTGTCTGGTCAAAACAGCTCTAGGTCCTCTGGCTCTTGCGTGCATCTTATCCAAAACCATGTGCTTCAGCTTCTGATAGTAGATAGGACCAAAGAAAATGTACGCCTGCAAGGCCTCACCGGTAATACCACTGTAAAGCATGTCTTTTCCACTGTAATTGAATCCCTTGTCGATCAGAATCTGCGACATATCCTCGAGTTTCGACCCACCGAAACACGTTCCGTACTGCAGAGAACCGTCCAGAACACCGGCCTTACCCGAAACGAGCTCCAACATCTTTCCGACAGTCATACGGGACGGGAAACCGTGCGGGTTCATGATGATATCCGGCGAGATTCCCTGGTCATTGAACGGCATGTCCTCCTGTTGAACAATAATACCACAAACACCCTTCTGTCCGTGTCTCGACGAGAACTTGTCTCCCAATTCCGGTCTTCTGGTCTGTCTCAACAGAACCTTGATCAAGGCCTGGTCGTTGTCGCTCACTGACATCATCACTTGGTCGACGTAGCTGGGTTCGGGAGCCCGGTAGTTCACCGGAGTTTCCCGGTGCTGTTGCTGCTGGTTGATTGTTGGCTGTCCACCAACAACGCTGTCGGTAGCGTTGGTAGGAATGCTCTTGTTGATGTAGGTCTGTCCGCTCTTGATTTTCACACCAACTTCCCCCAAACCGTCTGGTCCCAGGGCCTCGTGCTGGAAAATCGGAGACCCGTCCTCGTTCACACGCATACCGGCAAGAACGTCCTTCGAATGGTTTGGATATCTCTTGAGAACAGCTGTCGTTTTTCTCAAAACCTGACATCTACCGAATCCTCTGTCGATGGACGCCTTATTTAGCACCAAAGCATCCTCAATATCGTATCCCGAGTACGACATCACCGCCACCGTGGCGTTCTGTCCGGCCGGAAGCTTGTCGTAATCAATCAGCTCGATCGTCTTGGTCTTCACCATCGGCTGTTGTGGATAGCACATAAGATACAGCAACGTGTCGATTCTCCGGAACTGGTTGTAGGCAATAGCTCCGATTGCCTGCTTACCCATCGCACATTGATACGTGTTTCTTGGCGATTGGTTGTGGTGAGGATACGGAATCAGTCCTGCCACGGCTCCGAGAACTGTGAATGGTTCAATCTCCAAATGGGTGCTGGATCTCACCATGTCCTTCTCATAAAGAGCAATGAACGAGTCGTTCTCCTCGTTCACATCGAGATACTCAACAAGACCGTTCACCAGAAAGTCGTCAAACGACCACTCGCCGCTCTTGAGCTTCGCCAGATGCTCAACTTTCACGCGCGACTTGCCGTTATCCACGATGATCAATGGCCGACAGATCCGGCCTCCGTCCGCAGCAATGTGCACAGCGGAGTGGTGAACGTTGGTGAAGATCGAAACAAACGCAGAAACCTTGCCGGATCTTCTCAGATGTCTGAACTTAGAGACAAACTCGGTCGGATATCTCGTAGTACCGATCAAAGTACCGTTCAAATAAACACCAAACGTTCCATGAGTGTGCAAAGTGGCACTGTCGGCAATCGAAATGTTCTCCGCTCCGAGAATGTAGCACAGCTTTCTGATAGGTTCCTCCTCGTCGTCCGTGGTGATGTGTGTCATAAGAGCCAGGTTCTTCACCAAACCACACGCCTCTCCCTCCGGAGTGTCCGACGTGCAAATCATTCCGAACTGCGACGGCTGAAGAGCTCTAGGACCAGAAACCTTACGAGACTTCTCGAACTGCGACGAGATTCTCGTCATCATTCCCAACGCAGAGATGTACGACAATCTGCTCAGAACATGGGTCACTCCTGCCCTCTCCATCTTGAATCTCTTCAGCGACCAGTTACCCGTGGAGATGGCTCTGTTGAGACCTGTAGTGATGTTGTTCGAGTGGATGTTGATGTGCAGAAGAGCGTCGAACTCAGACGCTCTAGAGGGCTTCTTCAGAATCTTGTCCAAGTTGGCCTTGAAGTCGTTGTTGAACTTCTTGAACAGATCTTCAAACAGCAGCGACATCAGCTGTCCGGCCAGTTCCAGACGCTTGAAACCAACATAATCTCTGTCGTCCACCAGTTTCGGGTTGTGCATAGCCATAATCACTCTTCTAGTCATCATCGCGATGTACAGAGCCTTCTCCCGGAAATCCAGACCCTCCACGGTGATATGTGCAATAATAGTCGTGGCAATTGCCTCAACACCCTCCTGAATAACAGACAACTTTGGCGCGTTCAGCCGTCTGATGGTCTTCACCTTTCTTCCGATGTATTCCAAAGCCTCCTTCTGCGAGTAAACTCCCAGCTTGGCAGCCTCTTCGAAGTTGACCGCAAAGAGGTCCTGATAGATGGAGTCGTCACCGCACACAAGTTGGATCACTTCCAGATCAGAAACAATTCCAGCAGCCTTCAACACAATCACAATTGGAATCTCCTCGCTGATGGAGTTGTGTTTCAGGTAAATTTTATCGTTTTTCGTCACCACATAGGTTTTGGATTTTCTCTCATGGGTCGACGAGGTAACCGACGCCTGAACAATGTTCTTCTTCTCGTCTGCTTCCACAATAATTCTGTTCTTACTCAACTGTTCCTGGACAAGAATGACCTTTTCTGTTCCGTTCACAATGAAATATCCACCAGGATCCAGCGGACACTCGTTGAGATACGCCATTTCCGCCTCATTGCGTCCGTTCAGAATACACTTGTTCGACCGCAGCATGATGGGCATTCTACCAATTTCCAAATCCCTGTGGATAATGATCTTCCGGCCTCTTGTGTACTCCACATCAACGTAGACTGGAGCGCTGTAGGTCAGATCTCTCAAACGACACTCATGCGGTGGCAGAAGAACCTCGGCCTGTTTGGATTGAGAACTGCTCTTGTAACCGACCCGGATGTCGAGATACTTGAGATAGAACTCCGGGTCCACATCACTTAAAACCTTCTCGTTTGCCTGGATAATTTTCTTCAGATCCGTGTCAACAAAGAAATTGAACGAGTCCAGATGTTGCTTGACAAGTCCCTTCACCTTCAAGAACGCAGGAAGAAGGTTCCACTTGTCCTCTGCTGTGCTGATCGGGTCTGTGAGCCCCTTTCCTCTGTAGGTCGGCTGCAACAGGTCATTGAATGGATCCGAAGACGGTCCGCCGTGTTCTTCGGCAGGCCTCTTCTCCCCTCTGTGTTCGGTCAATTCCGGCTGTGCCATGTTCGCTTGTTGCGTTGCGATACTCGGAGACATCACCGATGGTTTGCACTCAGAGGAAAAGTGATTTCAAGATCAAAAATTACTAAGTGAATTTTCTTGTACAAAATTTTTTTGGAAAAAAAAAAACCTGGTTGTGTGGTGCACGACCGATGAGAATCCCAAAAAAAATTCATAGAAACAAGACAAAAGATTACAAACTCTTGTTTGCCCTCGTGCTGTTGTTCGTGCCAATTCTCATGAAATAGCACTCGTCCCATGTCGGATTCGTCGCATCTCTCTGGACAGTCAGAGCTGTTCAAGTCGACTATTAATGAATATCTGGACAACCTTCCGGAGACCGTGCACTCTCAGCTGTACAAGTCGCCTGAGACCTGTCTGGCAATCTTCCGATTGCTGCCCTCTCTGGCTAAATTCTACATCATGACAATGTTGTTTCAGGAGAATTCGATTCCGTACTCAGATCTCAACCGTTGGATCAAAGTGTCGGAGGATCATAATAACAATTCTGTCACTGGTTCACATAGAAACCCCAGCAAGATCTACCAGAATGACTCAATCAAGAGACTAAAGTCGCTCAATTTGCTGAAAGATATTCGCAAACAGTTTGTTCATCCGCAGACAGGACAGCCGACGATGGTTCCGTTTGTGCAGCTCAATCCGATCTTCAAGCAGAGTTTCAGAGACGCTCTCACAGGGACCACCAACAGGGACGCAACGCAGCAGACAGAGGTGTCTGAGGAGGAGCGGGCCAAATCCGAAGAGTCAGAGTCTCGACTTGAGGACATGTTTGCCGACAGCGACGACAATAAGATCACCATCGAGTTTTTGGACAAGTATTGTCTGGCAAAATGGGAGAATATCCTGCATTTCATGGTTGGATCTGAGATCAAGGAGCTGCCAAGCATTGGAGTTTTGACGCTGTTGCGGTACAGTGGTTTTATGGAGCTCCCTAGTGACCGGAAAAAAAGAGAGGATTTGGGCGAAGATTACGAGTTTTCTCCTGATAAGCAGGCAACAACGGCTTCGCTACAGACGTTGCAGAAACTGATGATCACGCAGAACGGATTCCAGTTTTTACTCCAAGAAATTAACTCGCAGATCTGGGCGTTGTTGTTGCAATATCTGAAGATGTCTGAGAAGTTGATGATGAATCCCGTTGACGTTCTAAACTTCATCTTCATGCTTGGATCTTTGGAATTGGGGCAAGGATATCCTGTTAAGACGCTCAGCGATACGCAGATGATCATGTTGGAGGATTTGATTGATTACGGGCTTATCTACTTCCCGAGCGATGGCCCCAAACAGGAGTTCTATCCGACGAGACTGGCGACGACTCTGACATCGGAGCATTGCAACTTCAAGACGGCCTCGACAGCAATCAACCAGGAGATTGCCAGTGCAAAAGAGAGAAGTGGCTCGTCATCGTCCACCCAAGGAACCATCATTGTCGAGACCAATTTCAAAGTGTATTGTTACACGTCGTCGCCGCTACAGATTGCCGTTTTGAACCTGTTTGTGCACCTGAAAGCACGGTTTGCCAACATGGTGACGGGAACTCTCACGAGGGAGTCCGTGAGAAGGGCACTGATGAACGGAATCACTGCGGAACAGATCATCAGCTATCTGGAGAGCCATGCCCACAACTGGATGATCAAGCAGGCAGAGGAGAGGCTAGCGAAGAAGTTGGAATTTGAAAGCTCGGTCGGACACAACAATGCAGCCGCTTCTGCATCCCTTGAGATCCTTCCTCCCACCGTGGTTGATCAGATCAAGCTCTGGCAGCTCGAGCTGGACCGGATCCAGACGTTTAAGGGATATCTTTACAAAGATTTTGCCAGTGATCTGGAGTTTGAGAAGTTGTTGAACTATGGAGAGGAGATCGGGGTGATCAGCTGGAAGGACAGACTGAGGAGAAAGTTTTTTGTGACTGCCGAGGGTAACGGGCAGCTAATTGAGTATGCCAACAGAATTCTGAGAAAAGGATCGAGGGGCGCAACGCCGGCCAACTGAAGACGTTGGCTGGCTCAGAAAATAGACAATAATTGAACGAAGCATATCTACAACTTTTTGGGATCTAGAGACCCTCTGTAAATCTACGGTTCAATTTCACATTGAAACCCAATTCATTCAAGTTTTATCAGGAATTATTACACCAAGAAACCTACCAGACGGTAGGTTTCTCGCATCACTTCTGGCCCCCGAGCCATCTTGAAACACGGACAAACTGCACAAACTTCTGGGTCCGTCCACGTCCAGCAAAAAGCAACTATTTCTCCACAGCATCCTCTTCCACCTCCGTATCGGTATCTATATCCGTCCAGTCTTCTTCCTCCTCATCCTCGCTGCTCTCCTCCTCGTCAGAGCTTTCGTACTCGTTCTCAATCTTCCTCA
This sequence comes from Ogataea zsoltii, assembly GCA_003709205.3. Classification (NCBI taxonomy): domain Eukaryota; kingdom Fungi; phylum Ascomycota; class Pichiomycetes; order Pichiales; family Pichiaceae; genus Ogataea; species Ogataea zsoltii. The sequence continues at coordinate 163,075 of PPKH03000003.1, forward strand.
CTGACTCGCCACGCATCTGTGCAAAGGCGCCGGCGATCGAGTCCTCGTCCGGGTCCTCGATCTCGTACAGATCCTTCTCTGCCGTTTCAGCCGGGGCATTTTCCACCTCCATGGTCACTGGGATCTCCAGGTCCGAGCCAAAATAGACCAGGTTCTTCAGAATCAAACGGAAGTGGAACTGGCCCTCTTCCTTTGGTGTGGGCGACGAGAGCGGGAACTTGAACGTCGACACAACAGCCTCCGACTTCATATACTGCTCCTGTGTCAGTTTCAGGTTCGACAGATCAACCTTGGTGACAAATTGCGGAGCCTCGCCCAACTTGGCGTCTCTTTGAATGAGAAGGAAAGCCACCCATCCACTGTTCTCTCTCAAATACTCAGCGTCCGGGAAGTACGGTGGAAGAGACGACAGGGCAATCTCTGGCTGGTCCTCGACGATCTTCATTGGGTTCCGCAAGGTCTCCATGGTTTCTGGCTCGTTCAACTGTGTATCCACCACCTCTGGCGACAGACTCTTGAGGTCTGGTTTGGACTTGTGCGACGCAGACTTCACCAGGAACTTGAGACTGATGTGTGTAGTTGAGTTTGGTGGGATGAATGTCTCGCCAGGCACCTTGAACTTGCACTCCAGGGGCTCGATCAGTGGAATCTGCGATGCGGCAGCCAAGATCTCGGTCGTTTTGTCCGAGTTCAGGAACTTCTCCGGGGAAACAGTGGGTTTTTTTAGCAACTTTCCAAGAGTGTAGATAGGCTGGGAGGTGTCCAATTTGCTGGCATCGACGCCAGGCAGCTGCAAAATCTGCTGGTACTTGTGCACCAACGAGTTCTGCTCCACATTGAGCGCCTGGATCAAACACCGGTGGGTCTCCACAAGCTTGAGACACAGATCTGTGTTTCTGAAGTTGGAGGCAATGTCAATGAAACCGAGAATCAGTTTAGGAGCCGCAGAGACGGCCTCCAGCTTGAGCTGTTCGTCCTTGGCAGACAGCTTCGTGCGGTTCACGTGCGCTAGAAGCAACGAGTTCACCTTCTGGGGCGTCAGAGCCGTGCTGATCAGCTGGAACTCCTGGGCAGAGCTCAGATATTCCAGCACGGTCTCCACTGTCACGAGCTTGGCCGGGTTGTAGTTAATCAAAATGTCGAGGAAATGAGCCGCAGTATCGACATGAAGACCCTGTTTGGTGTACGACTTGACGCCGTTCCACCACGAGCTAACAACGAACGGCAAAATGATGGCAATCAACAGCACGTATGTCACCACCAACAGCGGAGACGTTGGACCGTCAATGAGGAATTTTGGCAACGCAATTCCGTGTTTCACGTCAGAAGGACCATCTGGATTACCGTATTTGAGGAAATTCTCCTTCACAGCATCGTCAGTAAGTGCCTTATAGGCCTTGTTGATGAGCACATAGGCCGAGTCAACGGCATCGATCTCCTGCTGGGTCATAGAAGAAGTGTCCACTTTATCAGGGTGAAACTTAACCGAAAGCTTTCTGTAGGCAGATTTGACCATTTTCTCGTCGGCATTTTCGTCAATACCCAAAATGTTCCATGGATCAAAGTTCAGTTCGCCTGTGGCCAGTTCGATCGTGCTAATTTTCCACACCAGGGCCACGGTAAGCAGCCAACCGAGCACCACAAACAACAGCTTTTTCGAAAAAATTCCCTTTCTTGCCTTGCGAGACTTGTACTTGCGCAACTCGGGGTCATTATACGGTTTGAACCACGAAACAGACTTGAGGTTAGCTCCGCCCTCGGAATCAGAGCCGCCTATTTTGTTGCTCACGAGAGAAATGGTCACGGGAACAAGCGGCACCAACAGACCCGTCAGGGCAAAGTACGGCCACGTTTCCGAGTTCTCGTCGTAATCGTATCTGGATTGTGACATTGCAGTGGTGTGAAAGGAGAAGCCACATCGGTGTCAACGCCAAACAACTTGAACAAGATTTATTTCGATGAAAAATCCGCGACAGTGGTGTAAGGATGTTATGTTGTTTGTGGCTACTTTTTTCTCTTCAGTTCTTGGACTGGAGCTGATTGAAGCTGGCTGCTGGGACGACGGCTCAACAAACCGGCAACAGGAACAGCGGCACAGATGGAATCGGGTTGTTTTTGGTGAATCTTGGCGGGGTTCACCCGCGTTCTACAGACTTCCCCTGAAACCGAGTTGTTTCGTTTTCGAGACAAAGGTTACGAACGGCGAAGGCCCGTGTTGACCAGACCCCTTGGTTTCCGCAACAACTCTGTCGACACAGAGCCTCGACTCGAACTCAAACGCCCTACACCTACTCTTTGCCAGCGGCTCGTGTGGCGTCAACGCTTTCACTCTTGATTCGAATATATTCAGTACAATACACCCCCCAATTACCAACCGGGCAATCTTAACGGATAACCACCTCAGCACCACCACTATTCACATCCTCAATCTCCAAGTCATCAATGGCAGAGTATCTGAATCTCTGCGAGAGCCAGTTCCGGGACTCAAAAGGAACGTTCGGAACAGACGAAGAGTTCAGGCCCGACAATCCGCTGGAACCGCTCGAGCCACTCGTGGCGCTTGATGGCATCAGTGCGTCTGGAGCGCACGGATGAGCTGTGACAGCGTGTTCTAACTTGTTAGCATCTCCGTTTCCAGAACTTATTCTTCTATACTCACTTGTAAACTTGTGTGGACCGCCCACGAACTTAATCGACGGAACGTATTTGGCTAAACTGAGTAAAGAAGGTCTCATTTCGATGAATTTGTATAGAAATAAATTAGGAGGACACCCGCTTTAGACGTTTATGATGACATTTATCAAATCAATTAAATTCAAACTGTAACCCTCATTCTCCGGGTCTTAGTTTTTTTCTCGTTTCCCCGAACACGTCTCCGAGCAGGTGATTATGTTAATTATTATGTCATGCGTCGATCGACGTTGAGACGCTCCGTTGTTACAATTTTTTTGCCCAACTTTTTGCCACTCAAAAAAAACACAAGAGCGATACAAGGATAGTTAATTCTACACGTCTGTTTCTCAATATCCATACCAACCCGCTTCCACTATGAATCACGATCCTTTCCATTGGGGCCGTCCGGCCGACCAGACTTACGGTTCCTACAACAATCGCATAGCACAGGCCAACAATGCGAGAACACATACAGATGCCAATCAGAAGGCGGGATTCCCATCGATGAACACACAACAACCAATGATCACGGGAACGTCGGTGATCGCCGTGAAGTATCAAGATGGAATTGTGATTGCTGCAGATAACCTGGGATCCTATGGGTCATTGCTGAAATTGGACGATTTGGAGAGACTTATTCCTGTCGGAGAGGAAACGATTGTCGGTGTTTCTGGTGACATTAGTGACCTGCAGCAATTACAACGAGTTTTAGACGACCTGGAGGTGCAAGATGGATACGATATGGAGGTGGACAACTTGAAGGCGAACCACATTCACGAATACCTGACTAGATTGCTTTACAACAGAAGATCCAAGATGAACCCACTGTGGAACGCTTGCATTGTGGCTGGTTTCGATGACAAGGGGGAGCTTTTCTTGAAGTTTGTTGATCTTTTGGGTGTCTCGTATGCGTCTCCGACGCTTGCAACGGGATTCGGAGCGCATTTGGCCATCCCGCTGCTGAGAGAGAAGGTTGACAGCGAAGAGGATGCCAGCAAGTTGACCAAGGACGAGGCTATCAAGCTGGTCAGAGACTGCATGAAGGTTCTATTTTACAGAGACGCAAGATCGCTCGACAAGTACTCGCTGACCGTGATCAACAAGAGCACCAAGAAGATTGAGTCTTACAAGAATCTCAAGTGCGAGGATATGAAGTGGGATTTTGCCCAACATATTAGAGGTTACGGTCTGCCGCAGTTATAAAACAGGTTGTTATGTACAGCGCTCACACAATATAGCTTACTCCAGGCATGCAAATGGTGAAGTTGATCTCGAGGTTGTGTTTTTTGTTGATCGAGTTGAGCTGGCTGAGGATTTTCTTTCTCGGGTCTTCTGCTTCGAAGGTCTCCTTTATATGGATAATCATCACGTTCAAGTTCCGTAGCGGCTGGTCTGGGTAGGAATCGTAGAAGGAGCTTTCGAGAGGGGCCGATTTGTTGTTTTGCTTCAACAGCGAATCGATGCACGTTTTTCGGAGCGATAGCAGCTCGGAAACGAGTGTTGTAGGGGTCATGTGACCGAAAAGCGGCTGGTCAGGATGTCGATCCTCTGTGGAGCACTCGATAACTATGGTTTTGAGCTTCGAGTTCAGTATGTAGGGGTGTATTTGCTGCCAAATGCGCTTGTTGAACGTCGTTTTCGACGAGATATCGCTTTCAACGTCGCCAAACATTAGCAACTTTGACTGAGAATGCAGCTCCGTGAGCAGAAATGCTGTGCTTTTGTACACGGTTGTGGAGCTGCCGTGACAGCCGTGCGAGACCTGGAATGTCTGGACGTGAAAGAAATCGTTGAGACGGCGAATCGGACTGTTTCCGTCGGCAGTAGGCGACAACGGCAGCAGCTGGAGCAGTTCGTGGCAGTCTTTGGAGGCCAATTGAGGCCAAACTGACCCGTTAAACACGTGATTCTCGAGACATTGCAGCGTCTCGGGCAGTCCGTGGATCCGTTTGGCACTGGAGAAGGCCGGAGAATTGAGAACCAGACCGCAGATGTGGTCTAGATGCGGGTGTGTGATGAGGTAATCAGACAATTGGTTCATGATTCTACCGGCAATTTGGAAACACGAGTGGTTTTCCAGCACGGAGCTGGCGAAAAAAGAGGCCGGAAACGGCGTGGTTGTTGGACAAGATGTGTAATGATCGAGCGTTTCGGAGTCTGCGTACAGATCTGTGAGAAAATTGGTGGTTTTGTTGGTTCCGTTCTTGCAATCGGCAAGGATCTCGGTCAAAGCAGACAGTCCTGTTCCGGCGTCCAATGCTAGCAAACAGTCGAGCTGCTGCTCCAAAACGTCCTGGAAGCGAACATGAGCCGGTTTGAGCACAAAAGAGCAGGTCTTGCCGCACACAGGTCCGCCAGAACAGCCCAGCACGGTGAGCTCGAACGCAGACTGGTCCGTCATCGTACTAGACAGTACAGAACGGAGTATTTGAGTTGTGCCAAGGGATTTTCGATAGACGATCGTTATTTTATTAGTACTACTCTCGATGTTGTTCTACCGCTTGCAAGTCTTCTCCACATCCACCTGAAACTGGCAACTTCTTCGCGGACAATAGAACTCTGTCGGGATTGTTTCTTTTTGTTAATTTCTGTTCTTCTGTACCGCTTCGCTAAAGGCACGGCAAGATGATTGCTGCAGCGCACAGGCAGCCCAACAAACTGCGAGGGCGGTGACCGCTGCATGGAAGCGCAAACTGCCGATCGCTATTGGTCCACAAGGTTTATCGGAGGAGAGATAGGAATGCAGCACGCAGTACGCAGAACAGCTGTGAGGCAACAAAAAAATTTTCTTTAGCCGCGACGCCTCGGAGCCGCACAGGATCACGATACTCGATTCTGCCCTTCTAATGCCAGTCGTCTTCCCTGTTGTCGCGGCCGTCCTTGAAACTGTCCTGCCAATGCGACTGCTCGGGGAACGTGAGACTGGAAAAAATGTCGCTCTCGCCCGAGGACGTGGCACTGGCAGGGTCGTCGCTGCCGGTGTCGGTCTGGCTCTGCGGGAACAGATAGTGTTCGATCTGTTCCGAGACGACGGGGTCGATTTCGTCGGCAGAGCCCCTGTTTTCAGCCACCTTAGCGAGCCGTAGCGAGACCTTTTGGTGCAGCTCGCTCAAAGCGGAGATCATCCGGCCCTTTTCGATGTCGGGCCACCTTTCGCTGAACTTGGCCAGTAGTCCGAGACAGCCCTTGACCTTGGAGTCCAGAAACTCGTAGGTGAAGAAACTCAGGATCCAATCGGCTCCAAACCACATCACGTCTAGCAGACTCACGATTGCTTCCTCGATGTAATAAACCCCCATCAACAGGTACGAAACCTGTCCCGTCTGCGAGTCCCGCAGATACTCGTCGATGCACGTGACCAGAGCATTCACCATTTTCACGAACGACGACTGCGGCGGGTTGGGCACGCGCGGCGTTCGCCGGCGCATTCGGCTCTGGATCGACGCCTTGCTGATAAGTCTGAACCGGATCTGGTTGAGCTTGGCGAACTCTTCGGCCTTAAGATACCATTGTTCCACCATCGAGTCCATCGAGTCGAGCCAGACGTCGATCGGCGCGTCGATTTCCTTATTGAGCCACAGAACTTCGTGCACCTCGCTCTCGCAGAGCCGGAACTGGTGAAAATGGAGCGCGGCCGCCTTGGTTTGCGGGCCCTCGCTGTCGATTCCCGCGGACGTGATGAAGTTGTCGTCGACAGGGGTCGGAAACTCGATGGAAATCAGCTCCCGCGGGATCGGAAACACAATCTTGACGTTGGCACTCAGATGTCTAGCCATGTTTGATGTCACCAGAAACAGCCGTCGACGCATGTCCGTCTCGAACGGGGTGATATGGTCGCTTTTCAGCTCCTTGTAGAACCCGAGTTCCATACACAACCTAAGGGCCTCGCGCAGCGAGTACCAGACGTTTGCCGCATATGGGTTGGCAAAGGCATAATGTGCCATGAGCAGCGTCACCTGCAGTTTTTTGATCTTGTCGGACCATTCTACCCGGGTAATCAGCGAGATGAACGCTGAAAACAGCACGCTTGACGAAGCCAGAGCGTGTTTCTCGCCCTTGTGGCTGAGAGTCGCCGCGGAAATGGCCAAACTGATTGAGATAATCGCTCGGTCAAACTCGGTGGCATTTTCCCGGTCGGAAAACACCCGATGTTCGATCTCTTTCAGCACCAAACTCGACACAATTGGGTACTGTGGCAGATGATAATCGATGTAGTTTCGCAGAAGAATGTCCACCACGCTCGACGGGATACTGTAGAGATCGACCGGAGGGTGTTTTTGGATAAAAAGCTTCATGTTTCCGCGGTCGGCACTTTCGATCATGAAATCAAACGGTGTTGGCAGACTGCTGGATGAAAAAAGGAGAAAATTCAGCGCAGTATCCTCCCGTTGTGTTCCAGAGATCTCGAGCGAGTCCAGAAGTGGACCGGCGGCAATCTTGGCCAGACCGTGCGCGTTCTCCTCCTTGATATCGATCGACTCGTGCTGTCGAAGCTTCTGGAGTTGGATCTCCAGTTGTGCAACTCGTTCCTCGAGATACAGCGCCAGACTTCGAGGAACCGGCTTTTTAACCCCCTTGACCCACGCAAAACACTCGGCCCCGTCTCGAACACAGTTGCTGCACTTGGGGAACTCGTACGAGCACCCGATTCGCTTGGTCTTGCATCGGAAACACCGCGTGGATCCTCTCGCATGGCCCGAGCTCAGGGCCTTGTGCGCGGTCTCAAGATCCAGAATTTCGTCCATGGCAGTGGTGTTTGTCTTTGTATGACGTATTGAAAAGTCTTATCACCGGTCGACGCAATGCGATAATGCTATCGAGGTAGCGAATTTTGTTATCAGAAAAGCTTCCTCGAAATTTTCACCGCTGCGGACGGACTTTTTAAGAGACGACAAGATGCACGGATTTTTGTTACTTGATTTCGGTGAAAGCCACCAGAAAGTTGTGAAACGTGGCCAGCTAGTCACACAACCCGTGCGGGTCCATATTCGTGTGTCCTGTGCACCTATCTGCAAGGTTTCCGCTGCCGAATAAAAGTCGGAGTTCCCGGTTTTGCGGGGTATGCAGGTGTGAGATCTGAGATCTGAGATCTGGACCCTAGTCTAAACTTTGGCAAGAAATCCCAGAACAGTTGACTCGTATGTTGACTTTGAATAGTTCTCCTCGTGTTTTTGGTCTTCGTCCGCTATAAGAATGGTTTTGTTTGTTCACTTGGATATACCTGATTCTAAAAAGTGACCTAAACTAATATTTCAACGTTGTAATTTCTCGCTACAAAGCTACGTTACCCCACAAAATTAAATAAAACCTGGTTTTGCAACGTTACCAGTTGTTTTCACTCGCTCATTATTGTCTTCGGTCTCTACCTAAATAGTCCCTATTTACAACGGATATATAAACGTCTCGTTTTCAAGATCGGTCAGATCCAACAACGCAACATCAACCTCCGTTTCGCCAGACTCGTCCTCAACAATACCTGTTTTTGGCTTTCCCCCCTCAGCGTTCATCTTGGCCAATCTCTCGGCGTTTCTTCTCCGCAGAATAAACCAGACTACCACAATCAACAGCGGAGCAGTGAAGAAAGACAGTACAATCTGCACAATCCAAGCAGGCTTGTATCTAGGAGCGTCTCTTTCCTGCCAAAGTTGCGGCGAGATGATGTTGGCAACACCGTAGCAGATCATCACCACAGCACTCCTCGTGAGTTTCTTCGTGTATCCGGAAGCAGTTGCATTGGCCAAACTGAACGAGATGATCCATGGGATACCGAAAAGCGGTGATGCCAAACAAAGCATAGCCAAAAGAGCGATTTTACGGTCCCAAGGGATCGAAACCAACGCGATACTGGCTGCCAGAGATGGAAGAGTCCAGAAAACCACCGAAATTGTACCAATATTGTCCTTGAAGAGCAGGGCAACAGTGGCAATGACACAGCAGATGGCAGCAAAACCACCCGCAGCCACCGAAACAAGCGTCGAAGAGAGATTGGAGATGTTTCCGATGTTTTCGAAAAGCAGATTTTGTTGGTAGGTCAGATTGTTTGCCAGTTGCTGGAGCAGGAAAAAGCCACCAAAGAGCCAGGTTATCGGGTCTTTGAGACCCTCAATAAGCTGGTATTTCTTGAACACCTTGGTCTCGATGGAACTTCCGGTGGACTTCTGAACTCTTCTTATGACCCAAACTTTCTCGTCTCTGGTGAGAAAAACCGCATCTGTAGGGTTATTTGGATAAAGGAAAAACAGAACGACCGACCAAAGTAGCGTCCAGCCACCAATGATGATGATGAATATTTTCCACAGATGAATCGGGGAGTTTTTAATGTTCAGAACACCATAGGCAATGAAACCAACTGGAATGGTGACTCCCAGACATGTGGAGTAAAAAATGGGAGCAGTTGCGGATTTTTCATTTTTCGTCAAAAACTGACCCATTGTAGTGTTGAGAATTGGAATAGCAACAGACTCAACGAATCCAAGGAAAAACCTGATTGCATAGACTCCCTGGTAATTGGTAAGGGTGCAGTGGAGCATGATGATGGCTCCCCAGACAACCGTGAGTCCTGTGATGAATTTTCCAATCGGCAATTTTTGGACCAAAAAAAGATTCAACTGTCCGACAATGTAACCAACATAAAACAGGGTGTTAGAGTTGTTGTATTTGTTCTGTGTGAGACCCGTGTCGTCCCAGAACTCGAAAATCGAGGCATACGAGGCAACAGCTTTGTCTGCATACAGAATCAAGTTGGTAAGCGCGGTCAGACCCACGACAATAATCATCACCTTCCGACGAAGTCTGAGCTCTTGTTCCGGAGTGATCTCCGGCACTTGGCTATCATGATCCTTCATGAATTTGAGAGTGATATCAGCATCTCTGGACTTCACCGTGATATGACGGGCTGTCAGGCCGCTTTTGGCCTCGATGCTTGCAGTGCTGGACATTGTTTAGCTGGTGTTCAGAGTCGCAGACGATCTGGCTACCAGGATTTCTTCCCGTTTATATACTCCGAGAGCGGGCGATTATCATTTTTCTGGGTCTTACTGACAAACCGGTCCCACCCCGGTGGATCATGCATTAAATTAACACCCGAGGAAGTCGTGTTGAGCGGCTGTAAGCGGGACATAGCGCTCAATACGACATTGACAGTGGAAATCGGCACCCAAACTGTGGCTTTTTTCATGCAAGCGAGTCTGACGACACCCCCTCACACCCCCTCCGGGGTGTCCCTCTTTCCTTTTTCGGCCGGTGGTCAGCCGTTGAAAAATTTGAGCTGGTCCCTTTTTGTGGCCGGAAAACTGTGGCAACATGCATACTCTGCGGGCCAAGTGGCGCCGTTTGATAACAGCATACCATTGTTTGTAAAAGAATGTGCACAGTTTGTGAGCCTAGTGGATGCATTTTAAAAATCACGCCTTCATGCGCTCAGAGAAGTTGCACCCCCTACCCTTAATAAATAACCTCCGCACAGCCGCACCAAAAAATGTTTTCTCTCCATTTGTCATCTTGAATGTCTTTCTAAACAACTACACAATTTCCAGCCCAGAACTGCTAAGAAAGTGATCCGATAAACTTTACGACAGTCTCAACAGCATCCTCTTGCGCGCCTGCGGCAGATCCCGGACCCAAATTGTGGCTGCCACCCTCAACAACCTTGCTGAACGGAGACCAGTACTTGGGGTCGGTAGCAGCCTGGAACTTGGAAATCAGATCCTTTTTGGCCACACTTGTTGGAACAAACTCGTCCGCGCCACTGTAGAGAACCAAAAGCGGCTTGGAAACCTTGCCAAAGGTCTCTTTGAAATCCTCTGCGGTCAAATAGCTCGAAAAGAAGTCATCGTCCCCTCTTTTGGAGGCCAACGAATACCATCTATATGCGTTCACTGGCGACTCCAAGAACTTTTGCGCGTACTTGTTTGGCATCAATTCGGTCGAATTTCCTTCATCGATCATTTTTTTGGCCAAAGTAACAGACTCCTCCAGCTCGGCCAACGGCATCAGAGTTTCCAGGGCTTCTCTGTCAGAAGCACTGGCCTGTAAAATGGCAAAGTCAGCCACCGAGTTTTCGGTGATTTCCTGCTTCGATTGGTAATACAAAGAGTCTTGACAGCCCGTAGAATGTCCCATGAGTCCAACTTTCTTTCTGGAACCAGCCTCAGTGGTGGGAGACCGCAGATACTCGATCAATTTTGCGATCTCACTAGCGTCTCTAGCAAGAGAACCGGTACCCCAGCCAATGAGCGAGCTCGTGATCTGAATTTGGACCAAAGACCAACCAATCTTGTTGAGTTGTTCGGAGAGTAACGGCAAGTACGGAACGGTCAAAAACCCGTCTCCCAAACCGCCAATGAAGACAACGACGTTCTCGGAGTAGAGTGATCCAAACTCAAAGGCCATCAGTTTTGGCGAGTATTCGAAAAATCTGCCGTTGACTGGCGTCTTTATGGTGATCTCGGAGTGCATTGGGACGATCTTGGTGTTCAATTCACTTTGCAGAACAGAAGCAGAGTAGCGGAAGGAGTGAATTCTTTGAATTAACCACGGCAACTTCTGATAAGGATGCGATGCGCACGGTGAAAAAAATGGCAGAAAGATAGCCAAAATGTGAAAAAGTCTTTCTGGTGCAAGGATGAAATTTATTGACGGAACGGATGTCTGCAGTAGAAGCATTATTAACATACCGCCCCAGCAGCCAAGTTCTGTTCTCAGAAGCGCAACGGTTTACATCCGAGAGTCCTGCATATCTGTTGCAATCGATCTTTCGTCTATATACAGCTCTATCAACTTTTTATCAGACCCCTCGAAACCTCGTATGCCCTTTTTTCGAACGCTTTGGTCATCAGATTGGCCACCTTCTTTGCAAATAGAGAGCTCACCTTGTTGTACAGTTCGTTCTTGAACTCGTACCGGAGATTGAGCTCTGCCTTGCAATGATTAGCGTCGATCTCCTCCAATTTCCACTCGGTGTGTAAGGACCGGAAAAGCGAGTGCGTGATCGACGTCGCCTCGACATACCCCGGCTCGCGACAAGTGAGGTCGCAAGTGAACTCCTCGTCGAACGTCTGAAATCCCACACGAAGTCCGGCGACGGTCGGCTGACCCGCAGAATCGAACTGCTTGATGAACGAGTCTGTGCAGTAAGGAATGAACTCATGGTACCGGTCGACGCGCGATATCACCGTGTACATGAGCGCCTGTGGGTGTCTGAACTTCTTGTGGATCACGTAGGACTGCTCCGAAGCAGACCACGGGCTAACCGAGATCAGAGACCTCCTGCAATTGATCCTGCCGCCGACCGTCGCAGCCCTGACACCGGCACCGGAGCCCGCGCTCCTTGCAATTGCGCTCATCGCTCGGGGTCCGAGTCTCAACATGTGTTCTGTAACGGAGTTAAAGGAACGTTTCGAGACGGTGGAAAATAATTTGGATCTCGAATTTTTTTTTGAGGACTTTGCTAAATTTTTTTTTGTATTTATTTTATTTTTTGCTAGGATCAGGTATACCGCCCAAGAAAAGTGTCCGATTCAAGCTGTCCACCATGCTCACCAACCCGTTTTCCGTGCTGGTGAAGACTCTGGCGGCCCAGTCCGGTCTGGACGAGGGCTCCAGCAAGATTCTAACGTGTTTGTTTCTGTCGTTCCCCATCAGTGCGGTTTTCAAACGATTGCCTGACCAGAACGTGAGACTCAAGAACCATTACATCATCGTGATGAGCGCAATCTACACGTTTCTCATTCTAGAGATCCGGTCCGGGTTTCTGGTTCTTTTCTTCAACGCATTGTTCACCTACATCGTGACAAAATACTACAAGTCTCGTCTCATGCCGTGGGTCAACCTCATCAGTTTGATGCTCTTTCTCTGTATGAACCACCTGCGTTCGCAGTTCTTCACCCAGCAATACGACCCGTCTGTCATTGACATCACAGGCGCCCAGATGGTTCTCGTGATGAAGCTCAGCTCGTTCGGATGGTCCATCAGCGACGGAAGACTGTACCACACTAGCCCTGAGCAGTTCAATTCCCAGCTCAACACGTACCAAAAGTCACGTGCCGTGCTCAAACACCCTTCATTTCTCTCGTTCATGGGCTACGTGTTTTTCTACGCGTCGCTGGTGACGGGACCTTCGTTTGACTACGCCGACTACGAGAAATTCATCCTCACAGACATCTTTGACGACGTTCCAGAGCACAAAAAGCCAGGAAGAAGACGCAAGAGAAAGATCCCACGAAGCGGTCGTGTTGGGCTCTGGAAAGTGGTCCAGGGGCTCTTCTGGGCCGCTCTGTGGATCGCAATCAAACCGAAAATCACTCTGGATTACACAACAACCACCTCTTTCCTCTCGTCGTCGTTCTTTTACAAAGTGTACTACCTCTGGATTCTCGGATTCGTCCACCGTCTCAAATACTACGCTGTCTGGCTGATCAGCGAGGCCGGCTGCATCGTTGCAGGACTCGGATACAACGGCTACGATGCAAAGAATGACAAACTGTTCTGGAACAGAGTGCAGAACATTGACCCATACACCTTTGAAACGGGCCAAAACGTCCACGATTGTCTTGAGGCATGGAACATGAACACAAACAAATGGCTTAAAAACTATATCTATCTCAGAACGTGCAAGAGAGACAAGGAAACGGGCCAACTCAAGGCAGGAATGATCCCAACGTTCCTCACGTTCTTCACGTCTGCGTTCTGGCACGGAACAATGCCCGGCTATTACATGACGTTCATCATCGGAGCATTCATGCAAACTGTCGGAAAGATCTTCAGAAGAAACTTCAGACCTCTCTTTGCCACAAAGGACAACTCCAACGTCTCCAAGTACAAGTTCCTGTACGACGGAGTGTGCTGGGCCGTCACACAGGCCGCTTTCGGCTACATTGTGCAACCTTTTGTTCTTCTGGAATTTGTTCCGTCGTTCAACCTGTGGAAATCGTGCTACTTCTGGGTCCATATTGCATGTTTTGCTGTCATCGGGATCTTTGACAGTCCTTTCGGGAAACAACTATCCACCAAGCTCAAGAAATACCATCTCCAGCCAATCGATAAGCAACTGCCTCCAACGTCAACAACTCCTCCTGGCCCACAGGCCGACACCTTGCGCAAACTAAAGGAACACTTCGACTCTGCGGTCGATCTTTCCGAGTCCTTCAAGAAACTGCCCGACTTCGATAACCAGGATGAGCTCAAGGAGCAGCATCTCACCGTGCCGGATCTCGAGGCAATCAAGGAGAACTACGACACGCTTGCCAAGGAGTTTGACGACTGGGTCGAGCTCAACACCTCAGCGGGAGACTCCCCTATCGATGTCCAGGAAATCGACGCCGTCAAATCGGCTCTTCTGGATCTCGAAAAGGACGTCAAATCGTACATCACCAAATTGGACGATCTGAAAAACAAAAAAGAGTGATCTTATTCATCATCAGATTCGTCCATGAGGTCCAGATCTGCCATGATGGCAGCTGCGTCCTGTCTTTCAACAGGACTCCTCACATGCTCGGACTCTCCATTTCTCCTCTCAGGGACAAAGTCGTCATCTTCGTCGTCATCTTCATCGTCGTTGTTGTTGTTCACCTCGGCACGACCTTCTTTTATCTCTTGCTCTTCAATATCATCTTCTCCGTTCTCGTTTCTGATGATTCTTTCTGGAATCAGCGACGCCGTGGCCAGCATTCCCCGTCTCATGTTGTCATCTCCGGGCCAAATGAAATTATTGGGCAGCAAAAATCCATCAAATGTCTTTGGAATCTTGGAGAACTTGGACAGCTTCATTGCGTACGCCAGAAGCTGTTTGGTTGCCTCTAAATCGGGTTGTGCAGGCTCTGGAGGCCCTGACTTCTCTAGTTCTAGCTGCTCCTCCACAGTCAATTTCGGTAATTCGTTCAGCTCGCGTCTGCTCTCGTTCAGTGTGGTCAATATGTGATTGATACTTTCGTTCAGCTGCCGGTTTTCGTTGCTCTGTTTCAGTAGTTGATTAGCCTTCAGATCGTGTAGCGTCTCCAGTTGACTCAATTCCTTGTTGATTCCGTCCATAGTCGAGACCAGCCGCGCGGCAATCTCCGGGTTCGGCTCGTACTGCTGGATCGAAGCCGTCAGGTTCTTCAAGTCATTCTCAAAGCTCAAAACCTGCTTGTAAATGAAGGTGTTCTCGTTGTTGTACGTTCTGGTGGAGACGGTATGCAGCGCATTTCCCACGGTTCCAACGGTTCCGACAGTACCCGTCGTGTCGGCCGTGGACATTGGGCCGCCGAGCGTATTCAGACGGACAGATGACATGTGGCAACAGTTGAACGTAGAAACAAACACTAAGAAGCAAGACAAGCTAACAATTTTTCTGGCCATCTGGAAAAATAGTGAACTTTTTTTGTCTCGCGTCGATCGACGCGCGTCGTTTTGATATTCTCTTACTTTTCGGTGGCTTCAGCAACAAAGAATTCTACACGCAAAACAAACGTATCGATGTTTTCGTCTTAGACTCGACTTTTTATTTTATATTGTCCATTGGCATTGCTGTTTCCCGCCACTTTGTTTTCCCGCTCATGTCCGACAGCATCTTTGGCTCGATAGGAGACCCGCTTCTGGGCGAAGACGATCCCTGGGGGTCGTCGGCACCAAGAAGCCAGAACATGAAATCATCGATTCTTGAGGACAACAGCTGGAGCGCATACAATTCGAACGACATTCTCGCGAACAATTACACGTCTGTTTTCAACAACAACACCAACAGCTCGAACGGGTCGTCCACACACAAAGATCACACCACCGACCTGAACCAGGACCCTCTTACGGAAACTGTTCCAGCCAATGGTCCTGGAGAGGAGGAAGAAACGGTGTCAAAAGCGGTTGAAGAGACCGTTTGGACGGATGAACTGACCGCGTCTTTCAATCCGTTGGGCTACCACAACAGCGACGATAAATCGATCATCAAGGTGAAGGAGATTCCAGAGAAGGAGGGAATCGTCTTTAAGCACGTGAATTATCTGATCGCCCACAACCTGAAGTTCCCGAGCGAATACTACCAAAACGACAACAAACCGAGTGGGTCAGAAACGAAAATTGTGCGGAGATACAGCGATTTTGCCTGGTTATTGGAGGTTTTGTGGCGCAAGTATCCATTTAGATTGATACCCGAGCTGCCACCCAAGAAGTTTACCAGTAAGTATAGATACTCAGGACCCGTCACATGTGCATCTACTAACCACCCCTCTCAGTAGCAACGTCGACAGATTCCATTTTTCTGCAGAAAAGAAGACGAGGACTGCAGAGGTTTCTTTTCCAGCTGATCAAACACCCAATTTTGTGCAAAGAGAACCTCGTGATCATGTTTCTGACGGTTCCGAACGACTTCTCCAACTGGAAGAAGTTTGCAAACGTGGAGGTGAGCGACGAATTTGACGGAGTCAAGCTGCCGCTTCCGAAACGGTTCAAGATCAACTTAGACCAGGTTCTCAAAGGTCTGAAGGACCAGGAAGAGACGGACGAGACCGAGGAGGAGAGCGAACAGACCCCGAACAACGACTCAGTCATCAACAGTATCACACAGATATGGAACGAATCGCCTACAAACCACCAGGAACTGACTTTCTTCGAGAACCTCGGCATGGTGAACACCAATCTCACGAGACTGGCCGACATCTGGTCCAAACTTTGCATTCTTGTCGAGAGAATCGAGAAAAGAGAACAAGCTTTGTTGCTAGATAACCAGCGGTTTTCTATCTATCTTGGCCAGTTTGTGCAGACAGATTTCTCAGTCTACGGCGTGGAGAATCTCGTTGGAAGCGACAATGCTCAGCCCGAGGAGTCACAGAACCTGTCGATTATCAACACAATTCTCAAGCAGGTGATCAAATTCTTCCACAACACGAAACAACTGAAGGAGGAGGAGCTGAGCTCGCTGAGCTCGGACACGCTCGAGAGCTTCAAACGGTTCCAGGACTACCTTGTTTCGTTGCATTTTCTGATTGAGCGACTGACGGGCTTCAAAAACGCGTCCGAGAAGCAAATTCACGGTCTTCTCAACAGAATCACCAAGACGAACGAGCGTCTGTTTCAAATCAAGATCAAGTCGGACATCCGGGGCTCTGAGGTGGACAAGTTGGTGATGATGCTGACACAATCGAGCGACGAACTCAACGCTCTTCTGGCACGAATCATCCTGGTGAAGACAGCGTTCTTGAATGAGTTCCGTTTGTTCCAAAAAACCAAGTACATGGTGAGCGAGGTTTTCCAGGACTGGTTTGTGGAGCGGGTGAAACACGGCGAACTGCACCAGGACGCCCTGCAGAGGGTTTTTGGTGATCTACAGGACATGCCGCTCAAATAGCCCTGTCTTGCACACATGGAACAGAAACACTTCTATGGGAAAACACGATCGATGATTTGTTATATATAATACACAGAAACCACACTCCGACAGAGCAAGCTTGTTCATGCTATTTTCTTCGACGCATTGGTGTATCCAATACCCTTGACGGTTGCAATCAGCGACTGTTCGTCGTCGTCAACCTCCTTGAAGTAGAACTCTGTGCCAAACACAGACTTGATATCGCGCAACAACACCACCAGGTCCTCGTCTATCTGGTCCTTGTTCACAATGAGCCGACCAATGTCCTCCTTTCCTATCACCATGTACACAAAGGCCAGATTCAGCTGGTTTCTGCCCAAACATCCGCTGTGTTCGATCTGTTCCAACAGTTTGTAGGCCACTCTCTCGCCGATTTCCTCGGGAGTCTCGCCTCCCAGACCGATGTCCTCGGCCGTGTATCTGAATGGCGTCTTCTTGGACTCGGTGAACAGCGTGAGTCCAAAACCAGGCGACTTGGCAGCGTTCTCGCCTCGACAAACGTCCGTGGTAATATTCACCTCGCAGCCGGTGGCTCTCAAAACCCCGCGGGCAGAGTCAACCAGCCGGTTCACCACCGAAGGGGACACTCTCGTGCAGTATGCAACGCCTCGGATGGCGGAAATTTTTTGGTAATCAAGAACGTGCATCGTGATTGGCTGGGGAATCAGCGAGTTCACCAGCAAATGGACCTCTCCTCCTCCGAGCGGCGGAGATCCTCTTCTCAGGGTGTGCAACTCCACTTCCCGGACACCAAACTTCTCCATGACCGGAATCAACCCCCACTTGATGAACTCAAGACCCGCGTCGCCCTTGGATGAGGTGTGGCCCCGGAAAATAATCGAGAACTTCTTTTTGGAGAACGGAGCCAGATACAACATGGGCTCTATAAAGTATCCACATGCTCTGCTGTCTGGACAGTTGTGCGTTATACTGCCGCCAATAATCAGTCCTGGTCTGTAGATCACGGTTGTACCCGTGTACGAGATCTCGATCACGGTACCGTTCGTGACGCTCTCGAGCAGTCTCAGAAACGAGATCTCGTAGTCTTTGAGACCCGGATTCAGATCTGTCGACCGGATTTTCTCGATCTTGATCGGCTTTCCGCTGAGCGTTGCCAGAATCAATCGGAGCCTGAAATTTTTGTGTCCTTCGAACGTCGTGATAGCCATTGTGACGAAACAGATGCTGGATGAGGGAGCACACGGTCAGAGGAAGGTTTTTTGAAATATTTTTTTTTTTTTGAAATATTTTTTTTTTGAGATCTCCCATTTCCACAGGAGTTACCCGGACCACGAATTTTGCGTATCAACATCTCAAGTAATTTAAACAAGACAAAAGTAATGTTTCCTTTTCTCTGCTATATCCCTTTATACACAAACTTCTAGCTGCTCCGACCCACGAGAGCTTGCACTTTGCCCACTCACATCTCAAATTGGACCCCACTGCGCATGTCGGAAAGTCCTGCCAGTAATCCATCAAGCACGGGCGACGGTGGCAACAGACGGCCGGCTTCGGTGCTCGACGACGTCTCGTCCGACAGCAAGCGAATCAAACTGGGATCAGATCTGGTCAGCGCAGAAAGCAGCAGCGGGAACAGTCTGACGGCTGCGGGAGATGCGATCCCGTCGTGGCTGGCCACGCCCGGTCTGGGCACGCCGAACGCAGGCAGTCCAGGCCAGGACATGTCGCCCTCGCAATTTGGAACGCCCAACCTGGGCTCTCCGGGTCTGGAGGGTCTGGATTTTGACACAGAGATCATGACACAGCAAACGAAAAACAAAAGCAACACCAAAACAACCGGAAAGATGAGTGCAACAGCAACCACGAAACAGGCGGCCAAGAAGCCGACCGAAAAACGAACCTACAACACATCAAAACAGGGACTGTCGAAGAACGGTCTTAGCAACCAAAATCCGGAAGAACTGGCGGACGCGGTGGCGGCAGCAGGAGTGAATATCCGGGCCGAAGAGGAGGCCATGGTGGGAGGATTATCTGTTTCGAAGAAGCAGATCGGACCCAACAACTTTCTGAGATCGCAGCAGCTGGCCTGGTTTATGAGCAAGACGATGGAGGAACAGGGCTTGAAGGAGATGGATTTCGATGAGGATCTTATCAATCTCATGTCGAGCGCGTGCGAGACGTATATGACGAATCTGGTGACGGATTCGGTGGTGATTTCGAGACACAGACGCAGAGGAGTCAAGACCAAGCAGAAACAGTCTGTGTCGAACACAAAATCGGAGGTTTCCAAGGCCCTGCGCGAGATTGCAACGAAACAGAAGGAGAAGGAGGAGAAACGGGTCAAGCGAAGAGTGGCTTTGGGACTGGAAGAAGAGAAGAAGGAGGAGGATCTTGATGCAGAACACAAACAAACCAACCTGACGGCGTCTCTCATGATGAGCGGGTCGAAGAAGAAGTACTCGTGGATGCAGTCGCCTTCAAAGAACAACTCCATATCAGCAAGGGGAGACAACGGAATCCGTTACAGAGAGGCAAGAGAAGAGCCTGGAGTCGTTCTAAGAGATCTGATGTTTGCGTTGGAGAACCGCAGAATCGGCGTGAGCAATGTGGTTGTGAAGGGGTATTCGAAAATGAGAGATTGATGAAATCCGACCGGAACGGGGGGTGGATCACGCTATTCTATGTACAATATTAACACGGTCAACTCACACGAGTTTTCTTTTTCACTGCGACCCCGAGAGCGTTTTTCTTTCGTTTGACTGTGATTTTGGACGGTTCCTCTTCATCCGACGAAGACGAATATCCGGAAAGCAGTCCTGCGGCGATGGAATTGGTAGACGGAGCACGATCCGTGCTTTTTGTTTCAAAAAGTTGCGTGCTTATATCAGCCTCTTGTCGTTTCTTGAAGGCTTCTTTGGCTTCTTTCAGATCCAGTAACTCCTGATCTTCTGTAGAATTTTCCATGATGTGCGCTGCCTTTTCGAGTTTTCTGTTTCTCTGCTGTAATTCCTCGATCTCTTCAATCATCTCCTGCTCCTTTTGCTGTTCAATGAGTCGTCTCTCCAGCTGTTCTATAGCTGTCTCTTCGGTGTCTTTCTTTCCCTCTTTAGCGAGCTGTTCCTTCTTGTCTTCCTCTTCCAAACGCTTCAACATCATTTCCAGCGTTTCGTCCGATTTTTTTGCCGGGTTCGACCGCTCAAAATTCTTCTTGCACCCTTCAACACACTCAAAGTCTCCGTTCTTCGGATCGGTCTTGAAGACAAGATCCGCAAAACACTGCGGACACTTGAAGTGGAACTGCACGATTTTGATCCCCAAATACGTCTCGGGTCTCATCTCCTTCTTCGCGTTGAACTTTTTCGACTTGGCAATGTACTCGCCACACGTCAGACACTTCATCGAGAAGGGAATCATGAGCCGCACCGTGGGCCACGACGCAGGGCCCACTTTTCTGGGCTTTTTGACCCTCTTGATGTTCGCGGGGTCAAAGTCCGGCGGATAGTACTTGTTTATTGCTTTTCGCTCTGACATCTCAGACACAAAATGGAGAGAATACTCAATCAAGTTCTCCTTATCAACGGGGTTAAACCTATTTCATTCTCACAAATAATTTTTTTTCCTCGTATCGTTATGTTCTGCCAGAATAAGATATGGTTTTCCAGAGAACATAAGACAACATAATAGCGTAGACAATTTTTTCGCCTTGTCTTACATAAGCAAGTGAGGAAGCTGTGGCTGGGTGATATTAGTACGGGGATTCGGCACGCGAGGGATGTGGCCTCGAAACAATAAACGGTATTGTTTGCCCAAGAAAGCGGACCCTGAGAAATTGTATAACACCCTCCCAAATCCCTCAACTTCAATGGTATAACTTTAGGGTGAATAACCGCAAGAGTTTTTCGCCTTATCTAAAGGGGTTGGAGGAAGCAAGAAAAACCATGACGGTGAACTTATTCTTCGAGTGTGGACCTACTAACCTGACGGTGACCAACCTGACGGCTGAAACAGCAGAGAAGATTTTTGAGTGCGGTGAAAATGCTGCCTTATACGACGACCGAAACGGCACGGTCGTGATTTCCGGAGCGAGCTCAAAGGCTTTATCGTCTAACAGGTTGGCTCTGATGATGGTGTTGTCGTTATTTGTTTCGATGGTAGCAGCGAGCTGATCATCCTCCGAATATGCAATTGGCATAAGAATTCCTCAACGTGAATTTATCTATGCTATCACTGAAACAATTACAATAATAGACGGCGACAGATGTTACTTTTGTGAGATGCGGCAGAAATTTATTCTCAGTATCAGGCAGCACCTAGAGAAAAGTGATGGTGGTAGCCGATGGTGGTAGCCGATGGTGATTACTGGGACAGCTTCTCGTTTACGGATTCAGTCCTGTTTCGAAGGGTTTTGGGCAGTACGGTTTGCTCAATGCTTCTTCCGCGAACACCAATGCCATGACATAGAACATTTAGTCCGATTAGATACAGATAGAATAATACAAGCGGAGCGAAGTATGAAGAGAAGAGGAAGAGTACGTATGGTACGTATGATGTTCTTCCAGTGAGGTGGTCAGAATAAGATATGGCTGCTTCGAGAATAAAAATGCCGTGTGTTCTTTTTCGCCTATTCGGGAGTATCCTAAAAAATGTGGCCTCAAGACAATGGAAATACATTGTTAGCTCATGAAACCGGGCGCTGAGAGAATATACAACACCCTCCTATTCTCAGTTCCGTTGGTATAAGTTCGAGGCTTTTCGGAGGTCTTTCATCTTATGGAATTGCGGTTGAGAAAGTAAGAGATACCATGACGGTTAATTTATTTTTCGACTGTGGGTCTACTAACCTTACGGTGACCGAGCTGACGGCCGAAACAGCAGAGAAGATTTATGAGTGCGCTGAAAACAACATCTACTACTATAACCGAAACCAGACAGTGGTGATTTCCGGTGCGAGCTCAAAGGCATTATCGTCTAATAAGCTGTTTCTGATGATGGTGTTGTCGTTCTTTGTTTCCATGGTGACTGCAACCGGGAGCCTTGGAGATGTCGCCGACCTCGCAGCGGGACATCCTTCGATCGCACAATTGGCAGAATGCTCTTTTTAAGGGGACTTTTTCTCAGTATGCTGACATCACTCACAAAAACATAGTTATAGACATTTCCCACGATCGTGCGTAGCGAAGCAGACAACCCACAATGACGTGCCAGCGGGGTTCGGGCGACGGGCCGGCACAAACTCAGTACCAACAGCACGTTTACTGGGCCGACATGCAGAAACAGAATTGACTGAGACGGTTTTAGAAGACTCAGATTATGATGAAGTCAGCTGCGGGTCTTGGAGTAAGTACTATCGGGCCAATGCTCCTATAGATAGGAGCGAGAAGTATGGATGCAGTACCGGCTCTAATGGGCAATGTGACTGGGAGGATTTGGGCAGTATGATCTGGAAGACGCTTTGCTCCCGACAACCGGTGGGAACGCCAACTACACTCAATCTAATAAAACACATCTAGAGTATATTGATGATGAAAACCCAACGTCAACCGGGGGTTTGAAAATGCGCGGAGATCCAAACCTCGCGTATTGGGGTAGAAACGAAACCTGAGTGTTTTACACGCTTTTTGGGACACCTCGACACCACAAACTTAGAAAGAGTCCATCGCAGCCGTAACTGTCTCTGTTCCTCTGTCAACCACAGTCTGCTCGGTCGGCCCCACAGTTCTGTAGTGTCCACGTCAGAACGTCAATGAGTACGACATGATCTGGATGGTTTTTGTGAAAGGCTTTGGAACGATGTCCACATTATACGGTTTCCCCTCGACAGGAACAACGTGTTCTTTGTGGAGAAACGGCATGTTTTTGTGGACTGACAGACGTAGTTCGTCATCGTGGACCTTCAGTTGAAAACCAGCTTCGTTTCCAGATGCCGGCCCCGAGCTGAATGTAGCTCCGTCCTCTTTTAACAGGTCATGAACAGATATAATGGTGTGTGGGACCTCTGGGCAGTAGAAGATCGGGATGAAAAATGTATGTTTTTGTGTCCGTAGGACCAGATTCCCTCCTCCGATAACTGATCCGACTTCTGTACCTCCGAAATCCCTCAGCTTTCTCGTTTTCCCAAACGAAGTGTAGCTATGGATGATGGATCTGTTGTTGGTTACGGAGATCGGGGCTCCGGTGGCCAACAGAAACCGGTCCTCAACATTTTTTGTCCAGACAACGTCTGTGCTCCACTTGTTCCGCTTGTTCGACTCAACGGTTGTCTCGTTCTGACGATTCTCCCGTTTTGGTCCTCCGTTCGTCTTGAGTGCTGCACGACTGTTCTCGTAGCGCTTTAGTTCGTCCACCAACCATCGTGCGTTGTTGTGTTCGTCCTGCCGCATCCGCACCATCAGATCCTTCTGCAGTCCGGCGTAGACACCACAAATGTTCTTGACGATTAGCTCCGCAAGATCGCTTTTGAGTGAACCCCCGAACATTTCGTACAACACGACCTTCTGCTCGAGTTTCCTCACTGAGGATCTTGCAGACTTGTGATTTCTGCCGATCTTGGCCCGCATCATGCTGCTTCCCAGCCGGATTTGGTTTACAAGTCTGTCTGGAGAGACAAACAGTTTCTTGAGTGTGCACAATAGCTTATGAGTTCTCACTGGTCCGATCTCACGTGGCATACTTGGTAAACACATCCTTCTTGCTAGATCTTTAGACAATGTGGACAAGATCAATTCCCACAAAAAAAGGTCGGCAAGAGGCGGTAGATGCTGATAATCCGATTCAGGAATCTCACGTAAATCATCAAACGGATCCATCAGAACATCAGCATAACAGTAACGCAACACTGTCTTTAATCTTCCCCAATAACCGACGAAGTGTGCGATTGAAGAGTCAACAGTCAGCTTGTCGATTGACTGCGCTTTCGGTCTCATAAGGATGATTGCATCGGGGAATTTAGAGGGGTCATCCAAGAATTCTAACATCTCAAGGACATATGCTTTTGATTCCTCAAGGGAGGCAGACACGTGAGTTTTTGGCTCTTCTAACATAGCGTAATGATCAGGGATCTCACTGAGAGCAAAATGCAAACTTTGTATGTCGATTGACAAGACGATGACAGCTCGAATAAAAGAATTAACCATTCCTTAAATGTTCGTCGAGGGGAGACACCAAAAATTTAGTTGTCGTCGCCGGATTGTTTCGGAGAATGTCCAGTGTACGGATGTCCCTACATTGTGATCCTTGTTCCCTCGCTCCTGAAGCTAAAAAACTTTCATGTCACGGTACGATCGGATCTCAATTCATCTCAACGTTAACAAAACTTCCCCGTACATGCCATTCTATTGTTCTGGTTAACTTCGTCCGACTAATGGCTTACTAAGAGAGAGGTGAAATCTGAGGGACTGAATAAAATAATTCCGGGTGTAAGGATGTTGACCTGTTTGAACAATTTTGTTCTGCCATAATAAGATATGGTCACTCTTGTAAAACGAAAACAAAACACGAACATAATTATAGGGTAAACAAAGAAGGCTTCTTTTATTCCTGTCGTGTTTTGCCCACATAATACCCCCAACCCGCATTTTTATACCCTGACACGCCTGAATACTCGGTGAACATGGAGGTGGATTTCAATCTCTCGCAGTGGCTGACTGCGTTTCCCGAGCAACTGGACAGTTTTGAGCTGGACTCCCACCGTGATCCGGCGGAGTTTCTGGCCAATATCACTGACGAGCTCGCGTTGAGATGCCAGTCTATTCTACAGGATGAATTTTGGACTCCGTTGGTCAACTTGACGCACTGTTATCCGCAGTTAGACCATCGACTGCAGTACCAACTGAGCTACCTGATCTCGAGCTCCATGAGTAACCAGGCAGATCAAACCCACATGGTGCTGGAGAGCGGCGACGTTGAGCTGTTTGCCATGCACAAACGACTGCACGAAATGTACGGTTATCTCACACATGTTATTCTCTTTTACCTGGGCAAGGAGGAGGCGAACTTGAAAGATAATGACGCCAAAAACCATTGGAAAAAGACTAACAGTTTGATCGAAGACTCGTTGGTGTCTCTCACACACGTATTCAGACTGAAACTCTCGCTTTTGTTCCAAACGACACCGGAAAGAAACCTGTTTGTTGGCACGTTGCTCCTGAATCCGATCAACGCTCTCTTGGAGAACATTGAAAGAGCCAAGACAGTCACGATTAAGATGCACGCGTTTAAAGTGATTTGCATGGCTGTCAAATATCACGGCCAGGCCTCGCACACTCAAAATGCCATTTTGCAACATTTGACGTACTTCCAACATCTAAGCACGGTCATGGCAGAGCTTTTAGACACACTGAGCAGACACTACGATTATCACCAGCTGACCGACGAGGTCTTGAAAGAAGTGAGCGCAAAACAATTCAACGAAAACGATACAAACGGACCAAAATCCGTGAGCACTTTTATCACAAAACTATCCGAACTGTGTCCAAGAGTCGTGGTCCGACAGATTTTCCTTGTTGCACAGCTCCTCGACAACAATTCATTCACCTTGAGATGCGCGGTTGTCGAGGCGGTTGGTAACATCATCACAGATCTGGCTCAGTCGCAAGAAGAGCTGGACGAGCACAAGAAGCAGGCAGACAGCTTCATCGAGCTGCTTGAAGACCGGTTTCTGGACATCAATCCTTACGTTCGGTCCAGAGCAATCCAGGCAATCACAAAATTGAGCGAAATGAAGATCAAATTTGTGAACAGACGTCTGAAATGGACCAAGATGGGTGTGAGACATCTGGAAGACAAATCTGGACTTGTTCGTAGAAATGCTATGAAACTGTTGACGTCCTTGATTTTGACTCATCCATACAATGTCATGCACGGTGACAGATTAGAGCTGTCTCTTTGGTCCAAAAGATTGCAAGAGACTAAGGAAAAATTACAAGAACTGCAACCGGATCTGTTCCCCGACGACAAGGAAGAAGAGGAAAGCGAGGACGAAGACAAAAATGAGAAAGAGGAAGAGGAAGAAGATGAGGATGCTATGGAAGTTGACGAGGAGGAAAATGAGGACGACGAGAAAGACGATAGTGCTATCAAAGAAGAATCTGCCGAACCTGAGGAGGAGGAGGAGGTGGTGACCGAGACCAGAGAGTCGAACATTCTCGACAGCTCGGTCGACCCGGGACTACTGAACAAGATGACTTTAACGTTCCAGTATTATCAGGACGCAGTCCGTTTTATCAAGTTGATCCATCGCGCAACGACAGTTTGCTGCGAACTACTCTACTCCAAATCCAAGAACGAAGTGATAGACGCGATGAACTTTTTTGTTTTGACCGATGCTTACGGAATTGAAAATTGCTCACAAGGAATCAGGAGGATGCTGCACTTGGTTTGGATGAAAGGAAGCAACGAGGAGGGAAACCACGTTGTTGACAAGTTGGTCGAATGCTACAAGACACTGTATCTGACTGCGCCTGAGAGATCTTCTGCGATCCAACGTGCCTCATACATTGCGTCAAACCTGGTGAAACTGACCTACAATGCTTCCATGGCTGATTTTGCGTCGTTAGAGAAGCTCTTGTGCGAACTGTATCAGAACAAGTCCATTGACCAACAGACCGTGAAAGTTCTTTGGCAATTTTTCAGCAACGAGAGCGTTTTGAAGAAGCAGAAACGGGGATCCATTATCGTTCTAGGGATGCTGGCATTGGCAGATAATGAGATCGCACTGAAGGGCTTGGACTTGATTCTGGGAATTGGTCTCAGTTCCGACACTGAGGATTGGATCCTGACACGGTTCTCGTGCATAGCTTTGAGAAGAATTGTTCCACCGAAAGCGTCTCTCAACAGTTACAAAATGGCCAAAGAGGACGAGGCATGCCTGAAGTTGACTAACGTTCTGTTAACCTACTCGGAGAATGGTGCATGGTTCAGCATGGCGGAGGAAGCATTGAACTCAATTTACGCAATCTCCTCGCATCCAGATCTGATTTGTTCTGAGATCCTGAAGAGTAAAGCAAGCTCTGTTTTCTCATCTTCCAGTCTCGACGAAGACAAAGTAATTGTACTGTCACAGCTGCTGTTTCTTATTGGCCACATTGGTCTCAAGACAATTGTTCATCTGGAGAAGTGTGAGGCAGAGTTCAAGAAAAAGAAGATTGCGTCGGAAAACAAAAAGAGCGAGCATGATAACGAGCTGGACATGATCGGAGGAACCAACGAGGACGATTTTGCTGACGCAATCCAGGTGATCAAGGAGAAAGAGCTGCTGTACAGCGAGAACGGATTACTGGCGAGATTTGTGCCTCTTTTAAAGGAGATTGTCACAAAACAGAAGGAATACAACGATGACAGACTACAAAGGCAGGCGGTTCTTTGTCTGTCGAAATTGATGTGTATTTCTCCGCGATTCTGCGAGGAGAACTTGGCTCTTTATCTGCATCTGATGGAGACGTCTGCGGACCCGATTGTTCGGAGCAATGCTGTTCTAGGGTTGGGAGACATGGCTGTTTGTTTCAACAACATTATCGACACCAACAAAGACTATCTTTACGGAAGACTACAAGACAAAGACATCATGGTGCAAAGAACCTGTTTGATGACGGTGACCTTTTTGATTCTGGCCGGACAGGTGAAGGTGAAGGGACAGCTTTCGCAAATGGCCAAACTTTATGTGAATGAGGACCAAGGTATTGTGGACATGTGCAAGCTGTTTTTCACTGAGCTTGCCACGAAAGACAACGCTATTTACAACGGGTTCATCGACATGTTCAGCGGTCTTTCTGCCGACCACGAGTTACCAAGAAAGTCATTCAAGGAGATCATCAAGTTTGTTGTTCCGTTTGTCGACAAGGACAAGCACAAGCAACAACTGGTGACAAAGCTCTACCAGAGATTGCTAAGCACAGACAACGAAGAGCAGTGGAATGACATTGTCTACGTGATCAAGGAGATTATTCCAAAACAGGATGCTTCTACTGCCTCGAGAAAGGATAAGGAGTCTGCCAAGACAAAGCTTTACGACGAAGTTCTCAAGAGCATTGAACAGGGGTTCAAGCGGCCCGAACAGAGAGAATGAAATGAAGTGAGATGTAGGAGAATGGAACAAGTATTCTTTGGTATATACACGAAAAAAACATACAGACATGAGTCAGTCTTGAGCTAAAGGCTTTCTTTTTCCAAACAGTTCCTTTGGATGATGGAAAACGTTCTTTGCGGTAACGCTTCCCAATAGATAATCCAATGGTAGTTGTTTCGAGAAGTACTCACCACTTTCGAGATGGCCCTTGACCAAGTTTGCCAGACCGTCCAGAAAGACCGGATCTCCATTCAAGGACTCGCATCTCACCATCTTATGCGGCATCTTGAGATCCTCCTTCAATTCTATGTCGATCTCGTGCAGAGTTTCGATGTGATCGGACGTGAACGCGATCGGAACAATCACCACACCCGGAACGTCCGCGTCGTTAACCTCGTCCACCAACTTTTGTGCAATCTTGGCCGTCTGGCCACCCAACCACGGCTTTGGACCCACCTGAGACTGCCAGACAAGTCTGTACGGGTTGGAGAAGTTGAGTTTTTCCATCACCGTGTAGACGGTAGCAGCCACTTCTGCCGGGTAAGAGTCTCCTCTGTTGACAATTTCCATTGGAAGAGAGTGTGCACTGAAAAGAATGGCCACCTTGTCCCTGACCTCCTCAGGGAACTGTTTGAGGGAGTCCTGGATGTGGTTGGCGAATGTCGTCACCAATCCTTCATTCTTTGGCCATCTATCAATGACCGACCACTCGATCTGGGCCTGTTTGTCCACCGTCTTTGAGAGTCTGTAGAGATCGTTTATGGAGGAAGCAGACGTGGAGTAACTGAATTGTGGGTATTGCGAAAAGGCAACGGCTCTGGTGATTCCGTCCTTGAGCATCTGTCTGTACGTCTCCTCTGTGAGAGGATGGGCATATCTGAACGCCACATATGGATGGTGTGGCGCAGTGGAAGGAGACAGTTTGTCCAGACGTTTACAAACCTCTTTGGCCTGCAATTCCGACCATTTGCGGATAGGAGACCCGCCGCCGATCTCCTGGTAATGGGACTCAATCTTGGGTGTTCTTCTTTTTGCGATGAATTTGGCCAGGAGGTTCTGGAACCTTCCGAACGGAATCAGATCACCATCTGAGAACAGTCGGAGAAGAAAGTCGTATGTTTCCGGCACCGTCGAGGGGCCTCCCATGTTCATGAACATGATTGCTGTGCCCTTGGGAGCGTTGGTGGAGTTGAACCGAACGAACGGAATCCGGCGGAGTGGGGCCAGTCGCAGCATTGATCACGAATCCTGGTTAGATATTGGCTGTTTTGTTGCCAAGTGAGCGGGAATTGCCAGGAAATTCGACGCAAAAAGTATGAAGAACGTCGAGAGGCAAAAGAACAAAAAGGTAAAAAAAAACCAGAGAGAAACCCTCATTTTTTTGTAGGTTAAAAAAATATTTTGGTTTATTTTGAATTTTTTTCTACAAGATTTGTAGATACGGAGGACAGAACGACAGAATCACAGCCGTCAATTTTCCAGCTGTCGCACGCCATGTCGTTTGACATCAATTGGGACACCGTCTCGTCCGACGAGTCTATCAACCTCCAACTTCTCGACTTTCTCAACGACAAACTCACATCAATCTCTCTTCCCGATTACCTGAATGGTCTAGAGGTGGTGAAGTTCTCGCTCGGCGACAAAGCGCCCGAAATCTCCATCCGGGACATAGACTATCCGTTTCCCGAGTTCTACGGCGACACACAAGAGGAGGAAACACCACCACCGGCTCCACCAAGACAGAAAGTGATCCCTACAACGCCAAAAAGAACATCAACTCTGCTGGGGAGACAGCATCCAACGAACTTTGAGCTCTCGCGAAGTCCGTCTCCAGCAGCAGCCGTTGCGTCGGGGTTCAATCGGCCTTCGACACCGGTCCAACTCGCCGCGTCCCCCAGCATGATGAGCTCTCCCATCACGTCGCGCAGCTCGTTGCTGATGCCACGGTCAAACTCGTCCTATTTCCAGAGTCTCAGCAACGGAGTGGGGATAGGAGGATTTGGAATGAAGGAAACTAACTCGGATCTGCCGGAAATGCAGGCCCTGCCAATGAACGCAAACATCAGCATTGACGGGGTCTACGAGACAACCGACAACATAGAGGACAAGACGCACGCATCAGAAAAGGCCAAGGACAACGTTGACAAAAACAAAGACCTACAGCTGACACTGGATCTGAGATTCGACTCAAAAATCTACATTGAGGTGGTTTGCAATCTGCTGGTCAACTACCCGGCCCAGGAGTTCATCAAACTGCCCGTGCGCCTCAAGATCACGGATCTTTCCATCCATTCGCTCGCCGTGGTGGCGTACCTGGACCAAAAAGTGTTTGTTTCGTTCCTGTGCGACATTGAGGACGAGGATGGAGAAAATGGTCAGGACGACGATCGACGCGACGATCGACGCGACCGACGCGAGGAGCGCCAGGACTCGCGGAAATCGTCGGTCTCAGAGATCACGCCTGCGGTGCTCTCACACAACAGAGAGCGCATTGACATCATTAAGAATCTCAAAATCGAAGGCGAACTGGGCAGCTGGGACCACGCTAACGTGCCCGTCTACGGAGACGCGGCAGGCATCCCACCCGTGATGAACGGATCGGTCTTACGTAATTTTGGCAAGATTGAGAAGTTTCTTGTGGGTACGATCAGAGGCTTGTTGATCAAAGAGCTGGCGTGGCCGAGCTGGTTGGAGCTCGACCTTGGCGACGGAAGTGACGAGGAGGAAGACGGAGACGGGGACACAGACGTCGAGGACACTCGGACGGTTTCAGGCCATTGAGATAAGTGTGAGGCCCAATTGCCCGGGACATCCGTTGTTCCTTGGATCAGTATGGCAAAACGTTGAATTACCCGATTTCCCGCTAAAACTCCGGAAAAACCATCGATTTTGTCGGTTTTATTGTCTCATTTATTGTCCTAGATATTGTACATAATGAATGAAATTTCGCTACATCCTGACTTTTTCTTTTAACCGTGTATATAATTTTCAAGATTTTAGGATTTTATCGGTTCTAAGTGACTGACTTTTTCTCAGGAATCAATTTGGTGAAGTTTACAATTCTACTATAAAAGCCCGATTGTGTCGAATTAAGACTCAGATGAATCAGCTTGCGCTGCACAGGTCTTCTTCTTACTTCTGAGACACAGCAACTATGATTCGCACATTTAAGGGCACTGGATGGCCCCGAATGATGTCTACAACGGCCCGTGCAGGCAACCACAACCACTACCAGAACCTCAATCTCAACTCCCATACCGCCTCGGCTCGTGAGATCAAAAGCAACTTCAAAAAACTGAGTTTGAAATACCATCCTGATATCCTCAAGTCGCAGCAACTGTCGGAAGAAGAGCTTTCCAGCAGCAATGAACGATATCTTTCGATCAAGAAATCCTACGAGGTTCTCTCGGATCCAACAAAACGCTCTCTATACGACCGGTCCCTGAAGAGTCTTTCCAAACCATCCAACGCAGTCCACCACACTAGACCAGTCCGATACAGACCGCGATACGCCTACGCAAACCCTTACACCAGTGGGGCGGCCGAGTCACGTGACGAGGTTCCTCATTTTGACTTTGACAAGCATTTCAGGAGGAACCTGCAGAACGAAAAGAGACTCCGGGAGAGAAAAATCATCCAATTTGGGGATCTGCTGAACCACGACATGCTCGACCGAAACATTAAGCACGGGATTCGCAAGGACGTTTATCCATCGTACTCCAACACCGTTCATTTGAGCAATCCAGGCCATTCGATCAGTCCTGTTTTCGGGATGTTGGGACTCATTTTGGTGTGCTACGGACTTGGGTCTGTGTTTGGTGGTGCTGAGAGCTCTCCGGAAAGCTCATACAAGCCTCCGATTTCGACGAAAAATGAGAATCATCGGCCACCGGAAAACCAGAGCCAAGATGGTGCAAGGAGGTTGAATAATGATTATAGTTCAAAGCTGGTCTTGAGCGCGGTCAACGGTAAGTAGCATGGATAATTTAAAACAAGTTCACACGAGAGACCCAATGGTCTGACACGATACATTGTAGTGTCGGATCATAGATGATTAGGATCGTCAGCGTACATACCAACAGGTTGATTGAGTAAATATTACATTGATCAGACATAAAAAGAACACACGAAACTCAACTAGAGAGCAAGTTTCATGGATAGCTGAAACTATCCACTTGAACGGGTATCAAGAAACAGGTTTGATTGAGAGAAAATCGATTTTTTTTGGTTGATAATTCACTTCTTTTCGCCGAAATCCGAGCTGGCTGCCTGCAGTAAGTCGCTAATTCCTTCTCCAAATCCCTTCGGTCCCGGAGAAACAGAAACAGACCCGCCTCTAAACGGGTTTGGAAGTTGCAGGGAATTGCGACTGATTGGAGGAAGCATGATCCGGTTCTCTTCCTTCGCCAACTGCGACACGCCTGTCTTTGCCGGCGACAGCGACCCTTGAAGCGGAGCCCTCGCTAGCTTCTGCTGTTTATACAGCTCCTGGTGCTGTTGCTGGAGATACAGAAGATCGTTGTTGGCGAACGTCGACACGTTATTTCCGCTGCCAACGAGTCGGAAGTTCTGGCCAACGCCCTGTGGCGGCTGTAGCTGGTCCTGTGGCTGGGAAAAGGACGCCATCTGTCGCTGCTGCGGCCGGTTTTGCTGCTGCTGTGGGGAAACCAAGTCAAAAACGTCGATATTTGAGTGAGCATGTGTTGCGGAACCTTGCTGGTTTTGGAAGACGTTCAACTTGGCATACACCTCTGTTTCCAAGACCCGGGCCATGATCGAGGAAAACCGTCCGACCTGCTGGAAGTCAGAGCTGAAGACTCCCAACCAGCTGACAAAGCTCCGTTCGAGATTCTTCACAATGAAATAGAATTTGGCATCACTGGTGAGCTGGGATTTGATCGAGTCTTCTGTCTTGTTGGCAGAGTGTCTGCTCTCGCGATTGGAGCCCATCATCCGCTTGATTTTCTCGTTGTTGTTGCTGAACTCGCCGATTGAGATGCTGTTGGACCTGCGCTTTTCTCCGGATTTGAAGTCCAACGACTCGTCGTGGGAGCAGCCAAGCTCGTTCACCACGTAGAAGATGACTGCGAGAATGATGCTTTCGTCATCTTCGTCGTCGTCAGCGATCTCCTCGTCCTCGGAGTTGTTTGCTGACATTGAGCGGCCGGTTTGGTGGTTCTTTCCCGAAACCTGCCAGTGTCTTTCAAGCGGGATAGAAAGGTCGATAAAGTACTTCTTCTTGAAGAAGATGAGGATCCGGATCAGAACAAGAAAGTTTCCAACGACAAACTCAACCATTATGAGGTTGTTCACGGGCAGATTCAAAAAGTGCCGCTGTTTTGCCAGATTGTCGTCCAGATATATCAGCGACAACAGCAGCAAGGGAAGCGTTGTGATGCCGAGGTTGTTGTTGATGATGAAGTTGGAATTGAACGGCGTCGAGATGTAGCCACGGATGTTATTGTAGACCTCGTCGTCCGAGAGATCTGTGTTTGTGTTGAGCGAGTTGCTGTCCATGTAAACGATCCTCATGAACTTGCTGAGGTCAAACTCAACGATGGGCTTGTCGTTGTTGAGGAAGTTCTTGTCGTTGATGAGCGACTCGGTTTCAAACACAAACTCCTTCAGCGTGAGAGTCAGCAAAAGCCAGTTGTACGGCGACTTGGGCAGAACAAGATAGTTCATGAGCAGGTCGGTGAACTTGAGCGGACAATTGATGAGTAGCTTGCGCTTGATGATGGACACCAGTTGCAGAAACTCGTCGTCACCGCTGGCCGCAATCTTGTCGGAAACATTGAAGTTCTTGTTGGAAAGAATGATGGCATTGTGCAGAAAGTTCTTGTTGTCCTTGAACAGACCCTGCTGCAGAATGACGCTCTTGTTGAGCTTGTTTGTCTCGTTGAACTTCACCATCTGCAACTCGTTCATTAGGCCGCAAATGATGATTTTCTCGCGCATTGTCAGATCACTCTGGTTGATAAAGCTCTGGTATGCGGTGGAAATCACCGAAAGCCCGCTGATCAGCTGGCCAAGCGTCTCGTTCACGCTACCGGAGTCGCCGTCCAGCGAGTCCTCGTCCGGAATCCGCTTGTTGAGCAGATACAGGTGGAGGGACGACGGCGACTTGTTGTAGACGAAGGAGTAATGAGACAGAAGCAGATACGCGTACCAGTAGAACGGCTCGAGTTTCTGGGACGACGCTGGCGGAGCGATTGTTTGGGACGGTTTTTTCCGGCCGACGGGTGGCTCGTGGGGTTTCCCGCCGTCGATGTTGGACATGTGTGTGCTGATGATGTTGTTGAGATACTCAAAAAGAACGTCGATGGGGATCGCTATACGGCCAAACAGCTCAGAATAGCCGGGAGTTGTTGAGTTGGAAAAGTTGATAAAGTAATTGAGATAAACGTAGCTCAGAATGATGAGGTTCTCGACAAAACGGTTGAAAACCTCGCCCGAGTTGTAGTTGATGCGCGAGTTGCTGATCTTGTCGATGATGATGTCCCAGCTCTTGTTGAACATCATGATGGCGTCCGGGAAGTCGCCGAGCTGGCATGCCCCGAGACAGATGATCAGATACAACAGTTCGTCGTCCTCGGTGAGCGAGAGCAGCTTGTTGGACGCGATGGGCGGCAGTTCCCTGCGAAACCGTCGGGACGTTCCAAACACCACCACGTAGTTGGTGATGGAGTTGTTGAGGTTGAGACGCAGATGGCTGAACTTATTCGACAGAGTCAGCAGCGAAATCACGTTTTTCTCCGACATCATCAGCAGGTTATCCTCGAACGGGTCTGAGACGCTCGCAGCACCACTGCTGAGAGACAGTCCGCCTGGGATCGAGCCTGCCATCGGACCGGATGCCGGTCCAGACCCCGCTCCCGTGCCAGCGTCAGCCAGCTTCGGGGTCTGGGGAGCGGGCGGTGGCTGTGGAGACGAGATATGATCGCCCGTGGAGTTTTGTGGCGTGTTCTGGCTCTGAGCTCCCTGTGCCCCGTGAGCCCCCTGAGGCCCTTGAGGCCCCATGGGACTGCTGGCCTGCGGGCCGTCAAACTGCTGCGGGACCGCCACGGCGTTCGGGGACTTGAGCAGGTCGTCATTGGTCGAGATGTTGCCGTCAATGCTCGTCTTCAGCACGAGCCCGTGCACCGTGCGCAGGTGTCTTTGCAAGAGGTCCCTCCTCACAAACCCGTTCTTGCAAATCGAACACTGGAACGGCTTTTCTTTGGTGTGGGACCGCTCGTGTCGGAGCTTGTGCTCCGACCGCGAGAACGATCGCGCACAGAACTGGCAGATATATCGCTTCGTCATTGCACACACGCCCAGTGCATCGGCCAGAAAGAACAAACAAACAATACAGGAACAAGTAGGAAAAACAGGGGGGAGAAATCCTCATTTTTTAAAAAATTTACTGCAGGCTCCGTATTCACCGGGGCACGCGCACGCGCAGACGCACGCGCACGCGGCGGCGGCGGACAAAAAAAAAAACCACGCCAGATCGAAAAAATAGTGGGGTCAGCCGCGGGGAGGGTCCTTCCACCGTTAACACCTCGCGGACCCCGAGAGTCAGTGCCTTTTCGGGGTCCAGCACGATAGAAGTCCGACCCCTCAATATGTTTTTTTTTTTTGCGCGAGCAGCGGGAGTATGAGATCGGGAGCCGCAAAAATGCGGGGAAGCCGTGCGAAGACCAAGAGGGGAGGCTAGAAGTGGGGTTCAGTTGTTTTGGCACGTCATACCCGCCGGGACACCAGAGACTGCCAAATTGTCCGGGTCCGGGTGTGCACTCCGGAAACAACCAAATCGCCCTGCGCCACTCGCTCTTTCCAGCCTGCTTACGTCATCACAATCGCGGACCGAAGTTCTCCCGCAAAAAAATTATCTTTGCGCTTTTTTCTGCTTACGTACTGCTTACGTCATAGACGCTCTTTCATATCTACGCTTACGTAATCCGCGGTCCCTGGGACGCCAGCTAAGCTACTCGCTCAACGCGCACAGCGCAGCTCCAACGGACGATCCGTCCTTGGCGATGTTGATGTGCAGTCTTCTCTCTCCCTGCGGACCCAGCTGGGTCTGCGAGATGGCGTCTCTCATCATGGTTCTGAAGCCCGGGTAAAACTCCACCACGGATCCGTCTGCTCCCACGTCAACCTCGACGTTGTGGCCCTTGAAACTCTCCGTCATGGTGAGCAGACCAGCAATTGGAATGGCCGCCAGGTATGCGGATCTCTTGGCAACGGCCCGGGTAAGTTTCTGGATCGCCAGTCTTTCCTCGGCCGTGGTTGGAAGACGCAAAGCCTGCTTGAGTTGGAGCTCCGTGGCCTGCAAATTAGTGGAGTCGTCGATCTCCACAAGCGAAAGAACCTCCG
Source organism: Ogataea zsoltii (assembly GCA_003709205.3). Lineage (NCBI taxonomy): Eukaryota > Fungi > Ascomycota > Pichiomycetes > Pichiales > Pichiaceae > Ogataea > Ogataea zsoltii. The sequence goes on from PPKH03000003.1 coordinate 199,470, forward strand.
AGTTGAGGTCCCACGCAGTTCTAAGTCTGTGGGGCAGCGACTCGTACGTTGGGTACTGGGTGAAGATGGCCTTCTTGGAGTGAAGGTCAATGAGGATCTGTCTGAGGATCTCACCAAGGAACATTCCGGAAACACGTTTCTCAAACATGTGGAATCCCTTGTTGGAAGTGAGAGAGTCCACCAAAACGTCGTATTTGGACGTAGGAAGAACCTTGAGCTGGTTGTCAAAGGAACCCCATTCGGTGTTGATCACCATGTGGGTGACGCCCTTCTTCTTGAGCTGGGCAACCACTTCAGGCGACAACTTCTTGATGTTTTCTATCTTCTCGTTGTAAGCACCGTTGGTTCCCGTACCGAAAATGCAGCCAATCACGGTGGTACCCTCCTTGTTGGATCCGGTGTAGGATCTGGCCAACAGGGTTCCGACGGTGTCGTTGGCGAGCGCCGAAACGGTGACGGGGATTTTCTGGTCGTCGAGGTGCTTTTGCAGCAAACCAACAACGTCCTGGCCGACACAGTCGTCAATGTCGAAACCCTTGGTCCATCTAAGAAGGGTTCCGGAATTGAGAGAGGTCTGCGAAACCGGGAAACTGAACGTGAAACCGAGCTTGAACCCGTCCACTTCGGAATCGGAGTGGTGTTCCTTGACAAACAGACCGATCTTGGACGCGAGGTACGCGAACAGAGTGTCCGACGACGACGACATCATGTCGACGGGAATTGGGTTCTTTTGCTGAACCAGCTTGAACGTGTGGTCACCGTTCAACGAAACAGAACACACACGGAAGTTGGTTCCACCGAGGTCGGCAGCCAGAAGAACACCTTTTTCGGTTCCGTCGGGAATCGAGGTGACAAACGTCGGAATCATTGGGAGTCCATGCGGATCCTCGTCGCTCTCCAGACCCTTCTGGGCCAGCTCAATGAACCGGTCAACACCCTTCTTGAGGATTTCCGGAGTCACCTCGAACTCCTTGATGATCTTTTCCACTTCCGTTCTCAATAGTTCACGACTGGACATTTTGGTTACGTTGCTACCGGAAGAAAGAAGATGACAACGTGAAGAAAACAGCAGAAAAAAAAAACGTACCATGACATAACGGTTTTCCTCGCTGGAAAATTCGTTGCCCCGGCACCCCCGTGTTTTTCTCCCCCGCGGGGGGGCAAAAAGCGGATTCTCCGTCTAACGCGGAGGAGGCGCGCGGGCGCGCTCGCGCCCTCGCGGGCGGACCCGCCGCCTGGCGATCGGTAATCGGAGTTGGAAAGTTCCGGAATCGCCGCACTTCGCGAGTGAGCAAGTTCATGCACAGCGAGCAAAATCGGACAACAATATTCCAGCGCCGTCCCTGGTGAGCGACGCGTCGGCGTGCGCGTCGATCGTCTTCTTGCGTCGCGTCGCAACAATTTTTTTTTTTTTTTTTTTCCACTTCTCCTTCCCTCGTGCACAGCCAAGATCTGGAGAAGTCAAATTATTTTTTTATTTTTCTCTAATTTACACTCACAGATAAAGGAACACTCGTGCTCCGCTGAGTTGGTCTCTTTTTTGTCTTCTTTTTCTCCGTGCAACATTCAACATGTCAACCCCCGGAAAAACCATTCTGGCGTCCAAGATCGCCAAAAAGTACACCGATGAGATCCAGAGCCATGCAAACTCGCTGCCCACTCGTCCCAAGCTTGTTGGTCTGCTAGCCAACACAGACCCTGCGGCCAAGATGTACGCCGACTGGACGGGGAAAACAAGCGAGTCGCTCGGTTTCTCGTACGAGTTGATTCAGATTGGCAAGGACCAGCTGGAAGAACAAATTTACAAGTGCAACAACGACCCCAATGTGAACGGTATCATTGTCTATTTCCCCGTTTTCGGTGACAGACAGGACCAATATCTTCAACAGTGTGTTTCCATTGACAAGGACGTTGAGGGCCTCAACTTCAAGTACATTTCCAACATGTATCACAACATACGTTATTTAGACGACCAGCAGCAGAAAAAGTCCATTTTGCCCTGCACTCCATTGGCCATAGTTAAGATTCTCGAATATCTCACGGTTTACAACTCGCTGCTCGAGTACGGAAACCGGTTATACGGGAAAACCATAACCGTTGTTAACCGATCGGAAATCGTCGGAAGACCGCTCGCGGCTCTTTTGGCCAACGACGGTGCAACGGTCTACTCGGTGGATATCAACAACATCCAGGTGTACGAGAGAGGTGAAGGACTGAGATTGAAGAAACACAGCGTCAGCGAGTGCGATAAGACGCTGAAGGAGGTTGCCTTGAGCTCGGACGTGATCATTACAGGTGTTCCTTCCAAAGACTACAAGTTTCCGACTGAATACGTGAAACGCGGTGCTGTTGTGATCAACTTCTCCAGCGAAAAGAACTTCAATGACGACGTCAAAGAGGTGGCCTCGTTGTACGTTCCGAGTATCGGTAAGGTGACGATTGCAATGTTGCTGAGAAACTTGCTCAGACTCATGGAGAACGCAAGTGCTGCCAGCAACTGATTTCGACGTGTAAAACTGACATATAAAGAATAATAAAGTATAATATCATGTTTATTTCCAAGTACAAGGGCCTTTTGAGTGTGGTGATGAAGAGCTGTTTGGGAAATTAAAGATTTGCGTCGGATTTCGCGTCGATCGACGCAGATCTCGAAATTTCCGAAAAAAAAAATGGCAGTTTTTTTTTTTTTCTCCATTTATTTTTATTTGATTTTTTTTTTTTTTTTCATGTGACTGATTTACCCTCGGGCCCGCTATACGACATAAACGATACCTGGACAACCAGACAACCATGACTGTCGAGACCACCCGAGTTATAACCACCGTCGAAGAGCTCCGGCAATTCCGTGTGGGATGTTGGACCAAAAACCAGAGCGTCGGGTTTGTGCCGACTATGGGGTTTCTCCATCAGGGCCATCTCGAGCTTCTCAAAAGATCCCTCGACGAGAACGAAGTCACCATCATTTCCATCTTTGTCAATCCGTCGCAGTTCGCCCCATCGGAGGATCTCGACTCGTATCCGCGCAACATGGAAAACGATCTCAAACTTGTGGACTCGCTCTGTTCCAGCGACGGCAAGCGGAAAGTGGCGTGTGTGTTTGCGCCAACCGTTAGCGAAATGTATCCAAGCGGCATATCTCTGGATGTGACTCAACAGAAGGGAGCGTTTGTGTCTGTTCTCGGTGTTTCTGAACAGCTAGAGGGCAAATCCAGACCCCAGTTCTTCAGAGGTGTCGCCACAGTGGTGACCAAACTGTTCAATGTGGCGCAGCCAACTGTGGCGTATTTTGGCCAAAAAGATATCCAGCAGTCGATTGTCATCAAACGGATGGTCAAGGACCTACTCATGGGTGTGAAAATCGAGGTTGTCGAGACTGTCAGAGAGGAAAGCGGTCTTGCTCTCAGCTCGAGAAATTCGTATTTGAGCCCTACGATAAAGAAACAGGCCACGGTTATCTATAAGTCCATGGTTGCAGCCCGCGAGATGTATTCTACAGACAAAAAAGTGTCCGTTGGCGCCTTGAGACAGCTCATCGAAGAGCGCATTGTTGCTGAAAATGAGCTTTTCGATATCGATTATGTCAGCTTCAATGATCTGGAAAGTCTGGAGTATCTGCAGGATTCGGAGTATATCGACAAGACAAAGGGCTGCGTCTTGAGCATGGCTGTCAGAGTTCCAAACGGCCAGGATTCTGGGTGGACAAGACTCATCGATAACATGATATTCAAATGATTCAAGTCTCATCGGTCCCATCAACTTATCAAACTCATTCCAAAACTTGCAAGCTGCCACAAAAAGCTGGCCCCATGTGAAACGTGCTACCATATCAGGTACACAAAAAAACACCCCTCCAAAAATAAGGCCCTTGGCCTGCTCGAGTTCTTGCTTCTTGCTTATAGTCTAATATCACCTCGCTAAATTCTTCTCATTCTTCTGATCAGTCCCTTTTTTTCAGTCACTGACCCTTTAACTGGCTTCTTGATTCTATCCCTTTTTTCTCGCTCGACCTCAACCAGCTTCTCGAACTCCAAAGCTTTTTTCGCCTGATTCTCTTTCGTAGTCACTCCTCTAGTCTTGAAACTGTAAAAGAGCTCGCCAAACTCGCAGAGCCACTCTCCGCTAACCGCACTCACGTAGTTCATGTATTCCCGACCTGTGAGCAGAACCTCGTGGTAGATCACGTACTTTGGTAGGTCTCCCATCCCGTAAAGGGCAGAGGTTGGATGTAGTTGCATTCTGAGTCCTGTCCTCAAGTTCATGTACTCCCCATATTTCTTGAACTGAGCAGCATGGTGGAAGAAAGCAGCACATAAACATTTGCGAATCACATCCCAATCCGAATTGCTAACGAGAGGAAGATTCTGTGAGCTCATGATCTGCGACAGCTGAGAATGAATCTCTTTGGCCCTTCTAAGTGACTTATAATGCAAAAAATTTCGAGTGCACCACGATTCCCTGCTTCCGTTGGATATAAAGAGATTGTAGATATTCACAAGCGATAGATGGTCGCTCTCTGCAACTTGGAATTTCTCCCGGACTGAGTCTGACTTCTTCTGCAATGTGGCGTCGTTGTTTGGCCGGATGAATATTGGTGGAATCGTCAACATCGCCACTATCGTCACCATCTCCTTCGAACATCTAAACTGGTCCAAAGAAGACAATATAAGCAGTCTCGACAGCGCCGGGTCAATAGGAAAACATGACATCTTCCTACCCAGCGCAGTTAATCCACCAAAATTATCCAACGCTCCTAAAGACCACAGATCGTACTGAGCAGTGTTGATGGTCTCGATCGGAGGCCTGTCGATGAACGGGAACTTTGATAAGTCCTCCACTTGTAAAGACTTCAACAACAGAATCGTGTTACTCAGATTAGAGCGCTGTATCTCAGGAATGGGCTCAGGAAACATCTCAGAAACCGCAGCAGACTGAGTGTACAGCCGGTAGCATGTTCCCGGACCGGTTCTACCTGCTCTTCCTGATCTCTGATTCGCTTGTGCAAGTGAAATAGGTGTGATCTGCAGCGAATCCATCCCCAACTTTGGGTTGTAAACTTTTAGTTTCATCAGTCCAGTGTCCACAACAAACATGATCCCATCAACAGTCAGCGATGTCTCGGCAATGTTGGTGGCAACAATGCACTTCCGAATCTTTGACTTTTTGAAAATCTTAGCCTGCAAATCGGCAGGCAAAGTAGAGTAAATCGGTAATATCTCCAACGGTTGAATTGTATCGTCAAGCTTTGCCAAACTCTCAAGCTCGGACTCTAACTGTTCGCAAGTGGTTTCGATGTCCTCTTGACCGGTCATGAAACACAATATGTCTCCAGGTTGATCTCTCATGTGTATTCTCAGAACTTGTTTCACCGCACTGGCAACATAATCTAATGCCGGGACTGTCGAGTACAAAACGTCCACCGGAAATGTACGCCCAGGAATCGTAAACTGTTCGGCATTTCCGAGAAAACGGCTGAACTTATCGGCGTTCATCGTCGCCGAGGTGACGATCAGTTTCAGATCTTTTCTGCGTCTCAAAACCGCTTTGAAAAACCCAAGTAATATATCTGTGTTTGTCGATCTCTCGTGGGCCTCGTCCATAATGATGCACGAATATTTGTCGAGATCAGAATCCATAAGAGCTTCACGCAGCAGAATTCCATCCGTCATGAACTTGACTTTCGTGCGCGATGATGTCTGGTCTTCGAATCGGATCGTAAATCCGACTTTATCTCCGATGGTCGTCCCCATTTCTTCACTCACCCTCTTGGCAACGGAGACTGCTGCCACTCGTCTCGGCTGCGTCACACCAATGATGCCTCCACCATTCGTATAACCTTCTTCAAACAGAAACTGAGGAATCTGGGTTGTCTTTCCAGATCCTGTTTCTCCAACAACAACAACAACCTGGTTCTCGTGTATCACTTTCATCAGCCGTTCACGCGCCTGATATGCAGGCAAAGATTGACGTTGTTTGATCAACGAAATAGCCTTTGATCCCAAATTCTGATCCTTGAAGGAATCTCCTAGACTTTCCTCACTCGTTTCCGTCTCCTTCTCCTCCTTCTGTCCTAACACCTTGCCAATTCGAGTTGAAGTGGTGGCGTCTTTTGCGCTCTTTTTCCTGTCTCTATTCTGTCTCCTCTCGTTAACCAACTGCGATCCTCCCTTCGAATACTTGTACAGGTCACCGGTCTTGTCACGCACAGTCTCCACAACCTCCAATTTGTGCGACATCACTGTCTCCGAGTCCAAAAACGGAGGCGTCAGTCTATGGACGACTAAATCGATATCTGCAGCAACCTCGTCCAGGTCGTCTCCCAGTCTGGGACCCCGAAAACGTCTCTTTCCAGCGTCTCGGATCTCATTGGACCATTCCTCTTCCTCCAGATAGGAATTTCCCAGCTGCTCGTCCTGCATATACCACTCTCTGTCGTTCTGGAGATCCTCAACCTCCGACGAAGAGTCGTCCAGACTCGGGGTGGTCATGGTTTGTCGTTCCCTGTTGGCCAGTTGTGATAAAACGGAAATCTTGGGCTCGTTGGGCTCGTTCTGTGTTTCCCTCTTACTATCTGTGGTGCCAATTGCCCTCTTGGTGTCTTCCTGTCCAGGGTCTTCGTCCTCAAGAACAACGCCTCTTTCTTCTTCTTTGAGCCGCTGCGCAACCTCTTTTCGTATTTTCTTGAAACCAATGCGTTTCGGTGTCTTTTGGAGCTCTTTCACGGTCGTCTCGTTGCCATTCCCGTCCTCTTCATCGTCAATGAATTCCAACGCCACCTTCTTCCGGGGTCTCACAACGCTGTGATCGCTCGTCCGCTTCGCACGTCCAGACTGGTCTGAGACATCCATGGTGATTCAATGGCCGCTGCAGTAAACTGGCCGATTGAAAAGGCAAATTCTTCGCCATGTAAAGAGCACTATATACTAACAAGTTAAAAAAACATTAATAGCAGAAGATCTATTTTTCTCCCCTTTTTTTTTCTAATTCGCGATCTCCTCTCTAATTTTCTTTGTCTCCCTTGCTTTGTTTTTTTTTTCTTTGTTCTCTTATTTTTCAAGTTAATTGAATGCATGAAAAAATCCGTTTTCCGTTTTTTTTCCAGCGTCTACGGGAGAACAAAAGTTACCATTGCGATCACATTTTTTAACTCTACCCATTTTTCCACTCAAACTACCCTTTGTATCCCATCACACCGTACAAAACATCTGTTTCCGAGGCTGTATAGCTCTCCAAACCAGGAAAATTCCACGGAAAACGGCGCAATTCCGCTACCATAAAGCCCACCACTAGTTGCCGGCCCGCTCCCCAAAAAGTCGACATGAAGTCGGCAAAGGCGTCGAAGAAACCAAAAAAGGAGGACTCAGAATCCGTTCCCGAGCTGACACAGTCCAATCTGATCCAACAACACTTTGTCTCCTCGCTGAAGCTGCCAAAGAAGTACCAGCACCAGAGAACGTCCTCCCAGGACAGCTCGAGTATGGACGTTGCTGCCTCGTCGGTGGACTCTGTTGGCCCGCACGGCTCGAAAAAGACACCCGGTGTTGCAAATACCGTCGCAAATGAAACGCAGTCGCATTCGCAGCCAAAAAAGCTGTGGAGAATCAACCGGTTCAAGAGCGAGGACGTCGAAAAACAGTCGAAAATGGTTCAAAATGCGCAAAACATGCTCATGAACAGCAGCCACGAGAGCACAAACAAGCACGGATTCCGCAAAACAAACATCAAACCGAAAATAAGCAAGGAGGGAACCCCGACCGAGTTCCTGTTTGTCAACTGCACGCCCTCGGCGACGGTGGCAGACGAGTCGGAAGACGAAAAAAAGGCGGCAGTCGTTTCATCAGGCCGAGTCTCAAGGCTATTCCGTAGCAAATCGGTCAAAAAGGACGACAATAGAGATGCTCGCAAACGTGAAATCGACGCCAGCGACTCTTCTGCAAATGACACCCCTACACCAGAAGGACTTCGACTCAAAATGCCTTTTGCAACCAACACCATACCAACTAACGACGGATCAAAAAGATCCACTTTGAAACGATTGTACCACCGCAAAGCCAAACATGAGCCGCAATCGAGCGTGGCTCCTGCCGAACATTCCAACTCGTCCGATTTCTGCTCCACCCCCACTTCTGCCGGAACAGGCGTTCCTTTCACACCAATCACTCCGATGCTGTCCACGAGCTCGTCTGTTGCATCGCTCGTGTCCACGACAAACTCCACGCCGCAAATGACCTACCTGTACCTGCCTTCTGCGTCGGCAACCACCGTTACAAACACGCCGCTATTCGACAACGGCGGCTTTTTTGGCCGACAGAGTAGCAACCACGCCATCTTGAGAGACAGGTCAAACTCAAGTAACTCGATGCTCCACCAGGAAAACAGGACCAAACAGCATTTCCAGCAGCAGAACTCGGTCGTCGTCAACACGCCTCTTCATCACGACGGCGATGATGACGACAGTATCTACGATTCAATGGTGGAGATGTCTCCGGTGAATACTTCGTCCACCAAGAAAATGAAGACTCTCAAGCGATCGAGCTCGATTGTTTCGATCACGTCTGTTTCTTCGCAGTCGCCGTTTCCTCCTACGAGTCTTCCGGGTTACGGAGGATATCCGTTGTCTAATTCTGCGTCAGGACCGTCCACATCGAGCTCGCTTTCCAATCCAAACCGTCTGATTATGCGCAATCGGTCGGTGAGTTGCATGTCTAATACTGTTGGAGCAGCTTATCCTCCTCTTTCGGCATCGAAAATTCCACTGTTTAGGACAATGAGTCAACAGAGCTCGCAACAGTCCAAGAACAGATTACCCCATGAACAGCATCAGTCTCATTTACCACCCAGTTTGGCACCACCGGTCTCAAACCATCCGCCTATATTTGACCCGCAATTGCTGAATTGCTCGACGCAGGATGAGCGAGAGCGCGAAAACATTCTGCGCAACCAGCTGATTATCGACTCCTACTTCAACGGCGTGAACTCACAGGCTCCGTTGACCTACGACGAGCTGAGAAAACAGCACGATCAGCTCGTGCAGGACCACGACTCGACTTTCTATTCATTCAGCCAGAGAACACCGTCGGCCGGAAATTCCTATGTTGAACAGATCAGTGGCATGACCACCCAGAGCGAGTTATTTTCCACGGGCCGTAAAGATCATACATCGGTTGGCAGTTCAATCGTGGAACCGCCGGAGGTGAACAAGAAACAAGAGGCCGTTGTCAGCGACGACGGCTTTGACTTGTACGCGTTCATCAATGGGGACTATAAGCCCTGAAGACAAGGTGGGAGGCGAGAAACTTCCGCACCACAAACACGAGAAGTAGCCCATTTTTGACTGTTGCTTCGGACGTTCAATGGATGTTTTGTCGGAGACGTTTTCTCTGCAACTCCGAGATCTCAGATCTCAGATCTGATATAGAGCCCCGCGAAAACGGGATAAAAAATTTTGGATTTGAAAAATTAATCTGAAAAATTTCTGTGAGACGAGCGTAGGAGCAAGTTTGTAGACTTGGTTTTTGGTTCTGGGTAATGAAAAAAGCCTTGTGCAGCTTTCATCGACATCTACGACCCGTCCAATTCTCCAGAGGACTACAGCACAGTATATTCTCCACAAAAATGTCATCCGAACCGATTGATACGTCTAAGTACGAAATCCTCGAAGAAGGGTCTGCTTCGGTACTTTTTGCGCCGCACCAAGTGTTTTACAATCCTGTGCAACAGTACAACCGTGATTTGAGCAGTCTTTCGATTAGAGCATGGTCAGAGCTGTATTTGGAAGAAAAAAAAGCCAAAAAGAAGACCCCCGACACGGAGGAAGAGTCTGTCAAGCGACAGAAACTCGGTTCCGATTCCGATAACGAGCCTTATCTGCACATTTTGGAGGCTCTTTCCGCCACAGGACTCCGTGCTATTAGGTATGCGAAGGAAATCCCGCTGGTTTCGCAAGTTGTTGCGAACGACTTGCTCAAGGAGGCAGTTCAGTCCATCGATCTCAACATAGAGTACAACAAGATTGGCGACAAAGTGCGTTCGAACGAGGGAGATGCGGTGCAATACATGGCCAGCAACAAGTCGCAATTCCACGTTGTTGATCTGGATCCGTACGGAACCGCTGCTCCGTTCATAGACTCTGCGCTGAATGCCATCAAGGACGACGGGCTTTTGATCGTCACGTGCACGGATCTGGGAGTTTTGGCCGGAAACGGATATCCTGAGAAGTGTTTTGCGTTGTATGGAGGAACCAACTTGTACGGAGATGCCACACACGAATCCGCGCTTCGGTTGGTTTTGCACATGATCTCGTCGACGGCGGCAAAGTACAAGAAGTATATTGAGCCTCAACTATGTCTTTCGATTGATTTCTATGTCCGTCTGTTCATCAGAGTTCGGACGTCACCAATAAAGGTGAAGGAGCTTGCTTCGAATACGATGATAACGTACAAGTGTTCAGGCTGTCAATCGTTTCACGCCCAGCCGCTTGGCCGTGCGACCGACAATCCAAACTCGACTGGAAAACAGAACAAAAAGAAGTTTGGCTTGAGTAAAGGTCCTCCGATCGGTCCTCATTGTTCTTTCTGTGGCTACACTCATCATTTGACCGGTCCAATGTGGTCTGGTCCGTTGCAGAACGCCTCGTTCATCGACAAAGTGTTGGATTTGCAGGAGAATGCGGATCCTGCGATCTTCAAGACGCTTCCTAGGGTGAAGGGGATGCTAACTATGGCGAAAAATGAGCTGAATGAGGCTCCATTCTACTTCAAGACAACTACTCTGTCGTCGATTTTGAAGTGTCCTGCTCCGTCGATCGACGTTTTTTCTGCTGCCCTTGGAAATTTGGGCTACAAGGCGTCCTTGACACACGCCATGGCCGGATCCATCAAGACTGATGCTCCGTTCGATGTGATCTGGTACATTGGCCGCAAATGGAGCGAGAAAAACGGCGTGAACGTTGACAAGATGAGCAAAACCACGGCAGGATACTCGATCTTGACCAACGATTCCATTGGAAAGGACGTTTCTGTTCCCGAGGATAAAGACGTTTTGGAGTGGCTGTTTACTCCGAACGCGGTGAGCAAGAAGATCAAGGGATTGCGCAACATCAAGATCGTCCGTCATCAGGAGAATCCGACCAAAAACTGGGGTCCAAAGGCTCGGCCTCATTGAACAGCTTGGTAATTAGACGACGATTCGAATGGTACATAGTTACGATAACACGCGGCAGATTCCGGCAATTTTTGGTAGTAAAATGACGACTGTGGAAAACCGTTGCATTGTAAATTTTTCACTGATTAATATTTTTTCAGATCTCCAGGAATTTTTCAAATTTTTGGAGCACTTTTGAGATATAATTTTTTTTGCACCGGTTTTCAGCACGCGATACGTTATCTTCGGACAAACGAATGGTTGATCTTTGACTTGCAACAATGAGCTCGGCCAAAACGCAGCTCATACAGGATGAGATCGTGATACTCAACGAGATGGTGGATGTTCTGGTCAGACCAACCCGTTACAACATTGACACCAAAGACTTGTTCAACTATCTGAATCTGGCGATCTCAGACCCTCCTAAACACGTTGGAAACGCGTTCCCGGCTGGCACGGGCACAAAGGAGTCTGTTTTGATGACACTAGTGGACCTCAATAGCTTTCTTGAGCTCGGGTACAAGCTGACGGAGCCCGATGTCACGATAGATGACCTGGTGAAACAGCTATCGTTCAACGTGTTTGTGAACAATCTCGGTGACACGTCCAACTTGCAAGACTTTTCGCGCGATGAGTCGCATTTTCTCCCCGATATCCGATTCGCCATCAAAAATGTGTTTCTACTGTTCATCAACTTCCTCAGACGACAAGATCCGTCGCCGGTGCCCGATCCAAATTTGTTCAACCTGGTGTTGTTACTCAACATTTCGATTGTTAACAAGCTGCTCAAGGTGTTCAAGACGCTGAGCCCGCACGCGGAGTTGCGGGCTGAGGAAATGGTGATCAAATTGATGAGGTAATCGCCAATTACATGAAATATCCCGAGCTCTTTGCGAAAAAAACAGCGGCTATATTACCCCAGCTGTACCACTATTCAAGATAAAGGCTGGAATACGCCAATTGGGCTGAAAATCCCCCAAAATCCTCGGTTTACTTGAGGAAAACAACAGATGTATGGGGTTCTCTCCCGCTTTCCTCAATATTTATCAGCTACTACGCGGTTCCCGCTCGACATTAATGTCGTAAAATCTAAGTTCATGCGTTTTCGTCGTGCTAAACACCCTGTAGATTGGCTGCTCTTTGTCAGCCCTGTGTGCAGCTGTAAAAGTCCTGGCTCGCTGAAGTATCTTCCCTCAAAAAATCCTGTTTGCAATCCTCATCCAGACAGCGTGAGCAAACCTTCTTCCCAAGACCTTTCCCACCAGCGGCAACACCACAAAGTTCACCAGCGTTTTCAACTGAACCAGATTCTCCTCCCATTCCTTCTGTGCGTTGCTGATCACCAAGTCCGTCTCGTATGTGTAATCGGACGAGTCGGAGTCCGAATCCTCCGGCTCAGTCTCGTGTCTCTGTAAAAGATCGTGGAGCGTCAGATTCGACGCGGACAGTTCGCTCATTGCAAGACAGACAGAGAACAAAGACTAGTAATGCTGTGTGATTTATTAGAAAGTTGAAAAAAAAAAGTCCATGGCTGATATTTCGCACCGCCACACCTCACCAGCCACACTAAGGAAGTTATTTTTCTCAAATGTACTTTTTCTGATCCATGTTTTCCTCTTTTTGTTTCCCCTCTTTCTTCCATCTTCTAATGTCCACCCATGAAACCACAGCTTCTCGGAGTCAATCCGTACACTTTACATCGAAAACAAAACAACACTCTGATAACTTCACTCCGATATGACAATGCGGTCGATTCAACGCCGTTCCAGCCCGCGTCATTCAAGTCCACCAGAGACAACAGACTCAACTTTCTCAGAGTCAACGACCGTTCTACGGTTCTCAACAGCATCAAGGACCAGAATGACATTGTCACAGACACAAATTCCACCGAGAACCGTCTCGGGCAAATCAGGATCAACAACAGTTACATAGCGATGCGCATCGCTTCTTTCGCTTTACAGCAGACCCCGGTGGCGAGGCCTGTGGCACGAAAACGACGTCAGGTTCAGTTGTACTACGGTGAAGAAGAGCCAGAGGAAAATGGTCCTGTTTTCATGAAACAATCGGGATTGAAATATAGAAAAACAGTGTCCGAAATGAACAAAGTTAAGAAAACCGAGCCTTTGCATTTTGTCAAAAGCACGGCTCGAAAAGAGTCCAAAATGACGGATTTGAAGCAGTTCGAAGATTACGAGCCGGTAAACTTCGTTTTCGAGCACAAAACAGAGAAACTCTGTCTCGGACTGTCTCCGCAAGATTATCAGCTGCTTCTCAACAACTTCGAGTTCCTCCAAGTGCACGATCCAGACAGAAAAACTAATCTGTACTGGTATCTTCAGGAACGAATTCACGACCCAGACTCCGCCATCAACGAAGAAAACGAGTTTCTCCTCGCGGAGTTTCTGAACTCGTTTAAGCAGTCCAAGTTCACCGAGACGGGAACAGACCAGCAGGTTTCCAGGGTGAGAAGAATGGAAAAGGAGATCTTATTGAGTGAAAAATTCGAGAAGCGATTGGGTTTAAAAGTGACCCAAAAAGCTGGAAAAAAATGACAGGGTTTTTCTCACTCCTCCAGCGACAAATCGCCAAACATCTCTCTGGTTTTCAGCTCTCTGGCTTCTTTGATTTTCAGCTCTCCCTTGATTCCGCTCACGACCCGCTCCTTCTGTTTCCACTCTTTGCCGTCATGTTTTTCCTCTTCAAAGTTGTCAAACTTGGAATTCACGTCATCGGGTTTCACCAGCAAGCTCCGCAGCTCTTTTGACGCAACATAGTGCAAGTTCAGTTCCGACCCAAAGATATATTTCAGATGCACCAACCGAACATACTCGAACCAGCTCTTGATCGGCAATGCTTTCGATTTGTTGAGTCTAAACCGAGACAGAATCTTGTCCTCTTCATCTTCGTCCATCTCTGGTTCCGTGTACCTCTCCACAGTCTTTAAAACTTCGCGGAAAATCGACCGTGACTCCTTTTTGTCCTTTTTGCTGATCTTTTTCGAAGAATCCTTCACCAGTTGATTCAACAGGTCCTTTACTTCCTCCAGATCGTGGTAAGGTCCGTCGTCAGATTCCATTTCTTCCTCGTCTGGATACTCAAACAGCTCGTACATCAACGCAACAAGGATGGCTGCCGCCTTTTGGATCCTCTTGCTGTATCCGGAGGACAAGAATTCCAACACCCGGGCACTGGTGTCCTGAATAACACCGTTGATGTTGCGGCCTCCCTTGTACAACAACGACAGAATCACACCAATCGCATTCAGCGCGTTCACTAGCACGTCCTGGTCGTTTTCGCTCACATTTTCAAGAGCGCCATATGCCTCTGCCAAATCCACAAGATTCTCCATGCTTTCATCCAATCCATAGCAGTTGGAGCCGTCAAAAATCACCAAAAGCAGCGCAGCATATGCAATGATGCTGTTACTCTTGATCTCCGATTCCTTCTCACGCTCCGCTTCGTCCTCGTTCACGCTGAAGATCTTGCCCAAAATCACTGGAAACAGCTCCTCGATCACGGTCGTGGCAACCTCGTCCGAATCGCTCGCTATGTACACCACAGTGGTGCGCAATGACAGAATGTACTCCATTGGAGTTCGGCTTCCCTTCACGAACGATATGAGATGTCCCAGATCGATCTCGTTCACAGCCGCCCCGTTAACGGGTAACGGCTTCTTGATGATCATTCGATGCAGTTCGCTAAACAGAAACTCTCGCGAGGCCGAACTGATCTTGCTTCTGGGCTGAGTCAAAGCATTGATCACGTCATTTATAGAATATATTTTCACCACGCCGCCTTCTTCCGCAGAATTCGTTGTATCGGAGAAAATGTCCTCGTCGCTGTCCACTATCGACCCAATCAACGAATTGGCACGACTTTCCTGCCGACTCAAAGATCCAAGAGACCCTATGGCGCTGCCCGACGGCGATCCCGGGGCCTCCAAAGCGTCCCTCTTCGAGCGCAGAAGCTCATCTAGTCTCGTAAAGTTCATCTCTGCTAATTCGTTGTCAAACTCGTCGTTTTCAGGCTCCATTCCAGGAGACTTGTAACCGGAATTTCTTGTAGATGAAGACCGCGACGGCGTTCTGGAACCAGACGCCTTCTTTTTGCCTGCTTGTCTCAGTTCTCGTTCTAAGCGCGACATCCTGACACGTAAAAAGGCCAGTATTGACTGAAATCACTCTTCAAGCTTCAATCCTGGGACTCGTCTAAGGATGGCAAATGCTTTAGATTGCCATCTTGCCTATTTTTTTTCTTCCGAGCCAATGTCAAATGTTTTTTTACTAAGGTGATGCGGCTCGCTTACATAAGCATCCCCGGATTTTTTTTTTTTTTCGTTACCAATACCTTCCTTTTATCTAAAGCGATGTATGACGAGCAAAATAATCTAAGCCAGCTAGCTAGTAAAGATAGCGGAAACTCCTCTATTAATAGGAACTAATGCCCTTTCGTGCGTCCCTCTCGCACTAATTTTGTCCATCAACATATTCTAAGGGGCTTATGCTGCTGCGGTTCTCACTGGTTCGCCTGCGATGCTTTTCGAGCTCTTGTCTCAAAACCGCCAACTCGTTCCGTAAACTTTCGTTTTCAATCTGCAAAATTCCAATGTATTTGGACGACATTTCCACAGTGGTGGCCTTCGAAGGCACCAAAATCTCGTTTTTCATTGACTCAGGGATGATTTTGTCTAGCTCTTGGATAGCAACGTTCATTCGATTACGACGGCCTTGTTCCGCGAGTTTGTGATTCACCTTCTTGTCTGGATGACCCGATTTTTGCGACGAAATCGAGTTGCTGCGCTGCAGATACGGCGTTCCCTGGCTATTGTTCTCATATTGATCTCCGGAATACGAGTCTGGTGCGGGCAAGCCTCCTTGTTCCTCGTGCTTGATAACAGGCGATGTTTTCAGCGAAGATGACCTCGATGACGCTCTCGAATTAACATGAGATGCTGGGATGATCGATGGAGGTAGGAACTGCTGTTGCTTCGAGTCGAGTTGGTCCGGCAGCATGAACGAGTTCGAGGACGGCAGAATCACAGGCGAAGATTGCGCAGATTTGGCATCGTGGCGCGGGTTCTTCAAAACATTGTCCTTCTTCGCAGGTGGCATGCGAGGAGACGTCTTTGCTGATGTACTCGATATCGCAAAAGACATCAGGGTGGCCGGTGTTGCTGCCGAAAGGCTCCTTCCTTCGACCTGTTCTCCACTTGAGTCTTGGCCATTCTGATTCTGAACAGCCAGATGTTCCAGATACTCGTCAGAACCCCCGTTTGTTGTGGTACGTGACGGAGGAGGCATTGCTGCATCATCCGACGTGGCAGACTCCGGAAGCATATCAAAGAAGTTGCCCTTCTGCACAGAAGATGCAGGGGGTTTCTTCTTGGCAACTTTTGAAAGAGACCTTCTGCTTCCATTGACTGAGCCAGACTGTGACGAAACACTTCCTCCGTTCGGTCTCACGACCGGCGACTGTTTCATTCTGTTAGAAGATGTACCCGGGTTGGTTGGGCCAACCAACGGCGTGGTCACGGGGGTTTTCGATCTTTTGAATGCTCTCCGAGAAGCCTCCTCATTGGTGAGTGGTGGCGTTATGCTGGAGGTCTGTTCGTCTCTTCGTTTCTGTCTGAGGGAGTTTGTGGAGTTGGAATGCGAAGAGAACCGGCCAGCCTGAAACTCCAGTGCTGGCGAGGTGAGCGGAGAAAACCCAACCTTTTTGTGATGGTTTGCACTGCTCTCGCCTGGTCTCACCGACCCGGCATTGTAACTCTGGCCGAACTGCGGGTTCTGTGCCTTGTCAAGAGGGGTCACAGCAGGGGAGATGAGGGGCGTGAACACGTCGTCAGGTCGAACAGAGGTTCCCATCGGCGGCACAAACGACTCTGTTCCATGCTGCTGTCTCTGTTCTGATGTGTTGTAGATGTAGAAAAGCTCTGGGGTGTTTTGAGAGAACAGTCCAGTACCAATTCCCGTGCTAGCTCCGTTGCTCGGCCTCTGATGGTCCTCAGTGATGCTTCCATGGCGATTCTGATGCTGCGTTTGTTGTTCCTGAACAAGCGCATCGTATCCTGAAAATTCCCCTTGTGTCTGTTGTGAGGTCTGCGTCTGAATCATGTCGTCCAGGTGTTGAAGCTCCTGCAAATTGGTGAAATCAGACCATTGCAAGTCCATGTGGTCAAACTGCACCTCATTCATATCGATTGAGGCTTCACCGGCTCCCACAGCAGCACCTTTTGCTGCCGTATCGCTCCCAGCGCGGCTGGAGTCGGTGCTTTGGCCGTTCCTGTTGCTCTCCTCGCTCTCGCTTACACTGCTGTATACAGCCTCAAGGTCAACGTCGCCCGCATAACCCTTTCCCAGCTCGTGCTGTTGGTTCTGCTGACTCTGTTGACTCTGCTGAATCATTCTGCTGCCTTTGCGCACTCTTATCTCCAAATT
This sequence comes from Ogataea zsoltii, assembly GCA_003709205.3. Classification (NCBI taxonomy): domain Eukaryota; kingdom Fungi; phylum Ascomycota; class Pichiomycetes; order Pichiales; family Pichiaceae; genus Ogataea; species Ogataea zsoltii. The sequence continues at coordinate 217,046 of PPKH03000003.1, forward strand.
CCAAGCTTCTCTATAAGAAAACACTAAACAAAAGACAAGTAAGAATTAGCCTCACATATGCTTTTTCTAATAAAAATTTCCCAATGTAGATTTTTCCCCCTAACAAAAATTTACTTAGTACTGCAAAAACCAATTCCCCCAAATCACAGCTGGGACTTCTGCTGCCCGCTCGGAACTAATCAGGTCTAAAGACCAATAACCGCAATTGTCACGGCCCGGAGAATACAATAAGGCAATGATCTTACTGAAGAGTTCGTCCAACCGGGTAACACTAAGATGCTTTGGGGCTCAGGGCCACGTGGGGACCAGACAATTTAATTTCATATGCATAACGCGCGTGGCGATGCCATGTTCACCAATTTTGGTGACTGGTCGTGTGGGCGATAACACAAAACAGTTTCGCGCAGCCGAGAGAAGGAAAACCCCTGCCAAGCGCTTACGTCAACAGTGTTACGCATCAGCTTAGTCAGCAGAGAACTCTGCTGCTCGCTGCTTACATCACTCGTTATATAATCAATACTTTGTGAAAAATAATAAATAGTAATAAATAGGTAATAAATAAGTAATAAATAGACCGTCTGGTTCACTCCCTCTGCTTCAGCGCAAAAGCCTTTTCGCTCTCAAAGTGAGGATGGACAGGCTTGTAGATCTGGTTGCCCACTTTGAACACCTCGCGGCCCCCGTCGTCAGGAATCTGCTTGACCAAGCTGAGACTTTTGAAGACACATTCGTTCAGCAGAGACTCGGCCTTCCGGCAATTCTTCAGCTCCATGTTAGAGTAGTTCAGACATTGGTAGTGTAGTTCAAACTCTTTTTTGCAATGAGCGTTCAGGTCGCTGATCACCGAAGCCGCACATCTAGTCACTCTACGGCCCTCCTTCAGACAATTTATGGTGCCATTGGGGCCGTTCTCCTGATGGCACTGCATGAAATCGTCGTTGTACTTCCTGCAGCGGTCTCCAATGAAGAAGGATGCACTGATTAACGGACCAGTGGTGGCTCCCAGTTCTTTGACGTGGGGAATCTCCTCCGGCAACTTTGCGTTATCCAACACAAAATGGGTGTCCCTCCGTTTATCGGTGGCATTGGAAGTGGAGATTGCGTCGTAGGTGTTGGTTGTCGACATGGATGAAAGGAAATTGCGAGGAATAAATTCTAATGCTTCCGTGCTTCTGCTTGTGTTTTGTTAACCCTTTTTGTCTCCAATCACATAAATCTGAGTTTTTATTCGTTTTCCTCTAGCCGGGTAACCTGATGAGGTAAGTGCTTAGTCAGTGCTACTTTTTTTTTTTCTCTCTTGTCACGATGTGTGTGTATTTTTTCGCTTGTTCAAGGAGGTTTTTCTAATCTTGTACACACAAGGTACGCAGTTATTTCTGTAGATCTCAACCTTCGTCTCGTCATGTTTGAGTTCATTGCGCTATCGCCTCCGGTGGAGGACCCTGTGGAGAAGGCGTCGTCCATGCAGGAAATTGAGGACGATGAAGATTCTTATGACCCACTTGGAGAAGACGTGAAGATGGAGGAGGATGAAAAGAAGACGATAGACACATCGAAATTGGATCGCCAAACGAACTTTTCCAAGACACAAGCGCGTATTTTAACATTTGATGGACAGATCAACATTCTGGCCGACCCTGGATGGGACGGTCACTCGGATTTGACATATTTGGAGTCGATAATTCCCAACATTCATTTGATCATTTTGTCGCAGACAACTGCAGAGTATTTGGGGGCGTTTGCCTATCTGTTGTACAAGTATCCGATCTTGCGGAGAGTGAAAGCGTACTCCACGCTGCCAATTTCTAAACTGGGCAGACTGACGACGGCGGAATTGTATCGTTCTGTCGGTCTTGTGGGTCCGTTGGACGAGGCGATTATGGAGGTGCAGGACATCGAGAACTATTTCAACTCGATCCAAACGGTCAATTATGCGCAATCGGTGCCTCTTCAAGGTAAATTGTCTGGAATCACGATCACTGCGTACAATTCTGGTCACACTTTGGGAGGATCGTTCTGGCTGTTCAACAAAGAAGCCGAGAAGGTGATCTATGCGCCCGTTTGGAACCATTCTAAGGATCTGTTTTTGAAAGCCTGTCGTCTGAACCAGCCTGGATTGATAAGAGCAACAACTTTGATCAGTGGCTCGGATCTGGGGTCGTCGTTGTCGCACAAGGCAAGAGTGGACAAGTTCATGGAGCTAATCAAGCTGACGTTGATTAACGGAACGTCTGTTCTTCTCCCCACATCTGTGACGGGAAGATTGTTCGAGCTCTTGCCCTTGCTGGATCAAAGGGTTCCGAGAGATATCAACTTCTATCTCGTTTCGTACACGGGGACAAAGTCGCTACAATATTCGTCCAACATGTTGGAATGGATGTCTCCTGACATCACGAAGCTCTGGGAGAGTCAGAATCAGGGCCAAACTCCGTTCGATTCAAACAGACTTCGTCTGATCAGTCCCGACGATCTCAACATGATTGAGCCCGGTCCAAAGATTGTTTTTGTCGACGGAATCGACATGGGCCAGGGATCTCTTTCGAGAACATGTTTTGCCGAACTGTGTTCTAAGCACAACATGGCGTTGATTTTGACGGAGCGGCCTGAATACAACTCGATTTGCTACGATATCTACAAGTATTGGGAGGAGAAAGTGAAGGCAGACAATAACCTTCAAGATGGAACGCTGGTGATCATGCAAAAAGACATGAGTTTGGATATTGTGAAGGAGGAGCCTCTCCACGGAACAGAGCTCAACAGATACAACAAAAAGGTGGAGGACCGCAGACAACGGCAGAAGGAGTTGGAGTTGGAGGAGAAAAAGAACGACAACTTACTGGACACCATGCTTGGAGAAGAGGAGGAGGACCAATTGATTGATGGATCTGATGACGATGACGAAGATGACGAAGATGACGACGAAGAGGCCAAGAATGGCGACAATTCAAACAGTGATGCGCTCAGATTGAGCAAATCAAAGACAACGACGTTGACGGCAATCAACCAGTCTACCCATCATAATGCATCCAAGGACGAGGACGAGAACATCACTGTGGACCAGTTGTTGAAACTGCCAATGGACTTTGATGTGAGAAACGCTCGTGGAAAGAACAGGATGTTTCCGTTCATTGTGAAGAAGGTCAGCGTTGACGATTACGGTGAGGTGATCAAACACAGCGATTTCATGAGAGAGGAGGAGAAATTTCCTCTGAAGAAACTCACAAGGGGAGACGAAATGGAAGAGTTTGAGGAGGAGGAGATTGAAGAGGAGTTTGTGGAGAACGGCAAGAGAAAGAGACGGAAGGTGAGAAAACCGTCGAGAAGAATGAAGAGAAACGTCCGGGGTGGAGGACCGGCCGAGCCAAGACAACAGAAAGAGTCAGTTTTCAACCTGGATCCTCTTGTGGATCCAAAGACGCGCACAAAGCTGACTTTGAAAGTTGGAATTCGTTGTGGTCTGACGTTTGTGGATCTTTCTGGTCTTGCGGATCTCCGTTCGATGAGGATCACGTTTGGCTCTTTGAAGCCTCGTAAGGTGATCCTGCTTCCCAACTCCTCTTATGGATTCACCGGAGACTCTATTGATGTGATGGAGTCGATAGAACTGCAACAGAAGAACAAGATGTTGGATCTTTACAAGCAGAACTCCAGTGGTGTCCTGGGTACGGACTACATTCGGTCGAAGCTGAACGAGAAAATCGATCTGGGAAATGTCATCACCTCCTACGATCTCATGATCGACTCGGAGCTGAACAAGAGTCTGAATTGGCAGACAATCACCGGAGGATACTCGATCGCACACGTTTACGGAGAGGTTCAAAAACTCAATTCTGAAGACGAGACTCTGGGGAAACAGAAAATGCTGAAACTTGTGGCTCCGGTCAACTCGCAAGTGATGCCTGTGTCCAACTCGATCAGTATCGGAGACATCAAGCTGACGGAGTTGCGCAAGAAACTCATTGAATTGAACCATCTGGTTGACTTCAAAGGAGACGGAACTCTTGTTGTGAACAACCAGCTTGCGGTGCGCAAGATCAGTGACGGAAATCTCGTGGTGGACGGCACCACGGGGCCGTTGTTCTACCAGGTGCGTGAGCTGGTTCAGAGTATGTTGGCATATGTGTAGAAAAAAGGGGTCCACGAACGGCTGTACTGAGCCGCACTGCGGAATATAATAAAGGCATAGAGAATAAGAGTGAATGGCATCAAAGCGATTTTTCGTATCTACATACTAGTTATTGGAACAGACGGCGGTCAGTTCCCAATCCTAGTTACCTCGAAATTGTGTGTTTCTACCGTTTTTTCTCCACTAAAATAAAAAAATATTCTCACTTCTTATCTTATCAGATCAATCTTGCACGTGCGGCTGTACAAATTTCTCGGGGTTTTGAGCCCTGTAGAGGACCTATGTGTTTTTTTCAGGCCCTTCGGTATTTTCTCTAGTAGAACATAAATGCCAGCACTTTGTCTCCAGTATCTTCATCAACTAACCACACCAGATCATTGCTACCAAATGACAACGTCCACAGCCTCGACCGCAGGCATTATTGCCGGTCTGGACCCGCTGGAATACTCGAGCTCCCAGCCGTACACTCTATTTCTCTTTCAAGTTGTGCTGGTGGTGGTTGTTGCGCAGCTGGTCAACGTTCCTCTGACGTGGCTCAAACAGCCGCGGGTGATTGGAGAAGTGATTACGGGAATTCTGCTTGGTCCCTCGGTGATGGGACACGCCGGGAAGTTCACGGCAACGGTTTTCCCTAAAGCCTCGCTCCCCAGTCTGACTGTGGTGGCCAACATCGGGGTGTATCTGCTTCTTTTCATGGTTGGATGCGAAGTTGACGTTCAATTCATCAAGAAAAACATCCGGATTGCGCTTTCAGTTGGAATCTTCAACATGGCTGTTCCTTTCGGACTCGGTTGTGCGGTTTCTGTTGGTCTTTGGAACCAGTACCGCAAAAACGATACCACTCTTGAACCCATTGAGTTCACCACTTTCATGGTTTTCATTGCGGTTGCCACGTGCATCACGGCGTTCCCTGTTCTGGCAAGAATTTTGACCGAACTTCGGCTGGTCAAAGACAGGGTCGGAACCATTGTTCTTGCTGCCGGAATCACCAACGATCTGATCGGCTGGATTCTGCTGGCCCTGAGCATCACGCTCGCCAACTCGTCCCAATCTCTGACAACACTCTATATCTGTCTTGTTACGATCGGATACTGTCTTTTCGTGATTTTCCCTGTCAGATGGGCGTTGCGGTTCACTCTGCAGAAAATGAGAGACATTGACAATCCAAACGGACCATCCCAACTGGGAACGGCCATCATTCTTCTCATGATGCTTGTTTCGGCATTTTTCACCGACATCATCGGAGTTCACCCGATTTTCGGCGCCTTTGTCGTTGGAACCATTGTTCCGAGAGAAAATGATTACGTCATTCAGCTCACAGAGCGGATCGAGGATCTGGTGAACATCTTGTTTGTTCCCCTGTATTTTGCGCTTGCGGGCTTGAGTGTGAATCTCGGACTTCTCAACGAGGGTATCGATTGGGCATACATCATCTGCATCACTGTTGTTGCGATAGCAGGCAAGATTTTTGGCGGATTTGTGGCTGCAAGATTCCATGGATTGTACAAAAGAGAAAGTCTTGCGGTCGGAGTGTTGATGTCGTGCAAAGGTATCGTTGAGATTGTTGTCCTCAACACCGGTATGAATGCGGGCATTTTGTCGCAGAAGATGTACTCAATGTTCATTGTCATGGCGTTGGTTGCCACGTTTTTGACGACTCCAATGACCATGCTGACGTATCCGGTGTCCTACAGGGAGCAAATTCAGGCCAAGTTGCGGGAGAAGGCGGTCGAAGCTCCTGTGAGCGAAGAACAACAGTTGAAGGAGCTTTCGCTGGAAAAAATCGACTTTGCCAGACTGATTCTCCCCGTCAGGGAACTGGAAAGTGTCTCGACAAGTATGGTTCTTTTGGACCACATTTCGGAACCCCACAAACTGCCTATTTTGGCAATCAACGTCCGGACGCTCACACAGCGGACGGCCGATCTTCTTCAGGCGTCGATGGTCGCAAGCAGCGACAATCGCGGATTGAATCCGCTTCTGAGCATTCTCAAGATTTTCTGCGACCTTCACTCGATTCCGTTCGCCTCAGAGATCTTGTTCAGTCTCCCAGACGATTATCTGACCACCGTTCTGACGAACACGGCCTACACCAAGGGGGATTTGCTGATTATGAGCGTCAACAACCGAGAGTATCTGAATTACCCGGAGTTGTTGCAGGAGTTTAGCGACCTGTGCATGGCACCAGATCTGCACAGATGTCTGTTGGTCAACAACAATCAGGAGATGCGCACCAGACGCTCTGTCGATGACGTCGATTTTGGCGACACTTTTGACGACCAGGAGTCCAAATTCTCCAAGGAAACGTTTCTGAACCCTGAGTCGCTGCAGTTCACGTCGTTGAACCTAATCCTGAGCGACCTGAAGGCGACCGCCAGAAACCTGGCTGCAATCAAGCTATTCTTCCTCATGGTGGAGCACCGGGACATTCATTTGGCGAGGGTTTTTCTACGAAACGAGAGCGATCTGTTTTCGCTGGTGGAGTCGCAGGCTTCGCGGTTCAAAAGCGTCAACACGATTGTGCAGAACGAGGAGCATGGTGCAAACTTCAAGGACTTCATTCGCAGCGAATATGTCCCTACGAGTTCTCAATTGAACGATTTGGTGATCACTCCGGGGACCGGCGAAATCGAGGAGTTGATGGCGATGCTGGTGCACAACAACGATAAAGTTTTAGTTGTCTTTTAGATTCGAGCGAATTTCCCGAGGCCGAGATCTCGGATCTCGGAGTTTGAAAAAATTCTTTTCAGCCACACCATACATAGTATGTTGTTGTGGTCGACGGTGTTGGCCAAAGAGGCCGAGAAGAAACACTTCGCATTTACAGTTCTGATAGCACACGTCGCGTGCTGTATGTACCTGCTTTTATCGAAGCGTGGCGATTGTCTGCGCCACGCAGATAAGCCCCGTTTTAATCTGACTATTGCTGCGCCATTGTTTTGATAGAGAAATTTTTTTATTATATTTCATGAGCTTATAGCCTGCACAGAATATGGAGAAGCAAACAGGTCACAAAAGACGGGCTTCAGAGAAATGGGGATTGTCGAACTGTTCAAAAAGAGCCAGAAGAGTCATCAGTTCAAGAAGAGATATGAACTCGGTGGTGAGTAGCGGATTTGGAGCAAGCTGAAAGTTTCCCGAGCGCGTTTCTTTATGGTAGCCGTGAGGACTGTTTTTCAAACGGTTCTTTTGTGCGGTGATAGCCGCACCGTTTTGGTCGCGACTCGGCTGCCAATCAGCTTGGGTCTTCTGGTATCTGGTTGTGACCTACTAACGCTTTTGCAGAGGTTCTCGGAGTCGGCTCGTTTGGATCAGTCAGAAAAGCACGCGACACCAAAACCAACACGGACGTAGCAATCAAGGTGATCAACAAGAAGATTATCGGCGACAAGGAATCGTTTGTGAAGAACGAGATCGAGGTTCTGCAGCAGGTTCATCACTCCAACATAGTGGAGTTTGTGGGGTCGTACGAGTCCTCCAACACGTTCTACATCGTGACAGAGCTGGCTACGGGAGGAGAGCTTTTTGATCGCATAGTGGAGCAGGTTTCGTTCACGGAAAAAGATGCCAAATTGATCGTCAAACAGCTGCTTTCTGCGCTGCAGTATCTGCACTCGCAGAACATTGTCCATCGCGATCTAAAGCCCGAGAACATTCTTTACAAGACGACTGATCCCGACAGCGAGATCGCGCTCGCAGACTTTGGTATTGCGAAAAGACTCAGTCGGGAGGAGCCAATGATCAAGGACTATGCGGGCTCGTTCCTGTACTCTTCGCCCGAGATGTACACCGACGAAACGTACAACTACAAGGCAGACATCTGGTCTCTGGGTGTCATCTGCTACATTCTTCTGTGTGGGTTCAACCCGTTCCGTTCGGAAACCATCGATGACTTTCTTGTCGAGGTGGAGCGGCCGGTGGTTTTTTGGCACCAATACTGGCACGATGTGAGCGAAGAGGCCAAGGAGTTCATTCTGTGTTGTCTGGATACGGTTCAGGAGACACGATACTCGGCAGATCAGCTACTGCAGCATCCGTGGCTGCAGACGAGCGAGACTGGAGCTGTGAACCTGATCCAGAACATCAGAGAAGGTTTCAACGCGAGATCGAAACTCAAGGGAGCTATCAACGTGATTATTATGCGCAACAAGTTCAAAAGACTCAGAGAAAACCTGGACGCGCAACACGAAGACCGGGACCAGGACGAAGACAGCAGCGACGACGATTACGGGTTCAGTCTTGTTGAGACCCGCACGATCCCGGATAGTGAGCGCAAGTCCAAGCTGTTGGGCGAGGCGTTTTTGAACCTGGTGTTGGCGGCAAAGGAGAATAAGGACAAGATAGCGGAGTTTCAGGAGAACGAAAAGACAACGGAAGGAAGCTGCTAAAGTGAGATTGATCGACTTGGATAAATATGGTTCGACATTAATGGACCGGCATTTTTGGTTCCTGCTAAAACAACAATCTGTACAGTATCAATAGGATAATCAGAGAGACTAGCGCAACAGGCGCATACTGCTTCAACAGCAGCTGAAAATTGATTTTCTCGGCGTACTTCTTGTACTTTTGCGACTGGTTCTTGAGATTGATGGACAGATCTTGCAACTTGTCCAGAGAGTCTCCTCTGTACAGCAGATCTTCGATGTTCTTGTTCATGATCATCTTGACGTCAACGAGGTCGTTGTTGAGCTTGTCCAGATTCGATTGGGCTCTCGAATCCCCGTAGATCTTCTTGGTCTTGCTGATGAACGAGTCAAATTGTATAAATTGATAAGGCTTCAGGTCGGGTCTTTGCAATTCCGAGGAGTAGATGTGGCTGAACTCGTTCGAGATCTCCTGGAGATACGAGAAAACAAGCTTTTTCGGGAAGCTTGACGCGGTGATGCTCAGATATATGATCGAATCCAAAATAAGATAGTGAAGAGTGTGGCTTCCCGACTCAATCGAGGCACGCGGCTCCGAGCTTTGAGGATTCATCTTCGATATCACCATTTTTGACTTCTTCTTCAAGTCTGTCAGCGTTGGATCCGACTCGTCGTCAATCGATCCGGCCAACGGGAGCCCTGAGGCGTGTTAGTAGAAATCCTGTGGAAAAAGACGGCAATTTACCAACATACCATCAGACAACCTGTAAATCAGCGTCGACTCCATTTTCTGAATAAATTCACGGAAGAATTGGTGGAAAGAAAGCTGGTGAGTAGTTGTTTTGGTGGCTTTTTTCTCGTGTGGCCAGCAAATGAACCCTTTGGAATTTGCATTCCTAAAAACAAAAAAAAATCACGACGAGTAGAAAAAAATGGCGTCGCTCGACGCGTCGAAAACGTACAAATCGACAACCCGCAAATCAATATTAATTACAGTCTATACGGTCTATCTCCCAGACTACATCTGCTGTCTCAGCTTGTTGACGAGCTCCTTGTCGTTCTCGATCAGGTCGTACAGATACTGGATTCCCTGTTGTTGTTTCGACAGAATGTTGATCAACTTGTTGAGAACAAGTTCGTTTTCCGGCGCATGGGCCTTACTTCCGTCACCGTTAGGAATTCCCAATCCGGATCCCGATCCGTTCAATTTCTCTAGCGTGTTGTTCAGGTTCATCAACCGTTGTTTCAGATTGCTTAGTCTGGCCCACAGTTCGTTGGCTCTGTTGAGACCAATTGGATCGTCCACGGAGTTGATCAATTCCTTGAATTTGGAGATCAGTTTTTCCTCCTCGTTTGTCAACTGGTAGCCTTTGTACTTCAGGACGGTCAAATTGATGGCAATTTTCAGCAACTTCAAGCTCAAAAGCTTCTGACGGATCTTGCACTGTGTCAGTCTGTTCAGCGAGTCCAGGTCATGTTTGTCGCTCAATCTCACCAGGTTCGTGTTCACTTCGTTCAGAATCACCCGCGACTGTTTGATGTGCTCAATTTGGAGACTAGACCGTCTGAAAAGGTCCTCAAACCCTTTTATTTTAACAGGAATCGTGTTGTAAGACTTAGGCCGCGACTTCATGGCGTTTTCCCAGTCCTCGGAGGACTCATCAGCTGGTCTCTCGTAGTTGTTGAACTCCTGAGGAACTTTGTTGTACAGATATGTCTTCATCAGACACTGGTTTGAACTTGAGTCCCACGAGTTCTTCACTTTGTTCAGTTGATCGGCAATCGTCGGGGTGTAACCACCGTTGGGCTGCTGTGTCTCCTGGTTCTGGTTGCTCAATTGTTGAGCCTGCAAGACCGTTGGATTCACCTGTTGTGGTTGTGTCTGCGTATTGCTCGACCATGCGAACGAGGGCTGAGAATTGAAGTTCAGCGATTGTTGTTGCTGCGGTTGTTGTTGTTGTTGTTGTTGTTGTTGCTGCTGTTGCTGTTGCTGTTGCTGTTGCCCAAATAATCCCGAGCTCGTGCTGTTTGTGTTCGTGTTTGCGTTGGATCCGAAAGAAAACCCCCCTGATTGTCCTGGCTGGGACGTGGCGGTGTTTCCAAACGACAGACCCCCACCGGTTGTTCCTGTACTTCCCGTGGTTGTGCCTGGAGCACTCGAGCCAAACGAGAAACCACCGGTTGTCGTGCCACCAGTAGTCCCCGTCGTAGCAGGTTTGGAGCCAAAAGAAAACCCACCCCCGAGCCCTCCCCCGGTGGTGGAGCTTGTTGCAGGTTTTGAACCAAACGAAAACCCTGTGTTTGCTGTGCTTCCTGTGTTGCTGTTGTTATTGGTGTTCGCTCCAAACGACAACCCAGTGCTAGCACCAGTGTTTGTGGTACCGGCGGAATTCGACCCTCCAAACGAAAATCCGCTAGGGGCAGCCGGCTTGGCACCAAACGTAAATCCGGACATCTCGAAAGTTCAGTTGATGACTCTACTGGCGATGTTATAACCTTGCAGTAGTCGCTTTCCTCTGGTCTTTCTTCTTTGTTGATCAAGTTGTTTACAGAAAAAATTACCACAAAAATTGTTTCAATAAAACTCTGCCATTCTCAGATACGTGCAAATAAAGATTACCTTAAAAGAGGACAGACGGTGTTGCGCGGTGGTCCCCATCAACATATATAACACAAGACATGCTCCGGCCAGCTGCCAGCTGGTTGTCAACATTCACTAAACATTAATTGGCCTTTGGTCTTTGTGCATCGTCATCCTGGAGTCTAACCTAACAACCTCCTCTCAAAGAAAGGACAAGATGCAGGTCTGAACCAGCGACAATTCCACACTCCTCGAGGGTTTTGTCATCATCCCTGTACCGTTAGTATTGTTCATCTCGATGCTTTCTCGAGATACTCACAGTTGTTTTCCAGAAAACAAAAATTTCTGTTGGTGAGGTGGGATTCCTTCCTTCACCTCAATGGTCTCCTTCAGATTGATCACCTGCTTCCGTTAGTATACATCCAAGAGCGTCTCTGTGTAAATACGTACTTTATCCGTGAGATCAACGTCAAGTCTGATCTGTAATCGCGTTAGTCCATGTCTTGCCAATGATCCTATTTGTACTCACCATTCTTCCAGTCAAACTCTGTGAAATGTTAGTATGATCTATAACAATGATTTATCTGTTCCTATGAACGTACCCTGACCTTGATTTCCACCAATTCCGGCATGATAATCGTGTGTGCTGAATAAAACTTGTCTGTTTTATATGTGCCCACGAAAGTAAGAACGCAAATTGTATGAAATCCTTTTTTTTTGGCATTTTTAGGACTTTGGTTTTGAAAAATATTTTTTTGACCCAAAGTTCAACCCTTATGATCTGTCTTCTACCGATATGCTTCCAACACCAATAGTGGAGGCTGACTACGAGCGGGTCTATGAACCGGCAGAGGACTCGTTTCTGCTACTGGATCTTTTTGAACAGCTGAAGGATTATCTCAATGCCAAAAAATTCATTCACACAATTCCTCTAGTGGTGGAGATAGGAACAGGGTCCGGAGTGGTGATTACCTTTTTGAACCAAAATATACTGCCGAATTCAATGTACATTGCCACAGATATCAACCCAAATGGTTGTCGCACAGCCATCCAGACGAATTCCAAAAACGCCACCACTTTCAACTTCGACTCCGTGCGCTGTGACCTGGCCAGCTGTTTGAATCTGCACCAGGTCGACCTCCTGGTGTTCAATCCGCCCTATGTTCCCTCTGAAACGGTCCCCGAAGCCCCAGAAACAGAAAATGAAGATGTCTGGGTCGATATCGCTTTAGAGGGCGGTCCAGAAGGAATGGATGTCACTCATAGATTACTTGAAAATCTGGATCAGATTCTTGCTGTGCAAGGAGAAGCATATGTGCTGTTTTGCGCCAGAAACAAGCCGGCAGAGGTGGTGGATCTCTTCAAGAAACAAAATGAAAATTTCCATGTGGAGCGAGTTATTGAAAGAAAGGCTGGATGGGAGGTGTTGTCAGTGTACAGGTTCAAAAAAGACCATGCCAAATGAATAATTCACAACAGCTCCTTTGTATAATAAATGTATATTAATCATTCTCATACCGTTTTCATGATTGGTTTTTATTGAAGATGATTGGAAATAAAACTTCCAATCGATAATGTATTAGAATTGTCATTGTTTGGTGGTTCAGCGAGCTCCAATATATAAATGAATGAATTCCAATTCTTTCCCGCTTCTTCTTTAGAAAAGATCCTCAAAGAGATCTTGCTCGACCGCATCCAAGACCACATCCCTCAGGTGATAATCATTCTCGTAGCTGTGAATAGAGAGCTTGTCAAAAAACTCCTTCAGTTCCAAAATCGTCTCGATCTTTGTGCATCCCGATAAAAGAGGCTTTTTGAATCTCTCTCCTGAAACAGACAACTCAATCTTCAGGTTTGACTTCGAGTCGTTAGATCTCATGATTTTGAGCTCACTGATCTTGTCAACCAGCGACAAGACCGGAACACTGGAATCCCTGTAAACGGCATCTGTGGTGTCGGAGATGAAAAGCCACTCAGACAATTGGAACTCCTCGGACTTCAACAAGAGCAAAACATCCAGCAGTTTGCAAGCCTGTAACACCAACGAATTATCTAGCCCCAGATCACTGGTGGTACCTTCTTCGATATCCAGCTTTGACTCATAGAGTCTCTCCCAGACCTCTTGGAGAACAACTTGTAACTCGGTATAAATAGTCGGCCATAGAGTCGACAGATGAGTCTCCGAAAATTTGAACACAATCGCTCTGAGCAATATGAAAATATAAGGCTTCAAAGACTGGTTAGACGAGTTTTTCAACATGTCGCCGACCCTCAGTTGTAAACTGCTAAAATAGTTCAGGAATGAATCCTTTGGCGAGATCAGCAACAGATAAGTGACTCTTTTCAAGTTCAGCGTCCGCGTAGAGATTTCAGAGTCATTCCAACTGAACAAAGTTGATGTCCCGTTGTATGGCAAAAGTCTGCCAATAAGATCATCCAGTCTTTCTTTATCTTCACTTATCCAAGTCAAGAAAATGTCGTTCCAGCCGTGATTCAACTCATATTCGAAGAATTTGGCATCCGTTAACAACTCGAAACACAAAGTTTTCCATGGCTTCAACTTCGCAGATTGTGGACATTCCGCCACAGCTTTGAAGAGCTCCAGCACGTATCCCGGGGAGTGATGCAAGACCTTCGATTTTGTCAACGGAATGATGGTGTTGGTAATCACTGTAGTCAAACAACTCATAACTTTGTCGGTCTCCTGAACAATCAGCTGGATTCTTGGGATGACAAAGCTCAACGCAGAGCACAAATCTTCTCTGGCGGATTCTCTTTCCGGTTGATTCGTATCTTTGGAAGGCGAGAGGTCTCTTGTAACGACCGATGGAGGAACAGACGAAGCTGCCTGAGCATTATTGTTTGTGTTATCCAACGTTGAAGCATTCCCACTGTTCAAGGCTTCGGTTGAACCCAGTTCTGATCCAGGTAGAATATTCAAAGGATTCAAGATTGATGTGAGCGAGGATTCGTCTTGCAAGTTCGTTTTTAGATTGGTTGAAAATCCTAGGATCTTTGTGAAGGCTTCGGTCATCTCCTTCCGTACTTTCCTCTGTTCTCCAAAACTGATCTGGAAAACTTTCACTCCAACGATGGTGGTGAACTTGAGCAAGTCCGAAAACAACGCCTTGTAAGCAGCATAGTTTGTTTGTATATCTTTCAAGAAGGCGGTGACTTGGGGCCAGACATCCTCCACAGAGTCATTGCTCAACGAATCCATATACTCAACCAAAAATGACGAGATTTCCTTGTCACTCAACGAGGTGATTAGAGAAGATCTCTTGCTGGCTTCAACAGATACAACATTCACTCTCGAAACCAAAGAGTTGATAAGTAAAGGAAGGACCTTTTGCGACTTGGCCCCGTCAAACATATGGATCAGCTTGAACATGGAGTAATCCATTTCAAGAGATTTTTGTATCCTCTTGTGACTGATCAATGTCTCCAGAGTCTCCAGAGGCTCAAGTGCGTAGATACTTTCCAAGATTCTCTTTGATTTGAACTTCAATTTCGAAGCGTTATAGGTAATGGTTTTTGTGAAAGTAAGGAAATTCGGTTTCTCCTCATCGACCAATCTACCCAAACTGGAGTATGAAGATTGCTTTCTGATTATCGAGTTCATCCTGCTGGTTAATGGAGATGGAGGGGGCAGGCCAAGACTACCGGTTTTAACCTTCGAATTCTCGTCTGACCATAACCAAACGCTGTAAGAGGTAGTCACTGCGGCTTTCAGTGACTTTAGAAGTGTCACCCTTCTCTGATGCTCCTCACTCTTCTCATCAGGAGCTTCCACCTGGAAAACACCCTGCATCACAGAGAAGAAACTTGATTCTTTTCCGTTCATGCTGCCACCCACGTTGGAGAAACTTCCCGAAGTCGAATAATCAAGATATTTGTGCGAGTTGCTCAAAAGATCCTGCAACCCGCTGATCAGCACAAAGATTGAATCGTCCAGGTCCGTCAGCATTAGATCCGAATCTATAGTCTCTTTCCCTGTAATGTAAGCCGTGTGGAATGCAAAAAGGCTTTCAATTTTGTCGCAAAGACATGTCGTCAGATCAAAGACGCTGCGGAAAATCAGCTCGGGATAGTAAATAGCAGTCTGTGAAATCAAATCGACCCACAAACTCAAAACAAGGGAGTTGTGGGATCTCATCACACTGTCTGTGACAACCTCGACATAGTGAGAAGGCTTATCATTCGTTGGTAGCTCGAAGAGAGGAACAACCAGATGTTTTTGGCTGGCAATTTTCATCAACTTTGCGATAGTTTTCACATAGAAAGTAAAAGTAACACCTTCTTTGTCATTTGGACTCACTTTCTTGCATAGTCGAGTTAGCAGCATAACAATATCAGCGAAATCCGGCTCGGACCCATCGATGAGAACCTCTAGAAGGCTCAATGAGATTTTGACACAAGCTGAATAATTTTTGAATTCTTCTGTGGACATTTCCTGATCAGTTTCAATGGACAAAAACCTTCTTATGACAGTAACAAGTAGCGATTTGTACGTCGAAATGCTCCAATGATTTGCGTTGACCACAGAAATCTCCACTTCATTATCCAGAACACAGAGTTCGGTCTTGAATACAGGAACTAACAAGCTGGTGTCAACGTTCAACAAATTGTCGACTGTTTGTAGTTGATAGGAGAGCAGCGCAAAATCTTCATCGTCGTCATTGCTGAACACGCCTGTTTGGATGAACTTGTTCTTCAACAGGAGACCAGAACAACAGATTTTGAAAATTTTGTTTATCGAAGAGGCATTCAAAGTTCCTTTAATCCATTTGGACACCATAAGCGCATCGACTTCGTTGTCACTCTTCAAGTCATCCAGCAACAATTGTAACGGACGAGTCAAAATGCTGTCGGATTCATTGAAGGAAACAGTATGGATCCATAAACCGTTGAAAGCTCTGATTCTAGTCATTTGGTCGGATTGCAAGAACAACGAAGCCAGTGCAGCCTCAATATAATGCGCATCAATGCTGATTTCCAAATCCCATATCATTTTGACTGTTTCAACTTGATACTTCCCACTAGGGTGTACCAGGCAGTTCCACAGCAGATTCATGACGGTCTTTAGTAACTTCAGTAAATCTATTCCCGAAGTTTGCTTGGCCAGGAATCTGAACGAGAGAGAAATTCCAAATGCAATTGGCACGTCACTTTCTTCAAATTTAACTGGAGCACACTTGTCAATGGCTTGTATCATTGTTTGGTCCGTCCATCCTGTTTCTCCCTTGGGAATTTTGCCCAGAACCTCTTCCAAAATTTCGCAAAACCGGAAGAAAGAAGTAGCTTTCCTTTGTTCCAAGCTCTGACTAGTGATGTAAGTCACAAGATTGAGAATCATGGCACTTATGTCAGCTGTGCTATAAGGTTTGGCTCCGATTCTGTCCGTGTTATTTTCCCCCAGCTCATTCCCTTTAAGGTCGTAATATTGGGTAAGTTTCTCCATCACTTCTCGTTTGAACGTCTCGTAATCCTTTATCAACTGATCGACAGTGGTGTACTCGGGGTTGGCGTGTTCGATTGGTAGAAATGCCCTCTGAGGGATCAAACTTAGCAAAGATTTTATCAGTTCGATCCATCTTTCATCCCCGTTATAGGTTGACAAAACTGCAAGAAGAACCAACGGAACGTGTGTAACAACCATGTCCTCCTCTTCCACGCGGAAGTACTTCAAGATAAACTTCAAAAGCTCAACTTCTCCGTTCTGGACAAGCTTCAACATGTCCGACCAAATATTGATGGTCTCCACGCTGTCGAAGAACGCACTAGCGTTTTTGATGAGCTCATCAAACTTGTCGGTTTCTCCGGTGTCAAATGTTTCTTTGGTACACTTAATCACTGGAATGAGAATTTCTGGTACAATTAGCTGGCCAATCTCCCACTTGTCCATGACTGCCACGGCAATCTTGCATGCCTCAATTCTCTGTAGATATATTGGCTTGGAGTTCGAGGTCCCATTTATCAGCGAGAATAGTGCATTTGTGAAGCTATTCAGTCCATAATCCTTGAAATACTGTGATCTTAGCTGTGCGGGATTGACGACCTCAGCCGAGGTCGACGACTTTGTTGGTGTTGATCCAACGTTAGCTTGTTCTATGGTCTCTGGACCCAACAACCAACCCCAAAGTCTTCTGTTCAAAGACATGTCTCTGCGGAGAACTGTTCCTGAGGCACTCAATATAAGAAGTTCTCTGTCCTCGCTGGGAACCAGCACTTGCAAGATCTCAGATTTGAGCTGTAATTTGGAGATCAAAAGATCGAAAAACCCTCTCTGTACAAACAGGTTTTCGTCTCTAAGTGCCTCGCTGAATGCCTTAACCATAAGACCTGGATCTGGGGAGATGCAGGCTCTTGCCTCATCCGAAAGCGAGCTCAAAACCTTCTCCTTGTCCGATTTGGTCTCCGAGTCAGCTTCCCTTGTCGGCACAAATGACGGTAACTTTTTGATACACCACTCCATGGCTCCGGGACGTTTATCTGGCGACGTTATGATGCACAGAAACAGACACTGCCAGAAATGGGAATGATTGTTGAGATTTTTCTTGAATGATTCAATCAATTCTATGACTGAGTCAAATGATTCCGATGTTGTATCATCTAAGGCGGGCAGCAAACTGAGCAGTATTGATTTGAAAATGACTCGCAACACCTCGGGATTCACCGTGACCATATGCGTGTGAAAAAGTTCTATGAGCTGGGGCTTGACACTGATGCTGGCATACGACATGAGAGGCAAAAGACCAGGGAGCCACGTCGATATGCTCGAACTAGTATTTTCCGGTCCCAGGAGCTCAAAAATGTACGAATAAACTTCAAGAGCTTTTCTGTGGACTCCGCTGGGTAGCTTGGAAGACAGGCATTGAGAGAGGGTCCGTGATATGGCAAATGGAAGCGGGATCCACCGAATGGTCTGAGGATCTGGATTTGTCTGTAACGCTTTTTGAAGCTTTCCAAGATATGAAATGTAGTCTGCCCATTCTTCAACCGCATCAAACACTGTCAATGCCTTTTCCACGTTGGAAACGTATTTCTTTTCCTTAGAGCTGAGCTGTTTAGTCGGCTGTGACGTGCCGGTGCCGCGCCCGTACAAAAGTGGCAGTGGCGACATCGATCTCAAGAAATTGGCACCCTTGGATTGTACGCCCGACATGTGGTTGTGCACTCAATTGCTCAGTACAATGTTGTTTATCTTTTGCCCTCTAGATAAAAAGACTTGTACAAATCATCAAAAAACAGGGAGTTAGTGGTGTAAGGATGTTGTGGGAAAAAAAATATTTCGGCTTGCGAGAGAATGGGCAAAAAAAAAGTGGGATAAAGAAAGAAGGAGTCAAAAAAAAATAGACAAAGCACAGCGTTATAGTGCCAAAGAGAAGATATATCCACCAAAGGCACTGATTGAGCTTGTGAATCACTCAGCAAAGATACCCTGACTCGCAATATGTCGCTTTGGTACACAGTCGCATACCCCTTCAAGGTAAGTTATCCGCGCCCCATATACAAACAAATCTAACCTTTTCCAGGGACTCTGGTACTTCACTTTCCATGCAGAATGCTGGAGGTTCTTCAGAATGAACATCATCCCGCTGATTTTTGTTTCTCTTGTTTTGTACGGATTTGCATTTTGCTTCTATTTTGCGTCTTTGTTTCTGACGGGCGGTCTTGTTTCCTTCATTGGGCCCACAGCTTTCCAGGTAGTCACCTTTCTCATCAACTTGATCAACACAACTCTTCTTCTACCGAGGCCTCTGGCTCTTACTTTTGATTACGTTATCGACAGGGAACTTCAGCTCGGCTACAACAGTCTCCCAAAAGGCGTTCTTGGTAACTCGCTTTACGGATACTACGGTGAGACCAAATTAGGACGGTGTTACAGGAATTTCAAGCGTATCCTGGGTCCCGAAAGGTTTATTTTCCGAGAGATTTTTTTCCTGCTGTTGAGCACGATTCCAATTTTGGGACCGATTATTGTGATTCTTCTGCGGTCTTCACGGGCAGGATTCGGTCAACATCGCCGATATTTCGTTCTCAAAGGGTACTCCAATGCGGAGACAAATTTTCTATGGAGAAAAAAGAGACATTTGTATTTCGTCTACGGACTGATTTCGTTGTGTCTTGAGCAAATTCCCTTTCTCAACATCTATTTCTTCTTCACAAATCGTACGGGGGCTGCTCTGTGGGCTGTGGACATCGAGAGACAGCTGATTCAGCTGGAACAGATAGAGGAAAAGCTGTCAGAGGATGACAGAGAGAAGACCGAATAGGCTCAGTTGTGGAATCGAGCCTCCCACGTTCATTTTGGCAGATTTTTTTCGACAAACTTGGTTATGTCATCCAGCTCCTCCGGACAAACACTGTGCTCCATTCCTCTATAGACCTCCAGTTGATAGCCTGTGAAGCCCAGACTGCGGAAGAGATCTGAGGTCTCTCTAGCAAAGCTGAAGTCAATCACCTGATCGTGCGTTCCGTGGCCGTGGAAAATTGGAGTGGATTTATTAGTGTCCACGACAGAATCTGCTATGGTGCTCTTCACTGGAATGAACCCAGACAAACACAAGACACCGGCAAGTTTCTGTTCGAACGTTGCTGCCACACCCAGACTCAAAGCTGCTCCCTGCGAAAATCCACCAACAATGATCCGGTTGGCAGGAATGCCGTTGGCTATTTCTGCACGGATCAACTGTTTGATCTGCTCGCAACTGTTCCAGTATCCGTTGGAATCTCCAGTGTTGTTGGGGTCGTGAAACCGCACAATGTCAAACCAGCTGTTCATGCTCGTTCCGGCCACGGTGACCGGTCTGATTGGTGCAGTAGGCAGAATGAAATTTATGTGTTTGAACTGATCCTGTCTGTGGAGCATGTCGGGAAGAAATTTCCAGCCTTGGGCACTGTCTCCAAGTCCATGGACAACAATCATTGCAGCCGTCGGAGTGGCTGGTGCCGCCACCTTCAAAACAGAGAGAGCGGAAGTCATTATGATTCGATTGAACACCCAGTAATCTTTGTTGAGACGATGACGACTAAATTCGATATGGTAAGATTTTTCGCTACTATTTAAATTTTCTTAGTTTTTAATATCCGGGCATCTAAAATTGATTTTCAGATGTTTTTCTACGTAAACAATTCTATCGATTAAAAAGGCTCTCTGTTTTATTAGACCAAGGAGAACAGTTCCTGATCGTGTTTTTATTTTCACAACCAACGTCTCGATGCCTCCATCGCTTCCACCTAAGCCAACAGACTCTCCGGACCAGCACAATGTTTCTCAGCTCCTAGATTATGACAAGCTTGAATATCCAGTCATTCCGTCAGATATCGCTGATAAGTACTTTGAGACACCTCTGCAGGTCCCACAGTACCTGAGCGAGCTGAACACATCACGACTACGTGAATTTATTGAAAACCCGGGGCTTTCAGAGGGCTATTTGCACAAATTAGATTTCTTCCCCGAGCTTTCTAAAGAGATCTCCGACAAAATACGACTCCAGAAAGAATACGCCACTTCTCTGCTTGAAAAGCTGAAAAATGAACTCTCATCTAAAACAGATGAAATCAATACCCAATTAGCACAATTTCACGAGCAATTGAGCGAATTCGATAAGCTTCAGGTGGAAATGTACCAGCTTTTGGGAAGGTACTCTACCGAATCCATCACCAAAAATATGGAGGCAGACATTAGAGAACAAGACAAAATATGTACTTCACTGGTGAATGACTTGCTTAGCTCGCAACAGGATATTGATGAGACACGACTCAGCAGATTTGTCAAGACTTTTGCAACCGAACGACAGGAATACTACTTGAAAAAGGAAAAATTGTATAGGTTATACGAGGGAAGGGTAGCCGGACTAAACTAATACTTCTCGTTTCATTAAAACAAAATACAAAATAAACTATAGTGAAAGTGACGGAAAGCTTAGAGACGTGCACGTCTGTTACATGGACGACCGCCGCTCAGTAATACAATCCACCATTCCAAGCTAGTGTTTCTCAGCCCGAGTCTATTCGATTTCAGGTCTCACTCATCAAGCACTGTCCAACAAGAAGTTGGTGGCCATATCAAGCTGCCAGTTGTTTTTCTGCAACGCCTCAATGATCAAATCCTCTTCAAAACCCATTCCCTTGAGCTCCTCGATTGCCAGCTGCTGGCTCTGAGTGTGCGAAGACGATCCGACGTTGCTGGATTCTGGTGCCGGTGCCTTGCCTGTTTGCACCTCTGCCGCTGCTGGCGAATCATGGAAAGAATAAACAGGAGGTTCCGCAGGCAGCTGTTGCTGTTGCAGATTTGGATCGTTACCGAAGCCGGCAAAAACCTGCTCCCAGTCGTCAGAGCCAGCGTTTGTAGTGGCGGGTTCGTCTCCCTGAGAAAAGGAAAATCCTGGCGCATTGGCTCCAAAGTTGTCAAAGTTGTCGAACTCAGGATTCTCAAACGAGTTTTCCACTGGCGCCTCTTCAAGTCCTAAGTCGTCGAACATGTTCTTGCTCTCCTCGTGGTTGTCAAACTCATCAGCGGTGGTGACTGTTGCAGGGACAAGATCAGACATTGTGAACGGATTGAAACCGGTCTTTGGTTGAGAAACAGCTTCTCTTTCCGTTTTCATGGGCGACGAAATACTGTCATGGAACTCCTCTTCATCGCTGGAACTGCTGTCCTCTTCTGCTGGTTCCAGTTGTTGAATTGGAGGGAATTCGTTCTCGATCTGTGACTTCGAGACGCCAGAATAAGCCTCCTTAGTTGCCTCATGCGGGTCGAATGACGAGGAGGAGCTTGAACTCTCGACAGCAGCAGGGGCCAAGCCAGATAACTCAGCAGAATCTCCAACACTAGAGCCCGGTTCCTGTTCGGAAATCTCTTTTTGAGCAGGAGGAGAATACAGCTCGTCATCATCGGATTCATCTGCCGGTTTAGCAACTTCGGTGTTCCCCTTCGTAACTTCAGCAGATTCCAAGGTATTCTCTTCGGCTCCATTGTAGTCGTCAAATTCGCCAGGCAAGCTTCCGGGCATGACAGACTTTCTCTCCGAAGTAAGGGATCTGGAACTGTTTGCAGCAGTCTCTTTGGCGTCATCATGATTCACCATTTCGAACGACTCTCCGTTTTCGTTGGAAGAAGAATGCTGCTCTTGAACCTCTTCTTCAGCTCCTTCCGGCAATATTTGAGAGCTCAAGACTGGAGGTGGAGCAGCAGTCTCTTCCTCAATGGTCGAAGTAGGAGAATCAGGAACATCGAAATCTCCTCTCACAGACTGAGATGGGTTGTTTTGAATTGATGACGTCTCGGAGTGAGGGATTCCAAACGGCAGCGAGAACTGTTGCTGGGATTGAGTTCCATCGTAGATGTCGGAAGTCTGAGTAGTGGCCGAACCAGAGCCCAGCTTGTTGGCAGAATCAAAGCCTGTGGTGGTGTTGGAAGTTGATTCTGGAGCTTCACGCTTGAGATCTTGCGCACTCGGAACCGGGAAGTCATTGTCATCGAAATCGTCCAGAGAAGTAGTCGGCACTTCCTCTTGCTCCCGCGAGGCATCGTTCTCCGATGTTGAGTTTTCGTCCTTAGAGCCGGCCGCCAATAAAGCAGCACCGCCTCCGAGGACAACAGCACCAGAAGCCAATGCGGTACTGAAATTCAAGTTTTTCTCAGCAAACTGAGAACTATAATCTCCATGTTTCTCGTGCAAGTCGATGTTCTCGTCCTCCAACTCATTCGACCTTGTAACTAAGCTTGAGTGCTTCTGTTCAATTTCTGAGATGGACTTCATTATGTTGGAGATTTTGGACTTGAGCTCGTTGTTTTCACTCTCTTGAGCCAAAACTTGTTGCTTTGTCACTTCGCAAAGATTCTGGGATTGCTTCAACTTGCTGCTCAACGATTCAATTTGTTGCTTTAAGTCAATAGACTCTGCATTCAACACACCCAGACGTTCTTTCATAGTTTGGTTCTCCTTCTGCGACTCTTCAAACCCTAGCTGCAATTTTTGCAGCTTTGCCTGCTCCGAATGGTAGGTTGCCTCAGCGAGAGAAATTTCTTGTCTCAACTTCTCAGTTTCGGTCTTAGATTTGATCAAGACACCTTCAACTTCACTGACTTGCTGAACCTCCCTCTCGTACAAAGTTCTCAATTGTGTGAGCTTAGCCTCGATACCTTCCTTCACCTTCATGATTCTTGTCAGCTCCTTTTGTGCCTTGTCTCTCTTTGAGTTGACATTCGTAGTCTGAATGGTCAAAGAGTTGATCTGGTTTGAAAAGTTGGCGATATCGACAGTGGCCTGAGAAAGCTTGTTTGACACTTCTCTGTCCAAAGATGACGACGAAGCAACAGGAGATGAAACTTGTCTTTGAGAGTCCGAAAACCCGCCAGTTGGTTGGTTCGAGAATCCTTGAGAGAATTGAGATGAGAAGTCATCTTCTTGCACTGGAGCAGACTGTTGACTCGAGAAGCCTGACCCTGTTCTTTGAGCAGTGAAACCTGTTGGCAATGAGGGAGACCGCGAGGCGGTGTGCTGAACGTTAACGGACTTCAAGGCATCGTAGTTCGACGTGTTTTGTTGAGGAAGGGAAACAGGCTGTTCATCAAAATGTGGCTTTTGACTTCTACCTGGAATCACCGGTGGAACACTCTTGGATGGCTTCTTGTCCAAATCCTCAGGGCCTTCGTCGTCATCCGAAGATTCCTCTGCTGCTTCCTGCTGACTGTGCAGTTGTTTGCCAAAGTTAGAGCTAGGAACAAATGAAGCAGTTCCGGTGTGGGTGGAGGAAAGAGATCTGGCAGCTGGAGCTGGTGGAACAGGAGGCTTGGAGTGCCCCGTTGGAGGAGCAGAGCCGAAAATGTCCATCAAATCATCCAGATGAGATGCAGCCTTTGCAGGCGGAGCTTGCTGAACTTGCTGAACGGGTGGAACAGGCTGATGAGGAACTGGAGGATGGTGAGGAGATGCTAATGGAGGGGAAGCAACCTGTGGGGAAAATTGGCGAGGAGATGGCACCTGTCTGCTGACATCTGGAGATCCAACAAGGGAACTACTTTGAATCAAAGTTGCTGGCGTCTCTTCTGGGAGCTCAAACCCTGCCAGTTTTTTCTGAACCAGATACATGGCAATTGTAAATTCTTGCTTGTTGAAATTGTCAGAGCCATCCAGGTTTGCCAGCTCCCAGATGGAAGCCAAAGTGTCGTTTGGCAGTTTGGAGGTCATCAAAAACTGTGCAACCTCGTTTCCACTGATAGTTCCGCGCTTTGATTTGTCCAAGTTATCGAAAACGGCACCGTATTGTTGTTTCTGTTGGGACGACATGATCCAAGAGTTGAGGTTTGTAGGTGCCGAGTTGAAAGAGCTGCCAGAGAGCTGGTTTGTCAAAGGCGAGTGTTGCTGTGGAGCTGCATGTGGAGGAACCGGAGGAACGGAAGTTGATGCTGAGCCCTGTCCTCTTGCAACGGCCCAAATTTGTTCCGGAATGACCGTCGGAAGAATTGTCATGGATCTGTTCAAGAAGCTTTGGATCAAATGCATGGCGACAATGAACTGCGGTCTAGACAACTGACCAGCCTGGTCTTGGTCAACCAGGTTCCAAATTCTTTCTAGTGTCTGTGTTGGCAATCTGGCCTTCAAAAAGATGTCTCTAGCCTGCAAGCCAGAAAGAACAGAGTCCTGTGCCGACTTATCAAACATGGCCCCAAAGCTGGCAGCTTGTTGTGGAGTCAAAATTGGCACCACAATTTGCTGCTGAGAGTCAGTCGAAGCATTGGAAGACACCCTCGAGCCTGTGGCACTGGCCGGGACGCTGGATCCGGTCGGGGTGATCGAAATAGAACTGAACTTTGCTAGTTGAGGCGAAACCTGGTGGGCCAATTCTGGGTTCAGCGTCGCTCCTGATTGAACATGGCCAATGAGTCTCATAGCAACGCAGAATCCAAACTGGTCCAGCGATCCCGTGTTACCCGGGTCAGCTATGTTCCAGATCTCACCAAGCAGTGGCGGTGGCAAGTTGGATGCCTGCAGAAGAGGTTTAGCTGCTGCACCCGAAATTGATCCTTCCCGTTTCGGGTCCAAAGTCTTGAAGATCTGGCCATAAAACTTCTTCTCCTCGGCAGTGAGGGGCTGTTTTAGATTCCCATTTGCAGCTATATTGACGCCTGGGTTAGTCAATCTTGGTTCCGATGCTCCGAGATCGATATCATCTGCGGCACTGGCACACTTACCCGACATTTCGAATGAGACTGCAATTCTTTACTTCGGTGAGAATCGCGGTGTTCTTCGTGTCAACTTGATGCAATCGCAGATGGAACAAGAGCACTTTGTTGTTGTGGGCAATATTAAGTGTTTGTTATTTGGTTTCTGTTCGCCCTAGAAAAAAACCTAAGGTTATGAGCGCGGATTTCACTTGGATGGCAGCAGATAAAGGGAACGGCCGGAATTGATCAGAAACAAACGGACTGATATCAATGGCTTGTATAGAGACTGCCAGTGTGTGGGGGT
This sequence comes from Ogataea zsoltii, assembly GCA_003709205.3. Lineage (NCBI taxonomy): Eukaryota > Fungi > Ascomycota > Pichiomycetes > Pichiales > Pichiaceae > Ogataea > Ogataea zsoltii. The sequence goes on from PPKH03000003.1 coordinate 242,597, forward strand.
TCATTTTCAGCTTCTCAGTTATGTTCATGGAGCCATCGTACCGTTAAAAAAAAAACAATTCTATGCAAAAAAAATAATGCCCTCACTCAGATTTGAACTGAGGATCTCCACATTACTAGTGTGGCGCCTTACCAACTTGGCCATAAGGGCTATTTGTTGAAAGGGAAGGGGTTTCGCGAGTCAGATCGGAACAATATCAGTCAGATCTTCGAACCCAAAACTTTTTGGAGATGCTACATAACAATAAAACGCTTGATTATGAGGTCTTTGTTGCTGTATTAGACTATATATGACTCTCAAAAGCCGGAAGTTGTCTTTTTCCCACCAAGCAGTCACTTCCCTGGTCCATTTATCTAAAGGGCGTTCTTCCTCGTCAAATACTCGAATCTGCTGAACGTGTACCCAATGAAAGGAAGATCCTCCTTGGTATCCTGTCCTCCCAGAGCAGTGCCCTTCATTTGCTCTCTCTCCTTGGCCGCCTGGGCCAGAGCAGGAGAGTCGGGGACGTTTTCCAGCTCGTCTGTTGGGAAGAACCTGGTGTCCGTGATCGATCTCAGTTTTGGAATAAATGGCGCCTCCACACTTCTGATTTCGTCCCAGTTGACTCCACGGAAGAAAGGATGTGCCTTTATTTCGTCTGCACCACCGTTACGACCCAGTCTGTGGTCTGCGTCGGTAAGCAACCGCAGGATAAGGTCTTCTGCCTCAGGACTTAGGTGGATATCTTCTGGAAACTGAAGCGTTTCTCTCCAGTTCAGGATCTTGCAATAGGTCTCCTTCGGAGTCTCCGAACAAAATGGAGGCCAGCCAACAAGACACTCAAACATAATTGCTCCCAACGACCACCAGTCACAGCCTTGGCCGTATCCTTGGTTCACGAAGATCTCTGGAGCAATATAATCGGGAGTACCAACGGTGGAATATGCCATCAATCTTCTGGACTTTCTCCAAGTTTGCATCTGCTGTCTGTTGGACATGGTCAGATTGATCGGGTCCACCATCACCGAATTTCTGCCTCCTGGATGGCCATTCCCCATCCCATTCGCGTTGTCTTGATCCAGCAATTTGCGATAGTAGTTGGAGTCATGCGTTTTGTGGAACCCTGTAGATAAACCAAAGTCAGACAACTTGATGTGGCCACGCATGTCGATCAGAATGTTGTCGGGCTTGATGTCCCTGTGGATAAAACCAAGCTTGTGAATCGCTTCGATCGCAAGAACACACTCAGAAATATAGAATCTCGTCACATCCTCGGTGAAAATCTGCCATTTGATCAACATTGTCATCAGATCTCCTCCGGGCAAAAATTCCATGATCAGATACAAATACAACGGATCTTGGAAAGAGTAGTACAGAGAGACAACCCACGGGGAGTTGGCGTCTGCCAGGACGTCTCTCTCTGCCTTGACGTGCGCCAATTGGTCTTTTTTGTACATCTCACTCTTCAAAAGCGTCTTCATTGCATAAATTTTGCCTGTATCTCTCTTCTGGACCAGTCTAACCTCTCCAAACGCACCTTTTCCAATGACTTTCACTGTGTTGAAGTCTTCGAGGCTCAATCTAGTTCTTCTCAGTCTCAAGAACTGAGACTCATTCTTTCCAAACACCTGTAACTCTCTATTTCTTCTCTCTCCAGAGCTCTCAGCGCCCATTCGCTGCTCAAAACTGATTCTTCTCTGATTTCTCTCGATTGCGTGTTCGATGGCTGTCTTATAGAAATGTTCGAGCTTGAGTTTAATGGCAGCAGCCTTGTCCTGGGATGTCTTTGAAAACCACTCCGGATGGCGCTCGAAGTAGACATAATCATTCTGTTGTTGCGGTTGTTGTTGTTGCTGCTGTTGTTGTGGTGGAGTTTGTTGCTGTTGTTGCTGTTGAACACTCCGTCTGTACGACAAATTGGAGTTGCTGTTGTTGGCCGCAGGATTGGCATACGGGCTCTGTTTTATCACAGGCTTCTGTGGAGAAACCAGAGAAGAGTTGGACGAAACAGGAGCCAAATTCACGCTCCGCACGCTCCGCGACGGACTCGAAGGTGGTTGTGCGTGGAACTCGTTGAATTGCGATCTCGTGGGCGACGAGCCGTAGAAGCCCTGTTGCAACTGTGAAGGATGTTGCATGTTTGGCATTCCAACTTGAATTCCATTTTGCAGCCCATTCTGATAAATCGGGGCCGCTTGAGCGTGCGGTGAGCTCGATAGCACCTGGTTGAAAGGCGCGTTGGAGACGGGCTGTCTGTATTGCATCTGTTGCTGTTGTTGTTGTTGCTGGTACACATTGTACATGCCCTGTTGTTGCGGCACATGCGAGTACTGATCACTCATCTCTGCGTCAGGGTTGTTGGAAAACATGTCTGAGGAACCGATCAGATCACAGCAAGAAAGCGCAGTAAGAGCAAATAAAGGGGCTAAAACGCAGAAACAAGCAGAATGAGACTAATTCGAAAATCCCACAGTCAAAAAAGCTTTAAAACGGGTCTGACTTGCTAATCTAATTGCACTAAAATTCCAACACACACGATATTCTGAGACAGGGGCAAAAGGAAACAAAAACAAAACACGATCCTTTCCAAATACTCCTCTTACCTGAGAAAGGAGAAGTGAATCGGAAAAACCGAGATCTCGAAATTTCCCCGCGAAAGTGGGTTCTGGTGTAGAGGTGTGTATTTGGGCTGGCACATTCAACAAGAGGGATGCCGGATGCGTGATTCAAGGGATGAGCCAAGTGAACTTGGCAAAAGGGAAACGGCTTCCACAGTAGTTAGAGGGAGATAGAGCTGTTATTTTTGAAGTAACTCAACTATTTCTACTTCAATCATGAAATCTCAGATTTGGCCTTTTTTTTTTCTAAAAATCCTTTTCTTCTGATTTCTGTAGTTCCAGTATGACAAGGATTGGACATTGAATGGTCGAACATCAGTGATTGTGCTTGGAAATCACGCAATTCTTCTACACTTCGAACAACTTTTCCAGGGGCTAGAGAATTGAAATGTCCACAGGAAACCGTCCCATAGATTTGTCGTGACACGCACGTGAGTAGGATCACGTGACAAAAAAACACCATCTACATTTTCAACCAGTCTTCGAACTTTGGAGTTAGTTCACTGGACGAGCTGGCAACAAAGCATCTTCCGACCGTCACTCCAGATGTCTACATCTCGCCCACACAGAGCTTCTGCTCCACATAGGATTGCTATTAGAATCATGATTGATCAAAAGTAAGACTTACACATTAGAAACCACCATTGTGCGGGAGTGAAGTCTTCGACTCCAACAGCCGACAAGTAAATGACAATATTTAAATATTCCCTCGATAGCGACTCTAAAATTGCAAAGCTTGACCCTTTTGCTTCTTGTCACCACCAAGCTCAAAGTGCTTACATCTCTTCAATGGAAGTTGCAGCTTGGTCTTGCAGACAATACACTCGAGTCTCAAAACGACCTTCTTGGTAGTCTTGGCCTTCTTGTGGAAAACTTGCTTGGTTTGACCACCGTAACCGGATTGCTTACGGTCGTATCTTCTCTTACCCTGAGCATAGAGAGAAGCCTTACCCGACTTGTATTGGGTGACTCTGTGTTGGGTGTGCTTTCTGCAGGTCTTACCCTTGCAGTAGGTCTTTCTGGTCTTTGGAACGTTAACTAGACGATGTTAGTAAGGAACTGGATAGCCAAAAGGCTTTGAGTGACAGATCTTGAACTGAAATCACACGAGTGCAACAAACATAGAATTGTGTTTTGCGGTAGCTTCCATACAGAGGAAGACTATGCGGTTCATCTCTTATGAGTCTCGCTGCTCCAACTGAATCGCTGTGGGTCCATAATCATTGACCGTGCTGTTGCTGTCGCTGTCGCTGTCGTTCATGCTCTATTGATGCGGATGTTTGCTTGTTGTTCAATCCCAAAATCTCTACTCTGTCCTGCCTTGAATAGTCTCAATATATCACATACCCATCTCGATGTACTTGAATCTGACGCTTCTTACCGTTGAATATTAAAACAAATTCAACAAATCTTAAAGCGTATTCTTCTTGACTAGTATAAACCAAACTGCAACTGGATTCCCGCTTGCGAGCAAACTCGCACCAATTTTTCAAAATTCACCGCGCGCACGAAGTGAACTTCACCGGGCAGAAACCGCGACGGTCCACGGGGAGTCTAGCGCGAATGCCCCGGTGGATCTGAAAATTTTTCAGCTGGCGAGAATATTCCTTTTTGGGGTTTGTGACCGGCAAATCGGTGTAAGGTGTATTTATCACGTGACTACCAAGAGGGCTCACACCCTGAAGAGACTGTCTGATGTGAGAGTCCTCAGCTCAGAGTAAGAAAGACCGTTTAAGACATAGTTACACCATAACTGATCTCGTCTATAACATTTTCTCGTAACTTACATAAAAACTATGCACTTTAAGTTCCTCCCATCATAAAAGGCCCAGATAGCCTGAAATATAAATAAATAGTCCCAATCACAAGGTTGAGAGCGAGTTCTTGAACCGCTTCAACTCTTCGGGAAGCTTCACGTAGTGGTTGGCAGCGTCATCAAACTCGAACATTAACACTTTGACGTAGTAATCCATCTTTAGTTTCGATTTCTCGAGCAGATCGCCACCGTTTTCTCTCAGATAATTGAAGATCTTGATCATTCCATAGATGTTGTCGTTCACCAGACGGTACTGTTCGATGGCAGATTTGAAAAAGCTGGTGTTGAAGAGACAGACAAGCTGCTCAGGAACAAGCAGATCGATCAGCAGAGACAGGTAATTGTTCAAGGTCATGTTTTTCATAGTGTTCTTTTTGTAACCTTGATTAATCACAAAACTGGTCGAGAGTTCCCATTGTGTTGGGTTCGAATTGAGATACGAAACCAACTTCAAAAGCTGTTCGTTGGACAAAACCAAAGACTCCTTCAAAATGATCTCCCTCGTTAATCTGATAATGTTGGATCTGTTGCCAGTCATCAAAACCATTTCAACGAAGTGATCCAAAAATGAGGACAAATGGAGATAATTATCCTCCTTGTTCAGCTCCTCCACAGAGGTATCAAAATCCTGTCTGATGACAACCATGTCCCACACTCTGAAGGCCGACTCAAGGTCGCCTTGGTCCAACATGCCCTTGAAGATGGTGAGCAAACTCGAAACAGACACGTCCGGCAACCAGTTGATGGAGTTGAATCTGACAAATGTATCATAAGCAGCATAAGGACTCACGCTTGCCTGTCCCTTCAAGAAACTCGACAACAAAAGCGAGATCCCTTCCTGACTCTCCGGAGACATCTTGTCCTCTATCGAGTTAATCACAGTGTCTAGAAATGCAGATGACTTGGTGGTATTTCCGCAGTGATTCATAGCCTCTAAAACTGCAGCATAAACGTCGAACTGAGTTTCCATCAGTTCTGGCTCACCAAGAGATTTCTTCATCTCTTGGTACATCGTCTCGATGAACAAAGAGTCCGCCGTCAACTTAGCAAACGAAATCAACCCGAGATAAAGGGGGACGGACATGTGCACTCTTTCCTTTATCATCGAGTACAGATTTGATGGAGAAATGGCGTTGGACATTTCGTATTTCACCAAACATTGAACCAAGTGTTGGTAGGTTGATTCGGCAAACTTGATGTTTCCGTTTGAGTTGTGACTGATCAAAAACAGTTCCAATGCAATTTTGAAGAAATCCATGCCATCTTTGAAGTTTCCGGCCTCGTAGCTTTTCTGCGTACCAACGAGCAAGGGATCAACCACAAGCTCGTACGTGACATCTTCCGGCTTCAAGTTATTCGACAGCATATCAGAGTAGACATTCAACAAATGAGTGAGTCTTTCCTCAGTGGTCTCGCCAGTGTTTGAACGCAGTGAAATCGACTTCAAAATCTTGTTGTAAAACTTCACAGACGGAACCATACCGTTGCCTCTGAGTCTCAGATAAACAGCCAACACCTCGTTAGCCTTATCGGAGGCCAATAATGAATCAACAATCGCTTCCTGTTGTTCAACAGGACTCAAGACAACCTTCTCTATCTGTTCTTCTTGCAACTTCAAGCTAGAGAGCTGATTTTCCACTTCATCCAAAGTCTTTGAAGCCTTGGTAGTCAACGTTCTCTGCTGCTGAGTCTGCAATGCAACCGTGTTATTCAAAACCAACGTGCGAACATTACTGGAATTCGATCTTCTGATATTCAGGGTCGTGTGTCCGTTGATGGAAGGCCCTATGCTGATGCTCACATGACCGTTCTTGTTCACCTTATGAGTAGCTTTCTTCAACAGGATCTTGTTGTCCAGACGAGTAGAGTCCTCGTCGGTCTTGTTGTTGGCCGACGAGTCAAAAATGATGTAATTTTGAGTCACGGTCAAAGCCGGTGTAATGATGTTGTTAAAATTGTTGCTGTTGGTCTTGTTTCCGTAGTCCTCTCTGGTGACATCATCCACAATAGCCAGCTCATTTGGTTTGGCATAAGAGGGATTGAAAAATGGGTGTGAATACGTCGTAGAAGATCTCACAGAACAGCCCTTGGCAACTGCAGCAGACGATGACGCATTAGAAGCCCGTCTTCGTATACAGGTCGTCCCAGACCGTCTGGAGAAGTTGGCCAGAGTACGAAACACCATCTTTTTTTTTTCTTTTGATCTATGCCGAAATTTGTCGCAAATCTGCTTCTTTGAGAAGAAACAAACAACAAAAACACCTGTTCGGCCTTCTTAGCAAAGAGGATAGATCAAAATGAAGACAAAAATTAGTATTAAGAAACAGTATTAAATAATAAGGTCTTGAGAAAGTTCAATCCCGACTTTTTTCATTTGCCGTTACCTTGTTGTTGTCCTGAAAGTTACGGGGGAATTTCTTATTGACACGCAAATGGTTCTGACAGCCGCTCCGTACCGCCTTAATTTGCATAAACTGTTTTTTCATTGGTGGAAACGCGCGAAGGGAGGGACCGGCAGTTTGTGAATTAGATTCCGACTTTATCCGCAATCACGCGACATCGGTCACGTTTAGCCGTATAAAATCACATGAGCCTATGGCACGTGATGATTCGTTCTTGCATTCAATTCGTACAAAGATAGTTAGTTGGTCATAACTCGTTTCGCTCAGACATTCTTACAGATCGCTTCCCTCATTGACTCTAGGAATCAGCCCGCACGGACTCACCACAAACTCCTGCAAGGGTCTGTGATTGCTCCGCACCACTCCACAGCTGGTTTCACGGCGACTGACATATGATGGAGAAGAGTAAGTAGAGGATAACAATCCCGAATATGTGTGCGGTGTTTGCGATGCCTGCGGTCTTGGTCCGGAAGGGTCCAGAACATCTCGAACCAGATATCTACCAGACCACCGTTCGTTTGCTGTAAGAGTTGTCATGCATCTGATTGAGTCACGCAAAACCTTGCGTCTCGTTGGCAATCTAAAATCAGGAACCCATTTCAAGTCGAGCTCGTAGGACAAATTCGATGACGGCTTTGGCGGCGTAACCCGCATCGACAAAGTCGAGGCCGGAGCCGATGTTGGTGGGGTTGATATGTGCGTATTTGGATGGGATTCGTCGTGTGAGAGCGTTGACGATGGGGTCGATGTGATCGGAGTTGGATTTTGTATTTCAGATCCAACAGCCATGAAATTTGATGTTTCTTCTGTCTGCTGTGAAGAAGGATGTCTCTGGATCGATGATGTATCGTCCTCTATTCTATAAGACCGGTGGGAGAGTACATCTTCATCTTCCTCTTCGTCCTCCTCTTCCTCTTCATCTTCCTCCTCTGAGGTCATCATTTCGTCTCCTGCGACATCCACTTCGTCGTGGATGTCTGGAATCGGCGGCCCTAGCTGAAGCTCCTCCACACTCTCGTGGTCTTCCGTGTCCAGACTCTGCCGTGCCAGAGCCAGACTCACCTCGTGGATATCCACCATAGAGCTGCCCAGACTGGACGGTTCGTTCGAAACGGGCTCCGTGCGGGAGTGGCTACCAAGTCTGTTTTTCCACCTGGAAACCAGCCCTGAAAGATCCGTTCCCGAGCTGGCTCTCCTGCGGAATATGCCTTCAAAAGAGTGATACTTTTTGTAGTTGCGTATGAGCAACGAGTCGTCATTCTGGCTTCTATGGCGTCTTCTGCGGCGAGGGACCGTTCTGTACTTGGGCATCTCCCGTCTGTTCAGATCCAGTGAGTTGTCGATCCCGAGGTTCAGACAACAGTACCAGTCAATCATGGCCTCAACGGTGGGGAACTCGAGTAAAAACTGCTCGGTTTCCACCCGCAGACGCAGCGTATGCTTTTTTTTCTTGTAGTCCGTGGCTATTCCGATCTTTGCATACTGCAACGAGTACGATCTTTGCAGATTTGCCGGGGACAACAAGTTGTTTTCCTTGAAAAAAATGTGATTGCGCAGATCCTGAGCTGTTGTGAGGTTCGATTTGTACGCCTCCAGGTTCGGAAGCTCGGCAAAGGTCTCCCCAAAACATCCGAGAGGCGGAGTCATCGAGTTTGACCGCGACCGACTCCGCGAGTGCGAGCTCTGCGACGCCAGCTCGCGGCTATAAACGTTCAGCTGCGTCGAGTTGAGCTCCAAAATGATGTTTTTCCACTGTCTCTGCGGCGCCAGCTCGTACGGAGAGACCCATTCCACCTTGCGGGAGAGCGCAGCAATCTTGTACACCGTCGGGATATAGTCTGGTAGAGTTTCGTGGCCCTCGTTCACGTTCGGATACACCTCTCTTGCCTTTCCGGGCGCCAGAGTCGAGTAAGCCGGCGGAAAAACCGGGTTCGGCTCCAGAAATGTGAGCATATCGTCTGGGGGCTCGTATAGGGCATTTGGTGTAGACTGCGACCGGGACTTATGGGACGGCCTGGCATGACCGTTAACAGGCCCCGTGTTGGAGCGTTTTTTGCGGGGAGCGACCAGGGGAGTCAACCGCACACCAGAAACCGCCGTGCCGAGCGTTTGCCCGGTGCTGGCAGCCTCTTTCTCTTCCCCTTCCGCCCCTTCACCGGATCCAAACTTGGAGGACAGCCCCAGGAAGCTCTTCTTCCTGAACGACATGGCCAGTTGGAGGTGTGAGCAATGAAAAACAGAGGGTGTCGAGCAAAGAAGAATAAAGCAACAAACAAGACAAAACAACTAGACAAAACAAGCACATAAATCACATGAACAAAAGTTAAAATTAAAACCTCTGGCGAGTCTGATACAGAGTGATCCGATTGCTTCACGGCGATGCCCCGCAATCTGCGGACCGTCTCCGCGAATCGGCGACCGCGCGGCCGGCCGCTGCGCCCGGGCAAAATTCGCGATTTCGCGCAATCCAGCGGGCTCCGCCGATCCCGAATCCGCTGCTTGCCCCTCTCATCCCCGCCCTTTTCCCGGCAAATCTTTTGTCCCGCGATAACAAAGTTGTCTTTTCCCACGCAAATCCATTTTGGGCCACCTGGCACAGAAGCTTTTGTCTTATCTGCATCCGATAACGTAAGCAGGAACCTAAATAATGATTTTGTTTTGTTTGTCTTGTTGTGTTGATTTTTTTCTTGCTTGTCTTGTTCTCTCTCTGCTTGCTTTTGTTCCCCTAGTTGGCGCTATTTTTTTGATCTCACCGGCCTGTATGCCCCTCCATTGCTAGCTGCGGCCATGAAGCCGTCACCAACCGCCAAACCAGGGCTTGCCAAGTCCAGCAGCTTTTCCTATGCTGACGAGGTAAATCAGTCCCGATCCTCTTCCATGTCCAAAGGCGCTCTTCCACCCTCTTCAGCCCCCTCCTCGTCGCGCGGCAGCGTTTCCAGCTCCAAGGAGATGTTCTTCCTGTCCAAGGATCAACAAAAGGATGAGGCATCGACGTCTCCCCTCAGACAGGGTCCCAAAACAGTGAAAATGGGCACTTCTCCCGGCACCGGGGCGCCCAAACAGCCAAATATTATGCAGCCGCACGCTTCAACCACCACAGCACTCAATTTCACCAAGTTCTCATCGTTTGGTTCCGTGTCTGAAAACGAGACAGGCACGGTGGGAAACAAATTGCTCCCGCAGCAGCCTCCATTTGTTCGCACACCTTCACGCATCGTGCCCCATAACCCGTCATCTGAACCAGTCACTGTGTCCCAGAGAGTTCCGTACTATCTTCCTTGTTTTTCCTGGCTTCCCACGTACTCTTCGGACTTCTTTTTCCATGACTTGGTGGCAGGTTTGTCTCTGGCATCGTACCAAATTCCACTCAGTATGTCTTTTGCGTCTGCTGTCGCCCATGTTCCGCCTGTTTGTGGACTTTTGGGACTGTCTGTGGCGCCCATTCTATACGCACTTCTCGGTACCTCGCCGCAGATGATTGTGGGTCCAGAGGCAGCCATCTCGATGATTGTCGGACAGACAATTGAGAAAGTGGTGAAACACAACGATGGAGTCGATCCGGTTGACATTCTTATGGTCCTTACGGCTTGTTCCGGCGCAATTCTTTTTGCATTTGGATTGCTGAGATTCGGTTTCATCGATAACGTCTTGTGCGGATCACTCCTCAAGGGTTTCATTACAGCGATCGGATTGACAATCATAATGAACTCAATCATCGCAATACTTGGTCTGGAGACTATTTTGAGCACGCTCCCCAGGGACGAACATGTGCACTCCACCTTTGAAAAAGTCAAGTTTGTCCTACATTACGCCCACAAATACCACAGAAACACGCTCATCACGGGACTCACCTCTCTTGCTGTTTTGATGGTGGCTAAAAAGGTGAAGAAAACCTTTGTCAAGCATAAGTACAAGAAGGCTTCATTTTTTCCAGAGATCATGGTGGTGGTGCTGTTGTCAACTTTTTTCTCTGCTCACTTCAGATTCGACAAGCTTGGCATCCAGGTGCTGGGAAAAATTGATGTGGACGGGTTCAAGGTCTCCAATCCATTCTCTGCAGAGTTGAGGCCTTGGTATGGACAATTGTTCAGTGTCTCGTTCATGTGTGCGATCTTGGGATTTTTCGAGAGCTCGACAGCATCCAAATCACTGGGTTCCAGCATGGATCTTCCTGTCTCGTCCAACCGTGAACTTGTGGCGTTGGGGGTTGTTGGACTCGGTGTCAGTTTCTTTGGCAGTCTCCCCTCTTTTGGAGGTTATGCGAGGTCCAAACTCAATGCCATAAACGGAGCAAAGACTCCTCTCGCGGGCTTTTTCATGGGTGTTACGACTCTGATTGTTACTTTCAACCTGTTGAGCTACGTCTATTACCTGCCTTTGTGTGTGCTAAACGCCGTGATGGCCACTGTGGGAATATCGCTTATTCAAGAAACCCCGAAAGAGCTCATGTTCCATTTCCGCACAAAAGGTTACAACGAGATTGTTACATTTTTTGTGACACTCTTCACATCATTGTTTTTCTCTGTGGAACTCGGTGTGGGCTTGGGTTGCTTCTACTCGGTCATCAGGGTCATCAAGCACTCCACCAAATCGAGAATCCAAATTTTGTCAAGAGTCGCCGGCACGGACACCTTCATCAACTCTGATTACGACGCTTCCTCAGACTCAAATTCTGCAATCAACGAGCTGGTTGTGAATGGCTACAATGAGTACAAGAGACTCACTTCCGAAGGCACTGTACAATCGTCAGTTCAAATGACTTTGTCGCCTTCAGCAACTGCTGCCCAACGTGTGATTCCTGCGATAGATTTGGAAGACAAAGAAGGGTGCTTGATTGTGAAGATTCCCGAGCCATTGACATTCACCAACACAAATGATCTCAAATCGCGGTTGAAAAGAATTGAAATGTATGGATCTACAAGGGTTCATCCTGCCGCAAGAAGAACAAATTCCCCTACAATCAAACATATTGTGTTTGACTTGAACGGAATGACTTCTCTTGACTCATCTGCCGCGCAGATTCTTTACGAGATCATTCTGGGCTACCAAAGACGAGGCATCAACGTGTTTTTCTGCAGAGTGTTCAAGAGCGCCAAGTTGTATCAGAGATTGATTTCTGCAGGGATTACCGACCTGTTGACAGACTGCGAAGGCCCGGACTTTGGCATCAAACAGACAGTCATACCATACTACGACGAGATTCTAGACGCCTTGAAGGCAATCGACAACATTGAGAATAGCTGCGAGCTGTTTGAAACCCAAAGCTACTTTTCGGACTTTGTCTACGAGGGGAACTAGACTCGACAAGAAACAAAAAACCAAGTGTATTCCAGACAATTCAATCAACTGGAGAGATTCCATTCCATATTATACAATTTAATTCATTTGCCAGTTTTGGTCTTTTTGGAAGGAGGTCCCTCATCATCATCTTCGTCATCGTCATCATCCCCCAGGTCCAATTCCTCGCTGCTGCTTCCGACATCCTCCTCGTCTGCAGCACCTCCAAGTCCAGGAGCAGCTTCTGTGTAGTATTTTGTGGCATGTGGGAAGATGTCTTCGGTTATTAGAAGTGCCAGATCCTCGCCGTATCTGTACTCTTTACCTGGCTTGAGGCCTGTCCAGGAGAAGAACGCAAAAAACGACTTCATTCCGATTCTGTAGTTTTTCTTGTCCTGAGGAGTCAACTTTTCTTTCTTCTGTTTGATGAGTTCGGGATTAACCGAATCGAATTCGGCAGGCCATTTTATCTGCGCCTTTTTGGAAATCACCTTCTCTTCCCCTGTCTCTGGATCGTTGATTTTCTCAAAGTATTTGACAACCGTTTGTGTTTCGATCTCGCTATTTGGCGCCTCAAACTTGAACGTGATGCTAAACTTGGCCGGATCATCTACTTGTCCTGTCTCGTCCGCCATGAACTGCACATGTATCTGTTTGATGTATTCAAGGTACTTCATGTCTTCAGTCTGGATGTATTCCTGAAAATCCTCGTGCTCTGCCAGAACAATGTACCAGAAGCTAGGGATTTGCGAGAGCAACGCGCTTCTCTTGTCCAGAACAGGCTGTGACTTTTTCAACCGGTATCGCTCCACATCTTTTTCGATATCGTCCATCTCCAGCTCACAATCTGCGAGATTCGTGAGGACAGTTTCCAAGTTGCTTGTGTCAGAGTTAGTAGCTATCCTGCTCACGTATAGGGTTCAAACATACCTTTCGTCTGCCATGATGGATTGCTGGTGTCTGAAAGAGATTATCGTCTGAAGTTTTGAATTTACAATTTTTTTTTTTTTTTCTTGAATAATTTCCTTCTTTTATTTTTTCATTATCGCGCATTAATTCTCATCATCAGTCAAGACGTATTCGCTCAAGATCTGTTCTTTGGTTGGCCGGGTGACAGGCCACCTGTATGGCGTGGTAATGGTTCCACTGCCCAAATTCACAGTGCATCCGTAGCAGAGCGGGACAGCGGTTCCATGGTCGGAATGGCTCGGATCGGGAACGTCTGTGGATTTCAAATACATCTCCAACAACTCCTTCTCCTCCTCGGTGCTTATTGGGGCGGAATTGTTCACCAAGATTTGTTCGAGCCAACCCTTGGCATCGCTGTAAATGGGCTCGGCACAAATAACGCAAAAAGTTCCCCGGAACTGTTCCGTCTCCGGCGGATGAGTAAGCTTGCTGCCAATCTTCACCACTGTCGAAATCACCTCGGGATAGTTCACTTCCACAGTCTCGAAATATTCTCGAACAAGCTCGTTGATGGTTTTGTTCTTGGCCGACTTCTTCTTGGTCTCTTCCTGACGCACGCCAGATACCGTGAGTGCTTCAAGACCGTTGATCCGCAGATACGCACTGACTTCAGACTGCAAAACGTCCCTGAGGGGATGGATCACGTGCAGATTCGTCTCGAGATGCGAAATTTCTCCATCGGTCAATTTCCTCGAAATCTCAGATCCCCTGCCTTTGACAGTGAGAGACAAAATTTCGTCGGCCAGTTTCGTCATTGAGTCGCCAAACAGCACCACCGAACACTGCTCGGAAACTGCCGTGGCCAAAATAATCTCTTTGCGAACAACGGTCAAAAAATCCTCCCTCGCAGTCTTTGTGGGGAACTGGCCCAAAATTTCCTTGAGCGAGATTTTTTTTTCATCAGCACCAGATTCCACTAGTCTGGCCGTGAACTCGGTCGAGACGGACACCTCATCGAGAGACGAAAGTCGAACAAACCTCTCTGGATCAACAATCTTGAACTGGACACCAAGTCGGTTCAGTGACTCCTCCCCAAAATGCTCCTTTATCTTCTGCACAAATGTCTGTACTGATTGGACTCCATCTATCAATAATCCTTCTTCATCCACAATCACCACCAACAGCTGGTATCCGGGAAACGCCCTCGTGTTTTGCAGATGTTCCTTGAGCTGGGATATGAGAATGTCCAACAGAACGAGCGACGAACTCCCCAGCGAGAATGCTAGCAGTAATTTCGGAGTTTTCAAATCGGCATCCTCTTTGCTGAACTTCACTTTGAACTTTTCATCTTGCATCTGTTTTCGCTGTTTGTTCCGTATAAACTTGGTGAAACAGGGCCCGCAGAAATTGTCTTTCCGCGAGATCACCACAGAATCTTCCTTATTGCATCTTTTGCACGGAGTCCCCAGAAGATCCGACATTTTCGACTGCAAAGAAGAGACCTGTTTAGAATTAGATCGGACTGAACTCAAACTAGATTTTTTTTAGCCTGCAAAAATATTTTTTTTTTTTTTTGGTGTGTAATTTGAGTCGCACACGACCACAAAAACCAAGAATTATTTAATCACATATATCTTGGATACGCACGATTCGAAATCCTATCTGTTCTTCCCAATCTCCCGGTCAATCCTCGCAATGTCAGAACAACAGAAACCACAGCAGCTCACCAAAGAAGAACAGGAGTATCTAGACAACAAGACGCTCCGACAGCTGGAACAAGGGAACGAAAACAAGATTCCGACCAGCTTCGTTCAAAAAACCGATTCGCAGACAACAGTCAAGTTCTATCCCGACAGTCCAACCCAAAGAATACACAAGGACCGGTTCATCATCAAGGAACCTTCAAGATTCTACGATCCATGCGCAGAATCTTCCAAAATGGCTGTCCGTTGCATGGAAAATCACGACGAGGACTACAAGGAAGTGTGCGCTGAATATTTCCGTGCGTACAGAGAATGCAAGAAAGAATGGATGAACCAGCGCAAAAAAGACTCATCGCATGGAGGAATTTGGTGATTCTAATCCCGATTCTTCTCCTGTATATAAAAGAACTTCTTCGCAAACCATAAATCCAATACCATAGCCCAATGCCAATATGTAAATGCTAAAAAAACTAGGAATAACTGAAGGAGTAGAAGGAGCCCAAAAGGTGAAGATTTCCGTTCGCACGAGCGTAATTCGGGTTCAGTTTGAGAATCTTCCGGGTATCAAAGTTGAAATTAACAGTTTCGTTGAAGTACGTCTTCAACGCGTCCTTCACCTCGAGCTCTTCCTCCTGATGTCTTTTATTCTTTCTCCTCCCAAATCCAGATCCCATACACGGCAGATTCCCCGGAGATAGCAGCGTAGGCGAAGGCGAAGAAACATCAAACGGAGGCGGCTTGGTGTCTGATCTGAACAAATATAATGTTGGGTTGGTTATCAGACTCAAAAGCAGCAACTTCTGGATCCGTTGTTTCTCGCACTTCTTGTTTTTGTCCAAAAACTCCTTCAAAGGAGAGAGCTCCTCTTCCACGACCGCGTTGCCAGCACACGGGACCGGCGCGTTGAACAGACGGTATAGTTTGAGGAATGTCTGGTAATCCTCAAACAGTTCTCCGTCATTTTCCTCTGAAGACCAGTTGTTCTTGTCGAGGTTTCCTGGGATCAAATACAGCTCTCCTGTGAGTCTGTTGATGGAAACAAAAAGCTGCAGACTCAGTTTGGTGCTGCTGTTGTTCTTATACAGCTTGCGCGCCAAAACATTGCCCCTCCGATGGTGCTGTTGTTCTCTGTTCAGGTTCCTTTCAAACAGAAGGTTCTCGATCCGTCTCGAACGGCCACTCGAAAGTTCCACGTCGTATAGCTCGTCCACGTTGGCATCATCGTCGTTCTCCTCTTCTTCGTCGTCGTTATAATCGTCGTCGTCATCGTCGTCTTCGTCGTTGTCAATGTCCTCCAACAGGAAGTTGCGCCGCAGCTCGTCGTCCGAAAAGTCGGAGTCAGTCGAGACATCGTCGCTGTTGCTCTGCTGTCTCGATTGCAATTGTTGCGGAAGATCAGGGTCGTATCTCCACTGCTGTCGAGAAACCAGATAGTCCAGCAGCCGGACCCGTCTGGGCCTGTCGTCATCTCTCTGGCGGAAGTTCTCGAGGAAATTGTGGTGTCCCGAGCCAAAAATAAACCCTCTTGTCCGCTCGTGATTGTAGTAGTGCGGTCTGTTGGATGCGGCGGGCGGCGAAACGGGAACCACCATGGAGTTGCTGTTGTCCACGGGCGAAGCAGCGGGACTTCCCGTATCGTACGAGGTAAGCGGCTTCAAGCGCCTTCTGCGCTTGTACCTCATGTCGTTTCTAATCTTGAGGTCAGTCGACAGGTTCTTCGAGTCCTTCAACAGATCCTCGAGATCGATCTTCAGCTTCATCAGAATGAAATTATCCATTATGAGATCCTGACATTTCTGACAGACAACCAGATTCTCGGGGTTGTTGGTGGTTTTTCTCTTCGCTCCAGGCGGCGTTGGCGGATACGGCGTGTTGACAAACTCGTTGAACGGAGGCAATTCAAACCATTTTGCCAGACTTTTGTATGTGGATCCCTTGTTACCGCAAATGTTGGAGACTTTGTGGAAAATTGACGAGTTGGGGAACCGAGTCTCTTTTGCCTTTTGGATCGGGAGCGATTTTGGCCCGTTCGTCTTGAGATATCCAAACTTGTCCAGGTAGAACGGTTTCCAATTCGGATCGTGTCTGTTTGTGCGCTTGTGTCGGCCTATGAACTTGCGCAGGTCCTTGTCAAAACACAACGAGTTCCGCAGAAGGTTGCTGAAAACCGACGCTTCGATCCCGTTTTTGTTCCCAGTGGAGCTGCGCAGATCGGTGTCGACAAAGTCGATGATTTCCCCGACAAACTCGAGACCAACCTGTCCCGATTCAATGACGCCCTTAACTGTGTTGTCGTGCGCAAATAGTTCGGTGAACTTGAGTTGCGTCAAGATCCCGTCCGTGTTGTTGATTGCGTAGGCCATTCCCGGCTGAACAAAACTCGAACGCTGGAACTTTGTATCCTGCTGATCCCTGACTGGCTCTGAATCCGAGTCCATCTGCGCGAATTTTCGCTTATCACCGGTGACACTTGCGCGTGATTTAGCATACCGGCCCGTTTTGCGTTCCATGAGGTTCTTGTTCATGAACCCCATTAAACCAAACTCCTGGATCAGTAACGACAGGTCCTGGACCGCGCTGTGCTCGGGGTGGTTGCGGAAAAACGACGTCGACGCCACCGGCGAGTTCAATGGGTCGTTGCTCAACACGCGCGGAATGATGTTGAGGTTGTCGTCGTTGGACCATCTGATGTGGTCATGAGTCGATTGCGTCGATTGCGTCGATTGGGGTCGATTGGGGTCGATCAGCGACGACGGCAGATTCCCAGAACCAGCGGCACCAGCATGGGGTCTGGCAGGAGTGTCTGACACTGCAGTGTTGAATAGGATCCGGCGGTTTCTGCTGCCACCCGTGAGCGGGATCCGCACGCGAAATGAGTTGAACTGCTCGTTCAACCGGTCCACAGGTTCTGTGGCCCGCGGAGAAAGGTCCGGACGACCTCTGTTGACGGGCATCGCAGCACGTTATCTAATGACAAGTGGTAGTTTCTAAACAGATCCGGCACCGAAACAACAAGCCTAGGGATATGGGGATGATTTAGCCTTCTGCGTACCCCGATCGCCTTTATCTGGGGGCAAATGGCAGTAGAGTGCTGTTTTGGGGTAAAAGAGGATGTTTTGGGTATTTTCTGGGCGCAGATCCGGGATAGCGGTGTTGTTGTTGGCAGATTCGTGTAGTTTTGTGGAAATCGCAGAGGTATTGTGCGTGTTAAAAGCAGTCTAACTCTTGTCTGCTTAGGTAGAATTAATTGTGTTTATTAGAATTTGTTACGCGGCAAGAAATGATTCTGCTGCTGACGTAAGCATGCGGCTCGAGCCCTGCTTTTTTTTTTTTTTTTCAGAGAGAGAGAAATGAGTACGTTGGTTCGACCCAAAACATTACTGTATACACAAGTTCATTCTATAGTGCGTTGATTGGGTTGCCAGCGATAATCGTGGCAGCGCCCTTTCCGTGGACCGAAAATCACCTCCGCTCGCTCAACTATCCAGCTTCTCGTAATCGTACAACTTCACATCAATCCGATCCACCTTCATTTTGATACTGCGACCGTCTTTTCTGTCCTCTGCGGGACGACGCGGAGCCTGATGCCATCCGTAGCTTTTTGCCAGCTCCTGGATTTCGTACTTGTCCGACCGCCGAGCCCCCGGATACTCCTTCGTGCACGCCAGATACAGCTGGTGTGCCTCGTCGTTCATATCGTTTGACAGCAAAGCCTTCATCAGCGTTGCGTAAGTGCCGTAACGCACGCGAACACCAGCGTTTCTAGCCTCGTTCAATCGTAACAACGCCATGTTGACGTCTTCCTCGGCAAGCGAGATGATCACGTTGTTCAAAACACCCTCCTTGTCGTCGTACTGCACATTTTCCGACTTGAGCACCCGGAAAATCTCGTACAAGAGATCCATCCTGCCGGAGCGGCCTGCACACGAAACAAAGCGGTGGATGACCTTGTTCTGCAACGAGCGGTATTCCTCTTTTTCCTGCGACTTGCTGGCAAACCGTCTCAACAGCGTCAAAAATTGCTCATCGCTCAGTTCCAATTTGTTCCCTAGCAACTTCTGATAACACTGGTCCACAAACTCTGCCATCCATTTCTCGTTTTCCACTGGCGCAGCTCGCAGCTTGGGATCCTCTTTCTGGAAATCAAGCCCCCAAAACTCTTCTAACCCGAAATCGCGGGCGCTCGCTTCACATAACGGAGACCGCACCGCACAAAACCGCACATAGACTTCAAACGGAGCACCGTGGCCCAGCAATTGGCGAGAACAGCCTATTTGAGGAAACTCCCTAATCTTGGTGAATTTCTTGTGCTGCTCCACGTAACGACGCATCAACGTCACAATCAAACTCAGGTCCCACTGACTAATGACGATCTGGTGCAGCTCCTTTGGCGAGAAGAATCTGTTGAAAGTAAGTCTCACGCTGAACTTGGAGTTCGCATACAATTGCTGATGGCTTCGATCATTGTCGCCAATACAGTTGCTCGGCCACATCAAGCGTCGCTTGAACAGACTCAGAGCCTCACCCGCTTTTGTCTGATCCCTTGTCGCAACAAAAAAATCAATCGAAGAGACGAAAAAGCCCACAGGAAATGATTTGCAAACGAGCTCATTGCTTTTTTCGCTCGTCTCGGTCGTCGTGCCCCCAAAAATATCAGAAAAAATCCGTTTAAAGTCACCGTCTCCGTGCTGAGTTGCGCCCCGCACAACCTCATTCCACGACACTCCGACTTTGTCCACAAACGAAAACTTCTTTTGTGCCATCAAAACCATCGTCGCGAGCCTCTGATTCTCGGGAATAGGCTCAAACAGACTCTCTGACAAACCTGGGGACAGCAGCTTCCACATTGCGCCCGTATCTTCAACAACGGCATCAAGTCTCGTCATAAAAGAGCCCAGCTCAAATGGCTCGGAATGCACCTTTTTCAGAAAATCAACACCGGAGAGCTTCCACTGACAACCGTCTTTGGTTCGGATCTCCAATTTGAGCTCACGCTCTAACAGACGGGAAATCATCTGCAAAACTTTTGCTCCCTCAGGTTCGTCGGCTAGCGTCTCCTCCAAACGGTCGTACAGTTGCAACGCCTCTTTGAGAGAAAACTGAGGAAGAATACCTTTGAAAAGCTGTTCCCACAGATAAACAGAACCGATGCTGTCCAGACCGTCTGAACCGTGCCGGATCTGTCGTTCTGCGGCTTTGATTTCCTCCTTATCGAACGGTAGCCGGTCGTAGATTCCTAATTCTTTTGCCAGTTTCTTGAGCTTGGGGTAGAAAACAAAAGCGATTCCCGCCAAAACACCGTCTTCACAACCTCTAGCTAGCAGGGCATCGATGATGTGGGCTTTGGTCTCGTGTGTTTCGCCAGAACGGAGCGAATGATCTCCGAGAAAAGCAACAGCAGACTCAGCAGAAACGTCAGGAGGCAACAGAAATTGCGAAAGAACTGGGAATGCCGCCAGACGAACGTCATTCTCCCATGAACGAGCCTGCTGAGACGAATCACTGTCCTGTTGGCGCAGCTCCTCGTACAACACAGTCTGACGAGTATTCGCCAGACTCTTCTCGTGTCTCAGCGACAGAAACACATTGATATCACTCGGGTTTCGATACCCGCGACTCGTAGCAACTTGAATCATCTCCTGAGTGCATTGCGACAAGATAAGACTGCGTTTATGATTGCCAAGTGCAGCACCCTTAAACACATTTCTCTTTTCAAGGTTGCGATCTCTTTTCAAACCCCAAGGATAGAACTTTCTGAATGCTTCCTCAAACTTTTTGTGGCCCTCCGGTATCCGGTATCCGGCCTTGATCAGCAGATTGACCGCCTCAAAGTAGTCCTTCGACGGAACAATATCCACAAACCTGCTCAGACGACCGTAGGAAATCGATTTCAACATCTTGAGACCGTTGCTTTGCGCTCGAGCATTTGCCTCCATGACAAGAGCCTTCCTCAACGACACATAGTTTGTCCCGCTGTCTAGTAACGACGCCAGTGCGTTTGGCTGTAGAGTAGGCTCCAAGTTTCCAGAAAAGAGAGGATGTTCGAAAACCTCGCTTGCCCGTAAGTGTGGCATCGAAGCCACCATACGCCTCAATATCACCAGATCTTCTTCCACTCGCTGTTCCATCACATGTCTCCAAAGATCTCCGTATATCAGTCGATACGGCAACGACGGCGCCGTAGCTTCTCTTGGAGCATACTTTGCTTTGCTCAGGTCAACTTCCAGATACAATGCGATTGCCGGTTCTATCAGCTCCAGAAATCCGCGGAACCTGTTTGCGGTATACTGCAGTATCAAAATGGATGGAAAGTCCTCATCCAGGAAAAACCTCAGCGCACTTGTATGAACCGCCCGCTCCAAATCGCCAGAAATCTCATGAAAGCCATGCTTTTTCACTTTCTTTTCAACAAACTCCTTCATCTCTTTCAACGTGGAAGGAAACAGGTAGCCAGATACGCGCGGCCGTTCAAAGGCTATATCCTGCAACATCGCGAGTCTAGTGTAGTAAAAATCGTCTTCTTTGGAAGCCAAAAGCTTCAAATAATATTTCACCCACACCCTCTGTCCCAAGGGTATGAAAACCCTCACGGCAATCTCGTAAAGCAAGTCAGAGGGATACCGCTTGAACAGACCAAATCTCTGATCGGACGTTATCGGCCTGAAAAGATCCGTCGAATTAGCCTCAGGATCACAGACACCACGCATCAGACAGTCCAATGACAGTGGTTTCCTGTCAAAGAAAGCTCGTTCCAATTCAAGAGCATCCAGGGGAAGACCCTCTGGGATCGTGACTCCCTTCTCTATCAACACCACCAATGCTTCGACTCCTTTCCCCAGTTTCGTAGCCGAAATCACCATTTTTCGAATCTCTTCGGGAGAAACCAGTTCAGGCTTCTTCTCCTGCAATGGTTCGATAAGCTGACCAAAGGACAATGATTGTGGTGAAGATAAGCTGGAGTAAGGATGTATATTTTTGTGGTGGCAAGGACCATAATTCGAACGCAAAAGCGCTCTGGGCGCCATTTGCATAACCCGACCACGCAGACTGGCCAGTCGCAGTTCACGGCGGAGAAGACCTCTCTCGACCACCAGCATCTGTGCGTTTTGACGGTCAAAAGAGGGATACAAGAGAACAAAAGGACCTAAACATGAAGAAAAATTCAAGAGATCAAAAAAATACTTTTTTTTTTTGGGAAAGTCACGAAATCGACGCGTCTATCGACCTGATAGATACCCCTCCTCGGTGAAAAATGTTTGCCGATTTTGATTTTCCGCGATCGCCGAAGAACGGTATAAATATCTGCAAATTCCCAACTTTTCTTCTCCGCTACAGGCCATGTGGTCTTTGTGGGAGGTGTTGTTTTTTGGTGATATTTGGGGTGTTTGGCATGGACCTTGCGCGGATAGGGTGACTTTTGGCGTTGTTGAGTCTCTCCAAGGCTTTATCTCGGCCCAGGACGCTTGTTTACAACGTTTTGGTGGTTTCTAGCGGCCTAAGATGGTCTTTGGGTTTCATAACGGTCGAATTTTTCCGTTGAGACGGTGTGTTTCGTTGTTCAAGGGCGTTCACAGCACAGAAATTGTCCGAAGAGATCTTATTCTTGTGAAATAGCAAAGAAATGAGGTCGTTTTGTGGCAGAAAGCCCAACTGATGGGTTCTGCAAGAGCTGATTTCGGCTCATAGTTGGTTCTCCTGTCACAAACAGACATTTCTATGGATCCGGAAGCCTCCGCTGTGTTGTCTGGAGAGTCGGGACAGCCACAGAAGTCCCCGAGTACGCGTTTTGGACCCTCATAAGCTTGAAGCCGTCACAGAATCGACTGTTACAGCTCGAGCGTTATTCTGACGCGATATTTCGCGTTTTCCGACGCCTGTGGTTCAGAGAAATGTACGTTCCCTTTACAATCGCGTGTTTTGGGGAGCGGAAAGCCTAGTATTCTCGTTCCAGAAGACTCAAAAAGGTCGATTCTGTCTCGCTGGACAAAATCCGTGTAGCTTTGTCCCGTGAAGACGTGTATGTAGCGGCCAACGGCCTTTCTAAATACGTGAATGCTAATTTACCCTCTCTTTTGGCTGACGCATCGCTGCCGTAATTGACGAGAAATTTTTTTGTCGACCAACAAATGATTTTGTTTCGTGAAAGTTTCCTCAGGATGGTTTGTTTGTTCTTTAGTAGACGCTGATACTAGTTAAATTATACCTACCTTTGGTGTGATTGACCGGATTGTACCGTTAAAACACGTGACAAACACACCGGTGAGGTTGCAACTGGTGCAGGAGGCCTGAATTGGGAGACCTAGAACTCTACGGATAGAACGAGAGGGAGCAGAGTTGGAGCGGTAGGAGATTGAGAGAGGAACAGAGATAAGCTGAAAGACACAACGTCAGCGCAACGATAACAACTACACACACACGTTGCACCAGAGAAACTCGATTGGTTATTGGTGACAATCATGACTGACATCAAATCGGAGTTTGAAAGTAACCCGGAGCTGTATGGTCTGCGGCGGTCGGGTAGAGCACGGGCTAAGCCGATGGTTTTCCAGGAGCTGTCTGATGATGACGAGGACATTTTGCCAAAGAAAAGACGCGGTCGCAAGCGGCGCAGCTCATCCTCGGACGAGGAAGAGGGCCCAACTATGGACTCCTCAGAGGAGTCGGACGAGGACTTTGACACTTCTGCCAAGAAGACCAAGGCCAGAAAGGCCAAACGGAGCAGCTCCGGCCGGAAAACGAGCAAAAAATACCGCACTTCAGCTGAATATCCTGGTTTCACGGAACTACGGCTCTCGAGCAGAAACAACAAGGTAGTGAACTACGCGATTGACGAGGACGACGAGGCGGATTTCATTGTTTCTGACGATGACGAGGCTGGCGAGGACGAGACAGGTGAGGAGTACGGGTACGAGGCGTACGGGGAAACCTCTGAGGAGGGAATTGATCTTGTTCTTGACCACAGGGTGATTGGAGATGACGGGTCTGATGACGACGAAAACAAGACAAATCTGCTCGCCAATGGCGATCCGAAAACCGATTTCGAATACATGATCAAATGGAACGAGACGTCGCATCTTCACAACACGTGGGAGACGTATCAGAGCCTGAAAAATAGGCAGTTGAAGGGGATCAAGAAGCTCGACAACTACATCAATCTGTACATCATCACCGACAGACAGATCCGAAAGGATCCGTACGTGACTCGCGAGGACATTGAGCAGATGGACTTGGAGAATGAGACTCGCCGAGAGAACCTGTTGGAGTACAAGAAGGTTGAGCGGATTGTGGACAGCGAGAGAGTCACTCTCGATAACGGAGAGTCTGAGCTTCGCTACTTTGTTAAGTGGAAGAGACTCAACTATGACGAGTGCACGTGGGAATCTGCGGCGGAAATTGCTCCGATAGCTCCTCAGGAGGTGAAGAAGTTCCAGAGCAGACAAAACTCGAAGATTCTTCCGAATCTTTCGGCCTCATATGGCTCTAATAGACCTCGGTTCGAGAAGCTGACGAGCCAGCCGTTGTTCATCAAGGGAGGTGAACTGAGGGACTTCCAGTTGACAGGACTGAACTGGATGGCATTCCTGTGGTCGAGAAACGAGAACGGAATTCTGGCCGACGAAATGGGACTGGGAAAAACTGTCCAGACAGTGGCATTTCTTTCGTGGTTGATCTACGCAAGAAGACAAAATGGTCCTCATTTGGTGGTTGTTCCTTTGTCGACGGTGCCCGCCTGGCAGGAAACGTTTGAGAAATGGGCTCCCGATATCAGTGTGATTTACTACATGGGAAACACCAAGGCCAGAAAGACCATCCGGGACAACGAGTTCTACATCGGTGGAAACCGCAAGAAGGTGAAGTTCAACATTTTGTTGACCACTTACGAGTACATTTTGAAGGACCGTTCGGAGCTGGGCAGTTTCAAGTGGCAGTATCTTGCTGTTGACGAGGCGCACCGTCTGAAAAACGCCGAGAGTTCGTTGTACGAGAGTCTGAGCGAGTTCAAAGTTGCAGATCGTCTGTTGATTACGGGTACCCCGTTGCAAAACAACTTGAAAGAGCTGGCTGCTCTGTGCAACTTTTTGATGCCAGGTCGGTTCCAGATCAACCAGGAGATTGACTTCGACACCCCTAACTCAGAGGCCGAGGGATACATCAAGGAGCTTCAGAACGAAATCAAGCCGTTTATCTTGAGAAGACTGAAAAAGGATGTGGAGACGTCGTTGCCGGGAAAGACGGAGCGCATTTTGCGTGTTGAGCTGTCGGATATCCAGACAGAGTACTACAAGAACATTCTGACCAAGAACTACACCGCTCTCCAACAGGGAAGTGGAGGCTCGCAGGTTTCCTTGTTGAACATCATGGCGGAGCTGAAGAAGGCGTCGAACCACCCGTATCTGTTTGACGGTGTCGAGGACACTGTTTTGGCAAAGGTTGGGTCAAGGTCGCGGGAGACAATTTTGAAAGGTCTGATCATGTCTTCTGGAAAGATGGTTTTGCTGGATCAGCTGTTGAACAAACTGAGCAGAGACGGCCACAGAGTGCTTATTTTCTCGCAGATGGTGAGGATTTTGGACATCATTGGTGATTATTTGCAGTTGAAGGGTCACAATTTCCAGCGTCTGGACGGAACGATCTCCTCGCACAAGAGACGGTTGGCCATTGACCACTTCAATGCCGAGGGTTCGAAGGATTTTGTTTTCTTGCTTTCCACAAGAGCAGGTGGTCTTGGTATCAATCTGATGACGGCCGACACGGTGATCATATTCGACTCCGACTGGAATCCGCAGGCAGATTTGCAGGCAATGGCCAGAGCGCACAGAATCGGTCAAAAGAACCATGTGATGGTTTATAGATTCGTTTCGAAGGACACCGTGGAAGAACAAGTTTTGGAGCGGGCGCGGAGAAAGATGATTCTGGAGTATGCGATCATCTCTTTGGGAATCACCGACAACAACAACAAGTCGAAGGCCAAGACAGAGCCGTCATCGGGCGAGTTGAGCGAGATTCTCAAGTTTGGAGCCAGCAACATGTTCAAGGACAACGACAACCAGAAGAAGCTGGAGAACTTCGATCTTGAAGACGTGTTGAACCACGCAGAGGACCACGTGACCACTCCTGATCTGGGAGAGTCCAATCTGGGAGGAGAGGAGTTCCTGAGACAGTTTGAGGTGACGGATTATAAGGCGGACGTTGACTGGGACGACATCATTCCGGAGGAGGATCTGAAGAAGATCAAAGAGGAAGAAGAGAAGCGGAAAGAGGAGGCATTTTTGCAAGAACAGATCGAGATGTCGTCTAGAAAGAGACTGGCTGCCATTCGGAAGCCTGATTATGAAGACAGTGACGAGGACGTTCTGTCTGAGACCGGCAACAAGCGTCAGAAGAAGCTGGACATGAACAAGCTGACGGAGTCGCAGATCAGAAACGTTTACCGGGCGATTTTGCGGTACGGAGACCTGAACAACCGCTGGGAAGAGCTTGTTGCGGATGGAACTCTGCCGAACAAGAACATTGACATTCTGAAACAGTGTCACGAGGACCTTGTGAGCACGAGCGCGCGACTGGTTGCCGAGTACGAGGCGAAGAGGGAGGAACAATTGAAGGAGCTCGAAGCAAAGGCAACGGAGGAGAAGGAGCGGCTGGCCAAACTGCCACCAAAAGAAGACGGCACGCCGTATCCTACTCCTGCAATGCAGCTATACAGCAGCAAGAAGAGAGAGAAGAAAGCTGTTTTGTTTGACTACAAGGGCGTGAAGAATCTGAACGCGGAGGTTGTTCTTAACAGACCGGAGGAGTTGAAGCTTTTGAAGTCATTTATCCCGGAAAACGATCCTATGAAGTTCAGGTTTGCCAAGGAGCCAAAGACGGTCCATGGCTGGTCGTGCAACTGGACGTCGAGAGAGGATGCGATGTTATTGATTGGTATCTACAAATTTGGATACGGTGCCTGGACCCAGATCCGTGACGATCCTATTCTGAACTTGCAGAATATGATGTTTCTGGAGGCGCCTCCTGCGGGAGCGTCGAAGGAAGAGAAGGAGAAGATCAGCAAGAAGACCCCTGGTTCGATTCATCTGGTGAGAAGAGCGGATTACCTGCTAGGTTTCCTGAAGGAGATCCAGCAGGCGGGAGACAGCGAGATCCGCAAGCCTAGCCGGGTGAAGAAGGTGATCAAGAAGTCATCGACTCCGGACCCGGAGTCGAAGAACGGAACGCCGAAGCCTCTAGTTGGAACGGCTAACTCGTCGTCGTCGTCGTCGCCTCCGTCGTCGTCGCAGCCGACGCTGTACCAGATTCTGAAGAAGACGCCGGGCAAGAAGGCGGGCCATGACCATCCTCTTCTGAAGCCGGTGGAGAAGGACCTGAAGATCTGGCAGAGCAAGGGAAAAGGTCTGGACAAGACTGAGTGGGGATCGAAGCTGAAGACGTCGCTGATCAACATCGGGAACCAGATCGAGAAGGTTTCCAAGGGCGACAAGAAGCTGAATCTGGAGCTGTGGACGATTGCGCAGAGATCGTGGCCGAACCACGGGGTCAGTGCCGAGTTGATCAAGAAAATGTATAATAAAAAGGTGAGCCAGAGCAAGGAGACCGGGGCGGGTTCCAAATAGAGAGAGTTGTTTTTGTTGTCACCAGTGTTTGTAATACGATTTGTTTGAGAATAAAGAGAGAAATTCAGTTAGAAAGTAAAGAAATAGCGCACTAGTAAGTTAAAATAAATAGTCGTCAGAGAGACAGCAGAAAAAGAAGACTAAAAAAACATGGTTGAGAAATCCTCTTTCTAGATTCCAAGCGGGTCCGAACAGATGTCTGCAATCACCAGGTAAAAGTTGTGAGCCTCGACAATTGACAGAATTCCAAACAGGTCGGTGATCGACGGTAATCTTCTAAGAATGTCCCGGATACGTGCGGTCAAACCGTTGTCTTCTCTCCTGTTGCTGAAGGCACCCTTGACCTCGAAGTCGTTAGCGGACTGAGGCAGGTCTCTCTTGTTAATGTAAAGCTCGCATCCCGAGTGAGCAAAGCCCCATTGACGGAAAGGAGCGTATGGAACAATGTCTCCCTTGTGGGTGACTCTGGTGTACGTTGTTGGAGGAAGGGAGTCGAGAGAACCGGCCGATAGACCTTCTGTAAGCAATGGAGTGTCGAATTTGCGGTCGATCCACTCGGCTAGCGGATAGTTACCAAATTTCGGCGAAGCAAACGTGATAACTGCCGGGTTCAAGTCCATCAAATAAAGCTCGACTCCTGCTAACCCTGCAAGAGCACCTCCCAGAGAATGGCCGGTGGACTTCACCTTGTAATCTGGATACTGTTGGTGCAACTCCAACGTCTTGGACAGAGCCAGGTCAATGTACTCTCTGATGACCTCGAAAAATCCCACGTGGGACTCGCACTCGTCACCACAGTCCCAGTCCTTAACGTTGACTCCGTCCTGGACAACCCATGGAACGTATGGGACGGCGGGGAAGCTGAAATCAACGATCCACTCCTCGATGCTCGTGGTTCCCTTGAAAACCAGAACCAATTCCCGGGTGTCGTGATTCAACACAATTGCACCGTGGATAAGCTCTCCATTCCAAATGTCGACAACCTCGGCGTTCTGTTGGTCCTCTGTGCACGTTTCAAGTGGACAGGCCTGTTGGACCTCTCCCAGACGCAAACTGTCCGCAGCAATGCAGTAGGACAGTTGACAATACTCAATGGACTGGAGAATTTCCTGGAAAAGCTGGTCGTTTCCTAGAGCGTATTTCTCAACATCGATGGAATCCGGAAGAAAGAAGTCGTCCTTCTGGATATACAACCTGTCCTCAGGACTCAGAGAATCGAGGGAATTGCAACTACCGAGAAGCGGATTCACAAAAACGGTGGAGAGCAGGGCCAGACTTTTGAACAGCATTTTGAGTGGAGATACGGTGGAGATACGGTGGATGAACAGTATGGTGGCGAAAAGTATCTCCACCCTGACATAAAATTCTGTATATTAGTGTCGTTATAAACGGTTCCGCCCACCAGCAGACAAACCGATAAAGGTGTTGATCAGAAAATGGAACCATGTCAGACAAGAGAATTGGACAATCGGGCCTAAAAAAATATCGGCAAATTGGTCATTTATCCTGAATCCTCCACCCATAAATCGTCACTACCAAGTGATGGGAGCCGAAAACAGTGTCTGGTCAAGTCCAAATTTTGAGATTCTGGTAGCCAGCCGTTGCGCCGCACCGCCGCCACCACCACGGCGGTTTTTTTTTTTTCGAAAAAAAGTCGAGTTTTTTTTTCGCGTCGCGTCGGGCGCCAAAAAAGTCACAAAGACTGCCATCTCGGAGTACGTGCACAATTTCCCGGATTGGGCAAAAACAATTGGAAAAAAAATTTTTTCAGCAAAAAAAAATATTTAGCAGATGAACGTCCTTGACTAAAAAAAAAAAGTGGTAAAAAAAAAAGGTTTTTTTTACTTTGTCTTTTGTTCTTTTAATCAACGATACAACCCACAACACCAAACATTTGACGAGAGTAACATACTTCCAGACAGTTTAATTCTTGAATAGTTAAACTTGGAGTATAGATTACTACCTTTTAAATCCTCAAAAAAGATCAAAAAAAGTCAAAAAATCGTTGAAAAAGCCAAAAAAATTACCAAACCCAATTTTTTATTCATATTTTATTAATTTGTTTATCAACTCGACCGGTTCTAAACAAATAATTTACCCTACAAGTTTCATTCAGAATGTCTTCCGCTGAGATCAACCAACTGACTGAACAAACTGACAAGCTGTCAGTTTCGGAGCCTGCTGTGGCCGCCGAGACCCCTGCAACCACCGCAGAGGAATCTTCTACCGCCGAGTCGACCCAGAACGCCGAGACCTTCGCCTCTCTGTATGTTGGAGAACTCGACCCATCTGTGACTGAGTCCGACTTGTTCGAGGTGTTTTCGCCTATTGGACAGGTGTCCACCATCAAAGTTTGCAGAGACGCCGTCTCCAAGCAGTCCATGGGATACGGTTACGTTAACTTCCAGAACCACGAGGATGGTGAGAAGGCCATGGAGGAGTTGAACTACACTCCTATCAAGGGTAAGGCCTGCAGAATCATGTGGTCCCAAAGAGACCCTTCGCTCAGAAGAAACGGAGCTGGAAACATCTTCATCAAGAACTTGCACCCAGCTATCGACAACAAGACTTTGCACGACACTTTCAGTGCCTTTGGTAAGATTCTGTCGTGTAAGATTGCCACCGATGAAAACGGAAACTCCAAGGGTTTCGGTTTCGTTCACTACGAGGACGCCGAGTCTGCTAAGGCTGCCATTGAGAACGTTAACGGTATGCTTTTGAACGACCGCGAAGTGTTTGTTGGTCCTCACTTGGTCAGAAAGGACAGACAGTCCAAGATGCGCGAGTTGATTGCCAACTTCACCAACGTTTACGTCAAGAACATCAACCTGGAGTGGGACGAGGACAAGTTGAAGGAATTCTTCACTCCTTTCGGTCCAATCAGCTCTGTGTTCTTGAACAAAGATGAGAACGGAAAGTCGAGAGGTTTCGGTTTCGTGAACTTTGAGAAGCACGAGGACGCTGTGGAGGCCGTTGAGAAGACCAACGACACCGAGGTTGATGGCCAGAAGATCTATGTCGGTAGAGCGCAGAAGAAATCCGAGAGAATGGAATCTTTGAAGCATCAATACGAGGCTGCTAGACAGGAGCAACTGAACAAGTACCAAGGTTTCAACCTGTTTGTCAAGAACTTGGACGACACCATCGACGACGAGAAGCTCGAGGAGGAGTTCAAGCCTTACGGTAACATCACCTCTGCCAAGGTGATGTTGGACGAGGCTGGAAAGTCCAAGGGTTTCGGATTTGTGTGCTACAGCTCGCCAGATGAGGCCAACAAGGCCATCACCGAGATGCACCAGAGAATGGTGGCTGGCAAGCCATTGTACGTTGCTCTCGCACAGAGAAAGGAGGTTAGAAGATCGCAGCTGACGCAGCAGATCCAGGCCCGTAACCAGATGAGAATGCAACAGGCTGCTGCTCAAGGTGGAATGGGCCAGTTTGTTGCTCCAATGTTCTACGGACAGAACCCAGCTTTCCTGCCTCCAGGAGCCCGTGGTGCGCCATTTGGAGCTGCTCCAAACCAGCAGATGTTGATGCAACAGGGCATTCCAAGACCAGGCCAAGGTGTCCCAGTGAACCCAGGTCAGTTCAGAGTTGGTCCTAACGGCCAGGCTGTTCCAATGTACATGCAGCCAGTCTTCAACGAATACCCGCAGAACGGCAGACTGCCTCAGCAGAGATACTACCAGGCCGGCAGACCTAACCAGCCGCAACCGATTGCACAACAGCAGCCAAGAAGACAGGGCAAGCCGGACGAGGCTGCTCCAGCCGGCGGTGCTCCAGCGGGCTCGTCGCTCGCTCAGATTCTTCCGCAATTCCCTCCTGAGCAACAGAAGAGAATGCTTGGAGAGGAGCTGTATCCATTGATTGTTTCTACCGGCAAGGCCCAGGACCCTGAGGCTGCTGGAAAGATCACCGGTATGATGCTGGAGATGGACAACCAGCAGATTCTGGCTCTGCTGGAGGACAGAGACCTGTTCAACAGCCAGTTTGAGGAGGCGCTTTCTGCTTATGACGAGTACAAGAATAAGGAGGCTGCTGCTTAATTTTGAAAAGCTGTTTTTACGTACTGGTAGGTAGTTACTCAAGTATATTTTTATCAAGTGTTTCACCGGGATTGTAATTATATGGTCATTATTGGTTGCTTTCGCGTTCGATGTGGTTCACCAGACCGCGGAACTCGTCGCCAACGTCGCCTGCGAGCCATGCTGCCTGGTCTGTGATGTCTTTCCAGAGCTCGATGTCTGTTGGGTTTGGGTTCACGAGCTTGTCAAAGTCGGGCACGTCTTCGATTTGAGCTAGCGATGGCAGTAGAGCTGGCGAGAACGCTGCGGGAGACGGTGCCTGTGGTTCTGCTGTCAGGCCGGTGAGTCCTGCTAGTCCCGTGTGGCCCATCAGGCCGGTGTGGGCTGCGTGGCTCGCGTGGTTCGCGTGGTTTGCGTGGCCTGTGTGGCCTGTGTGGCCCGCGTGGCTGCGGAAATGGTAGCCCGAGGATCCCGTC
The DNA here is from genome assembly GCA_003709205.3 of Ogataea zsoltii. Lineage (NCBI taxonomy): Eukaryota > Fungi > Ascomycota > Pichiomycetes > Pichiales > Pichiaceae > Ogataea > Ogataea zsoltii. Next base: position 274,413 of record PPKH03000003.1, read on the forward strand.
TGGCTGTTGAGATCAGCCGCGGGAGCAGTGACGCGGTCGTCGTGTTTGGCCACGAGATCGCGGTTGCAGCCGTTGAAGTCGAGGATGGTGAGCAATTTGAGCAGCTGTTCGCGACGCAGCGTGGCCGGGTGGTTTCCCAGGTTTCGCATCTTGGTGAACATGGTGAGCGCGTGGTCTAAGTATTCGAGCGTGGCCTCGTGGACGCCAAACGTTGCGTTGAACAGCACGAGGGTGGCGGTGGACGTGAACAGATACTCGCGGTCCATGTAGCCGAACAGAGCGAGCATGTTTTCGGGAACAAGGGCCCACAGCGAGCGGATGGTGTTGATGGAGGCCTGGAACGAGGCGTTGAGCAGCGTGAGGATGACGGGCGAGTACGCGGCGAGGTCCAGAAACGTTCCGTTGCGCGGATTGGCGCTCTTGAGATTGGTGAGAACAAAATGGAACAGCAATGGACGAACCGCGAGGTTGATTCCGTGGAAATACTCGGTCATCATGTTCACCACGAGCCGGGAAACAGAGATCTCGGGCTGCTGGTAGTCGCAATTGATGTATTCGGGCAACGCTTTCTTCCAGCGCAGCAGACTCACCACGAGCTCGTGCACGACGGGCAGAATATTGGAGGACGGATGGCGGGTGTACAGTTTCCGCAGAATGTTGGCGTTGATCTGGGTGATTTTCACGCAATTGCGGATGAATTCTGCCTCGGGGAAAATGTAGTTTTCGCAGCCGGGCGGCGGCGAGGACATGTCGAAGTCGTCTGGAAGCTCTGTGGCAATGTCCTCGTCGGTCAACGACAACGGGAGACCAGCTTTCGACGCCAACATCCGCTCAAACATGTAAACGGTCCACCACAGACGACGGCGATGTTCGAGCTCGTACCGGTTGAGCGTGTCTTTTCCGATATCGACGTGGAACCCGAGAATCAACGCGGCCCGCAGAGCGTTTCCGAAGTAGAAATACGACGCCACAGTGCAATCGGCCACCTGCAAGTAGAAAGCATACAGCAAAAGAACCTCGATTCCGCCCTCACGAGCACAATTGTCGACGGCTCCGCTCGAAAACAGCCCCGTGAACAGCTCGCTCGCCTGGTTGAAGAAGCCCGAGCCCGGCAGTTTGGCCGACAACGCGGCCCGTTGTCGTTTGCGACGGCCACGGTCGCTGATCTTGTAGCCGTTGAGGTCGTTGGCCGTCCCCAAATACATCTCTCCCGTCGCAAAGATCAACAGAACCTTGCAGAACCAAATGGTCTCCAAGACAGACTCGTTCTCGCGACTGTTGTTGAGATACTCGCTGCCGAAATCGGGCCGGAACCCGTTCCCGTCGTCGCTGTAGATCCGTCGCAGGTTCTCCTTGACGATTCCCTCGTTGAAAAAGTAGAAACACCCGTCGTTGTACGAAATAAACGTGTCCACAAGCAACATGGCGTAACTGTAGCTCGGAAGAGCAAAGTTCACGTCGATCCCCGGACGAGAATGCGTCTTTCCCAACATGATCCGATACGCATTTCCCTCGCGTTCCAGAACAGTTTCGGTCTCGGCGTGCGTGTTGACCGCTGGAGTCGTCGCGTCGCCCGCCGTCATCAACGGAGCCACCAGCTTGTTGATTTCCAGTCCAAAAAGAGTCATCGAAGACGACCCAACGTAGAAACCTTCGCCCGTGCGCGAGTGGACAATCCGCCCGTACTTGTCCAAAAACGGCGGAATCACGTCCGAAGTTGCCGCCGACGTCGTGCCTGTGCGTCCCGACCGATCTGCAGTGTCTGCAGCGGCCGTACCGCCCTCAGCGTCCGCAGAATCTGCCGTGTTCAACAGGTTCGAAAGACTCACCGGCGACGTGGCCGCGGAAAACGTGCCAGAGCCGCCCAATTTCGATGATTCGGTCGCCAAAACATCCTCCGATGTCTCTCGCACCTGCTCGCCTGCACCAGACTCGCTCTGATGGCTAACAGAACCCGCCTGCTCGCCCTTGACCGCAGTTCGCAAGTTGGCGTTCTCAATCTTCAGCCGGGTAATCTCGTCTTGCAACTTGCTCAGATATTTCATGGAAATGACGATCTTGGTCTCGCCCTGCACATACTCGCACTTGGCATCGGCCTGCACACACCGCTGGCACGGTGGGCCTGCGCCGTCGCACTTGATGTGTCGCTTGCGACAGCGGAAACACGCCAGATTCGACCGTTTCTTCGGGGCCGCAGAGTCCTCGCTCATTGGAAGCCAGAGCGTGTGTGGCAGATGGATGTCGCTGAAATCGGTACAGATCAACGCTAAACCTGAGCGTGAAGATGTTTATCCGTATGCGTTTTGTTTTTTTTTTATTTTTCCACGGAGTAAAAAGGGTTCAGCAGTTTTTTTTGTTTTTTTTCCAGTCTAATCAGGGACCCATCACGTGATCTTGTTGCATGTGACTTGCCCGGTCTTTATGGTAACGTGAACCGGGGTCACGTGCACACGTCTACCACCGCGCACCGCTCGCAGTTTCAAAAAAAAAAAAATCACAGCTGAATTCTTCTAACTAACGACTCTACATAGTTCACTCCAGACTGGCCTTCTCCAGCTCCTCTGCAGCCTTCTCAACGGCCGCCTCCGGCTTGCCCGGGTATCTGCTTCCGCGGTCCTTCACCTTCTTAACCTTCTTCTTCTCGACCACCACCGGGTAGCCCTTCTCCTGGGCCTCGCGGAACTCTGGTGTCTCGTTGAACTCCTTGATGATCGGGGCCAGCAATTCGTTGATGGCGTCTGTGACACCGGCCTTGAGGTCCACAGGACTCAACTTTTCGTCCTTGAAAGCCTGTTTCAGGTCCGCAAACGAAGTGTAGGTCACATTTCCACCGTACTTCTCCGGTCTCTCGATCAAGAACTCAAACTTGTTCTTTCCGTGCTTCAACTCGTAGATTGGCGCAACAACGTACTCGACAAAAGAAAGCAGACCGTTCTCCTCAACGTTTCCTGGGGCACAGAAAGCCGAGTTGATCTTCTTCTTCACCACCTTTGGCTCCTCCAAGATGTCGATCTTAGAGTTTGGATCCGAAGCAGACATCTTTCCGCCCTGTGCAAGACCAGGAACCATCGGGTTCATGAGATGTGCCCTCTTCTTGTAGCCCAAGGACGGCAGGTTTTCCTCGGCAAGAACAAAGATCTTTCTCTGGTCGACACCACCAAACTGCGCATCACAGTCCAGATGCTGCTCGTCAAGAGCCTGCATCAGCGGGTAAATCAATCCGGAAAGCAGCGGGTTCGAAACCTGCTTCACCACGTCGGCTCCTGCCCTCTTGGCGTCGTTCTGAGACACAATGTTGGACAGTTTGAAAATGTCCATGGTGTATTCGGCGCTCAATTGATACTCCGAACCGACGACAAACTTCAATTTCTCGATCGGAACATTGATCGACTTCAAAATCGCCTTCACGACAAATTCGTAGTACTTGGCACGGTACGCAACCACCTCTAATGGGGCCTTCATGTTGTCCAAAAAGGCGTGAAGGTCGGCCAGGAGCACTGTCACCTCACATCCTGCACGCAGAAAGTGGGCCAGCTTCGTCATAGGCACAAAGTATCCACAGTGTGGCTTTCCCGTTGGTGCGGTACCCCAGTAAACCTTGAGTGGTCTCTTTTCCACCTCCAGAACGTTCTTGATGATCTGTGGGTTCAAAACTTCCTGGAGACCCTGAGTGATGAGGGAAAACTGTTCTTCTGGACTCATGGCGGACATCTTTGTGGAACGGTGCAGGGATGCGGATTTTCCTGTTGTTTTTCTCGGTAAAAATACACCTTCTGTGAGGACTTACGAGCTGTTTCTTTGACTCATTTTAGTTGTAGAATTGACGATGGACGGAAAAAAAGCTTCGGAGAAAAAAAAAAAAAAAACCGACGCAGAAAAACAGCGCGTCGATCGACTCCATAACCTCTCTTATCCGATATTTTGCACACTGCGGAGTACAAACTCCTCTATAAACCACCGGTGGAACCTGTTTTCGCCTCCAAGTTCCGGATGGAATGACGTTCCAAGAATATGTCCCTGTCGAACGGCAACAATTCGGCGGTCTTTTCCTTCTCCCAAACTGCAAAGAGTTTCCACAGGACTATGGTTCTCCTGAAAAACACGCGCAAGAACCACCCCGTCTCCGTCTACTTCCCCGTCTACACATCGACCCACCCTCTGGATAGCAGGGGCTCTAATGAAAATGCACTCCTGCTCCAATTCCCCAATTTTCAATGTCGTTGTAAACGAATCCAACTGTCTTCCGAATGAATTTCTCTCAATAACCACATCGAGACCTCCAACAAGCTCGTAATTGAGATCGCCCAGACGGGTTTTAGTGTTCTTCACACAATTTGAGATCAAAATTAGACCCGCACACGTTCCCCAAACTGCAATGGTTCCGGATTGAACCAACCTCGCCAGCGGCTCCAGTAATCCAACTCGTTGGAGCAGAACAGAGATCGTGGTTGATTCTCCGCCAACCAGAATTATCCCCGAAAGTCCGTCCAAATCTGCGGTTTCTCGCACCTTTCTTGTCGAAAAACAGTAATTTTCGTATCGAGGTTCTCCATTGAGCTCGGCAAACAACGAATCCAGTCGCTGCAAATGCTCTCTGAACGACCCCTGTAGGGAAACAACGCCTACAATTATCGAGATCATGGTTGCAGTCAGATCGGAAACTATTCACGACCGATTTTGAGGTTTCAATCCACGCTTTATATAGATAACATTTAGTTCTGTCTTATCAGATACACAGCAAATCAGCAAACCCGATATTAGTCACAACCAGTCTGGTAGCCGCAAGTTTCGTACAGCCCTTTCTTTTCCGATATCTATTTTGACAGAGTCTGCCTTCAAAATAAATACTGCCACCATTTTTCCACACAGACATCCATCCCCCAAGATTTGTATTTAAACTGCCCAATTTCCCCCCTTTCTTGTTCGAAAACACTGGCTATCCGCAGTTCTCATCAATAACTATCAGTATGACCGCTTCAACTTTCCAACACAAGGCCGGATTGGCCCAGATGCTCAAGAACGGAGTTATTATGGACGTTACTACTGTCGAGGAGGCTCTTCTCGCCGAAAGGGCCGGTGCCGTTGCTGTCATGGCTCTCGAAAGAGTTCCTTCTGACATCCGCAAGGAAGGAGGGGTTGCACGGATGTCGGATCCCAAAATGATTCGTGACATTATGAATGCTGTCTCGATTCCCGTTATGGCCAAGGTGCGGATCGGTCATATTGTCGAGGCAGAGGTTTTGGAACAGCTCGGCGTGGACTTCATCGACGAGTCTGAGGTTCTGACTGTTGCCGACAGACAATTCCACATTGAAAAAGCCGGTTTCGACGTTCCGTTCGTCTGCGGTGCCAAGGATCTGGGGGAGGCTCTGCGTAGAATCAACGAGGGAGCAGCAATGGTGAGGACCAAGGGAGAAGCAGGTACCGGCGACATCAGCGAGGCAGTTTATCACATTCGCAAGATCCAGTCGCAAATTGATGATGTTTTACACCGGTTTGGAGGTTTGAAAAAGGCAGATGATAAGAGTCTTAATGACGAGCTGGAGACATATGCACTCGAGTTGCGTGTCAAGCCACAGATGTTGGTGGATCTCGTGAAAAGTTCTGGTAAGTTGCCCGTGGTGAACTTTGCTGCTGGTGGTGTCGCTACCCCGTCAGATGCAGCATTGTGCATGAAATTGGGATGCGACGGGGTTTTTGTCGGCTCAGGTATTTTCAAGAGCGACAATCCCGAGAAGCTGGCCCGGGCAATTGTGGATGCTGTGAACAGCTACGACGAGCCAAAGAAGGTGATGGAGAGCAGTTTTGATCTGGGAGGTCTGATGCGCGGCATCAACGCCGGAACGCTGAAGGGAGAGCAGAAGTTGTCAACAAGAGGATGGTAGCTGACAAGAAATATTGATTTATAACTCGTACAAGATTTTAGTCTTTTCCCGAGAAAAAAATTAACCAACCGTCTGGTTTTGTTCGTATTACTCTCAATGCATTATCTTCATCTAAAGACCCCGTCTGACTGGCCTGTCCAGACTCGACGAGCTGTAAATCGTACTTTTTGGCCTGTACGACCCGCCGTGATTGCTCAAGTTTCCCAGAACGTCCAAAGAATCTTCTTTGTACAGCGTTTGGTAGCCAGAACCCGCGCTTTGACCGGCATCGCGCGGAGCCGGGATATATGGATCCGCAAACGGTCCTGCCGTGCTCGACGAATCGTGCTGTTTCTCCGCGAACGGATCGACGTTGGTCGTGAGCGACTCCTGGGAAATCGCATGTCTGCCGGAGAGATGCGAGTCCGAGGTGTATGCGCGCTGGAAGACGGGAGGCTCTGGCTCTCCGAACGGGTTCTGGACTTTGATCTGCGATTCCCACGATTCGAACGTGTGCTCGCTGCTCGAGTCCTTTATGAGCGAAGGAACACGTCTCTTGTTGCGCATCTCCATCTGGCGTGCACGCTCGTGCTCCTCGTACAGCTCCAAAACGCTGTCGGCCACCAGCTGGTAGCAGAAGTTCTTGAGAGTGCCTGCGGACGAAAGACTGCGTGCTTTGCTCACCACGTGGAAAGACGCCAGCACTAGCAAGACGTATTTTGCTGTGAATATGACCCAAACAAGGAAAGAAAAGGTCATGAACGAGAGAAGAATGGCTTCCTTGCTGTTGGTCTTGCCGATCTCGCGAACAACCTCGATCACGTCGCTCGACTTGAACGAGTTCGAGATCGAGTACGCAATAGTGGCACCGTTCAACATCTGTCTGGGGGTATCTGCAAACAGCCATGCGTAGAAGGAAAAATGGAACGCGCGGTAAATCTCCAATGCTAGCCAGTCAAAGGTGGATTTGGTGGTATTGCGCTCAAAAATACAGAATCTTTCGTACGAGCGCAACGAGTGCAAATGGCGAGCAACGTCATGCAACTGCGCACCCACGACACGATTTGTCGTGTAAACGTAGATCCCGTAAGTCCAGTTGGCCAGCAGCCAAGAGATCGAGATTCCAATACACGTCGTAAAGATGATCTTATACGCGATCAGAGGAACATAATGGATTGCGTGATAATCCTCCCAGCTTTTCAACGCGTAGATTTGGACCAAGGTGTACACATCGGAAGCCAGAAAGCCAAATTCCAGTCCGATACTAACCAGCATCATCGCATAGTTGCAGATGTTCCAAAAACTGTACACCCGGTAGTCGTGTTCTCCCTTGATGTCTTCGAAGGTGATCTTTCCCGGATCGATCTCCTCGAGCGTGGCCCTGTTCAGTTTCATGTCTAGAAGGTGGCCGTGCCAATCATACAGAGTGAGCACCGCTGATGGCTGTCTGGACCCAGCTTTGGGCCTCGTTGCGGGCTGTTGTGTTTTATATATACATTTTTTCGCGTGCCTGCAGCTATTTATAGATTCCCAGATCTCAAACAGATCTCGACTGCATCGCGAGCCGCACACCCCATGTTTCCCTGCATCATCCTGCAAACTTTTCACCTCGTCAGACAATAGGGACGTTGACGCGCCCGCCGGGCCAGATGGGTCTGGCCAGAGCCACTACAAGGCAGGCTTAGAAGTGTGCACCCCTGCTGTTTAGAAATGGCTTCATTTTTGTCTCCGTCGTGCGAAAAATTATGGGAGTGCGTTTTGAGCCGCAAAGCCGCTGCGGCGCGGAAGGTGAACAGATTCCTCTGCAAGAATCAAACACGTCTGCTACCGCGTCACCGCCCGTGTTTACCAGCTGGAAATTGGATTCAAACTTATACAATGAGCCTCACAAGGGGAGATCGACCACTTCATCGAACGAGCGCACGGCCCGCAAATCTTCTAGCTCAACACACCGTAGCAAACTCTCCTCCAAGTGGGCTGCGTCTGCTACCTGGTCGTAGATCTGCGAAAGACTGTACTGGATCTCGCTGACTTGGTAATGCTTGTAGTTGGACGTGAGCGTTTCCAGATAATTTTTGCACCGTGCAACGGCAGACAGTCGGTCTTTTTCGCTGATAAACACCGACGTGGCTGAATCCAAAGTCGTTTGCAGGGCCAAGCCGGTCAGCCCGAGCACGGCGTCGGGATTCGAGTCCTCTCTCATGTCGAGCGAGATCTCCAGTTCTTGCAATGCGAGTCTGTTATTAATTCCCAACGACAGCTGTCCGAGTCTCGCGTGTGTCCGGTAATTTGCACCAGCCACACTCACTGCCTCAGCCACACAACCCTCCGCATCTTTCAACATCCCGCGTCTCTGGAACAATTTCGAAGTCCAGAGCCAGACTTCCTGCATAATTTTTTTTTCCACCTCGGTCAACTCCTTGGAAACAGGACTTGCTGTCGACTCCTTTGCAGACGTCTTGTGTCCCTTGATCTTGCTGATGATTTTCTTTGACTTCCCGTTCGTGGTAGAGACGTGGGATTGCGTCTCTGGGTCCACTATCGACGGACGTTTCGACCATCTATCCTCGTGGACGCTTGCAGAATCGCCATTCGACGCATCCTCGACGCTGAAATATCTCGAAACGTTAGCCCCAAACAAGTCGTAGACAACCTCAAAGAAGTACGGCATGTGTTCGATCGCCTCAAACGCGTCGTTATCGGCCTCAACGAGCGAAATGTACGTCATATACATCTGAACAATGTCCCATTTGCGGCCGGCGGTCAGAACCGCCGGCGCGTCGATCGACGCGAGAAAAGTCTTGATGTTTTCGGTCACATCGCACGCAATTCTCAGAGCCTTTTCGAGGTTTTCCTCGGTGGCGGAGTACAACAGGGCCACCAAATTGAGATACTTGATGTCGTCTGGATCGAGACGGATCGCGTGTTTCATGTATTTGAGAGCCACATCTGGTCTTCCGAGCTTGATCAACGAGAATGCGTACTCGTAGTAGAAACAGGAAAACGCTCTGTCTGACCTTTGTGTCTTTGGAAGTTGTTTCAAAAACTCAACCGACCTCTCGAAGTACTCCTGTGTTCTCTGCATTCTCGTCACCAGGGTTTCCGTCGTGATTGTGTACGAGAGGGAAATTTTTTTGGAAATGAGACCCATATTGTACCAAATTATGGCCAATTTGTGACACAAAAGCGTGCTCAGTCGCCCGTCACCAATCAGTTCTGCCAGGTCTCTGGTCAAAATGCTCACCAACGATTCAAACCACGTCTGGACCAGCTCAAACGAAGTCCTGTCGAGTTTGGTAGCCAGAAGCGAGCTCAACACTTTCACCGATAAATCAACAACCCCGATGATATCCACAAATTCGTTGTTGTTCTGCACCTTTTGTTCATGCACATAGTCAAGATAGACTTTGTATGTTGCTGCAACCGTCGCCGAATCCGCGCTCAGCACCGCAAAAACACACCACAGGCGCATTGTTGGGATGTTTTGAAACGATCTTAACAACGCCTGGTCTATGAAAATGTCCACTTTGGGCAGAATCTGGTGTCTGTCTATCAAATAAAGCATTGTTTCGGCAACCAGATCCACTTCGCCGTTGTTTTCGGTGGCTTTGGGGAACTTGAGGCCCGATATTGCCTGGTTGATGTATTTTTCTAGCGAGTTTGTGAGTCTCACTTTGGCGGAATTATTTTTGGCAAAAAGCTCGTATCCGACAACGTAGTGCAAAAGGGACGCAAAGACGCTCTTTTTGGCTCCAACAAGACGATCAAACGTCTCTGTGTACTCCTCTACCGTTGAAACTGCACCGAAATGAGACACGCACAGACTCTGAACAGCGGTTTCCAGCCAATTCCAGCCCGTCACATTGGTGCTGGAAGGAAGCTTGCATAGCTCATTGCACCAGATGGTCAAATAACTTGCGGTTTCGACGCCAGATAGACTCATACACTGGAAGAACACCGAGATATCGAGCTCGTCGGGCTCTCCTTGTTGGAACAACAAGGAAAAGTCGTGAGGCAGCAGCGACGGCACCGCAGACGTGCCATTGATTGCCGCAATGGCTTGGGCTAGCTTATCGATGGAAACATCCTCGTCGTCCTGTAATCTTGCCAGCAAGCTCAAACGAGTGTTTGTGGACTTCTCCTCGACCCCTAAAATAGTGCGAGTCACAGACCCCGGGGTGGCGTTTGGAAAGAGAACCATGATCGCAATGAGATCTGTGGGGCAAATTAAGTGATTTTTTCGGCTTTTCCAGGAAAAAATACCGTTTGATCTGAGAGGAGAACCAGGGAAACGTAGTTCAATGCTCACGGTACAACAGCTGGAAAAAAAAACAGATTCTGAACATTTTCGTGAAAAGCGACGATCTCTCAAGTTTTACGTCGATCGACGCTCAAATGTATTTTTTTGCGAGAGGAAAAAAAAAATCAAGTATAAACTACGATACATCAACCGATCGTTTTGTTTGTCTTTTTAATCGATTACTCGTCACATAGTGATACGTCACACAATTCCTTCTGGACTTGTTTACATTTGGAGCTTTGTCCGTTGTTTTTACCCACAGGTCTTATAAAAGAGGGAACATTTGCTTTCCCCCTCCCCTTTCCAGGGACTGTTTTATTCCACGAGGTATTCTACAAACTCACTAAACAAGATGCCGGACCTCAATTCTGTCAACGTTAAAACGCGTTCCTCCACCAACAGCACAAACGGGGGCGGCTTCTCGCAATTTGGAACGGGCTCGCTGCCTGTGAACTTTGATTCAAGGTTCCCCTCGGGCGTCTCTGCGGTTCCGTCCATCTTTGGCAACTCCTCGACCTACAACAATCTGCCCAGTTTCCGAAGCACAAACTCCGCCCATGTGCAGCCACCGTCGTTTTCTGTGCGCCAACCTTCCACTTCTTCAAATACCGGTAATTTGCCGTTTGTCCCGAAGGAAACAATCCTAGACAGAGCAAGCAGTTACAAGAACAATGTTCCTCCAGGCGGGTTTGCCACGTCATCTAGGATTTCGTCGCTATCGGACACGATTTTCAAGCATCCGTCCTCGAGCAGCGAGTATTTCCAGAACACCAGATACCCGCTGAACAACAACACCGCTAACAAACTGTTTCGCAGAGTGACAGGAGAGTCGACATTCTCTGGTAGCGGGTCCCACGACGAGCCCAAGACGACAAAGAAACCTTCACAATATACCGTGACATTTGACTCCTCGGGACCTGGGTCGCTGACTATGCCGGATAACATGCTGGACCCGGAGACGGAGTTTTTGAACTTCCTCAAATGCATGTTTTTGATCGGTCTACAGCTCGGAAAGAAGATGTTCCTGTGGTCAGTGTACTTTCTGAGCATTTTTGGAGCGTACATGATGAAACTAATCGACCAGATTCCGAACCCAAAGAAAGTGCGCGAAGAAAGGGAGACGGAGGAGACCAAACAGCCGTCTCAAGCGATCGACTCCACTCCGGTCGTGAGCAAACACAAGGAGATTGATGGAATTGCTGCTCTTTTTAATAAACTGGTTCCTGCCAGTCTGTCGACTCCTATTGAGGCCGGAAACGAGGAGATAATGGAGGGCATGGAAGATACTCCATTGGTTTCGAAGAACTACAAAGATGTTCCCAAGGGGAGTCGGATCTCGCAGCTTGCCAGCAAACTGAAGGAGGAGGAAAGCACAACAGAAAAAACTCAGGAAGTTTCCAAGCTGACTAGCTCTAATAATACGGCGAAAATCTCGCAAGATTACGGAACTTTTTTCTTCAAAACAGAGTCCAACAAGCCCAAGGTTCCTGATATCGAGGCTTTTTTTCTGAAGTCCAACTTTGTTGCTGGCAAGAGAGAGAAGTACAACGAATACCGGCCCTTGGACGGCACGGAACCGAGAAAAACGGTTTCAGAGATCACCAATACCATAAAAAAGATGTTTCCGATTGCCAAGCCGATTGAAGAGAAAGCATTTGTGCGGTCTTCTGCGCGGTTTAAGGATCTCGAATGGCTGAAGAGTGATGCCGAGGACTATGTGGACAATCTGGAGTCGACAAAGCTCTTCAAGGAGTACCAGAAGATCATGGAGGAGCGGTCGAAGATGCAGGAGTTGATCAAACTGACAAAGGCAAAGGAGTCTGCGAAAGTGAGACCTCTGAGCTCGGATCAGCTTGCTGTGGTGGAGAAGTACTGGAGGTCGAACAACATGCAGCAGCAGGTGAATAAGGCATTCAACATCGACATTTCCACGCGAGATCTCAAGACTTTGGGCGATAGAAAATGGCTGAACGACTCTGTGATTGACTTCTACATGAGCATGATCTGTCAACGTGCGAAGGAAAATCCAAGTATGGCGCAAATCCATTCTTTTTCGGCGCATTTCTACTCGAATCTGTCCACAAGAGGCTACGACAGCGTGAAACGGTGGACAAAAAGGGCCAAGGTTGACGTGACAAAACTGGATTACATTTTTGTTCCAATCAATCTGAACCAGTCCCATTGGGCTCTTGGTGTGATCAACAACAAGGAGAAGGCTTTCCAGTATTACGACTCTCTGTACGGAACTGGAGAGGATATCCTGTACGATCTGGAGAATTACATGATCAACGAGACCAAGAAGCTGTACGGAGACTCGATGAACGGGATCGATTACTCGCAATACGACCATTTCGACGCTATGAAGACGCCGAAACAGGAGAACGGGTTTGACTGTGGTGTTTTCGTGTGCACTGTGGCTGATTACGTTGCCCGCGAGAGGCCATTGATGTTCTCGCAGCTGGACATGAAGGTGATCAGACGCAGAATGGCGTACGAGATATGTGTGGGGAAGCTCATAGAACACTGAGATGTGAGTGATACGGGTCGAGTAGAGACTGTTCTGTCGGGCCAACGTGATATTGTACCGGCGTATACCAACAATAATTGTATTTTAATGAACAAAGTTGTGGCAAAAAGGCCGCCGCTTTATTACAACAATCGATTGGCTGACTTCTGAACCAACTCGTTGCAAAATCCATTCATTTCTACTCCAAAACGCTTGAAAATACCGTAAACCTTGTAGGTATTCGCTCAGATCGCGGTCTTACTCCACCTTAACGTTCTTCAGACCCTCCACAAGAGAATCAACATCCCTATCCTTCTCCTCCTTCTTATCCTCCTCCTTGTCCTCCTTCGTCTCCTCCTTCTCGGCGTCCGCGATCGCCTCTGCCAGCTCCTCTGCCTTCTCCTCTGCGGTCTCTTCTGGCTTCTCCACGGCCTTTTTCCCTTGCTCGAAAAGCTTGTTCAGCTCCGTCGTCCAGCCCAGCTTCTCCGCAAGCTTCTCCGCAATCGAATCGCAGTCCTCCAGGAGCAAAATGTCGTTTTTTCTCGGATTTGCAGCAAAATCCCCACATTTGTCCTTGTTGATCAACACCCTTACACAGTCTTGTTTCTTCACCTCAGCCGGAAGCGAAGCAAAAGGGTACACAGCAAGCGAGGTGCCGGCCACAATGGCCACATTCATATCCGATTCGACATCTTCGTCCCAACAGTCAAAAAATTTGGTTGGAAGAGCCTCGCCAAAAAACACAATATCCGGTTTCACATAGCCTTTGCACTTGGAACAGGTTGGAATCTGGGTCTTCATTTGCTCTTTTAACACCTCAGTCTCCATTTCCTGTTTGCATTTGATACAATGACTGTTTGCAAAAGACCCGTGGGCCTCCACAACCAGCTCGTCGCGAACACCGGCAATCCGCTCAAGAGTATCGATGTTCTGTGTATAGCATCGCTTGAGTTTTTTCTTGTCCTGACACAGTCTTATAAACCAATGAAACTTGCTTGGCGCAAACTTCCCCGGAAAGAGCTCGTCTGCAAGCGTGTAGAAGGCCTTGGGGTTCTTTTTGAAGTAATCTATGTCAAAAACCGCCTCAGGGTAAGGCAGATTCAGTCTTTTTAGATTCGAGTATAGTCCTGTTTTTGGCGACCTGAAGTCGGGAATACCGCAGTTGGTTGAGATTCCGGCGCCCACGAAGAACGTGACACTTGCAGAGTCTTTGTTGAGCAGATCGGCCACCGTTTGTAGTTTTTTGTCCATGTTTGTGGGGCTCGTAGAAGACCAACCCGGTGGAATCCAAGACAATCTGAAACCAGACAGATTCACTTTCAGGCAATCTCCGCAAGCTGTGTTTTTCTGAGCACGTGACTCGAGTCACGTGACTATCCGCACCCATTACTAACTCCAAAAAAAAAAAAATCAACATCGATCTTGCTTCTGGAGGCAAATGTACCTCTTGAACCACGCTCCTTCAGGAATGAAACAGAGAATCTCGTCATTGGATCTGAGGATCCTCCTCTCTGAGATAGAGCCGAAGCTGGTTGGCTGTCGGCTCCACAATGTTTACAATCTTTTGCTGAATAACAGATCGTTTGTTCTCAGGTTCAGTTTGCCAGACTCCAAGGCCAATTTGGTGCTTGAATCCGGGTTCAAGCTGTATTTGACTGAGTTCCAGCGGCAAACACAGCCAACGCCGTCGAATTTTGTTACGAAGCTTCGAAAACATCTGAAAACAAGACGGGTGACCAACATTAAACAGGTTGGGAGCGACAGAATCGCAGTTTTTGAGTTCAGTGATGGGCTTTACTACCTTGTTTTGGAGTTCTTCAGTGCGGGAAACATCATTTTACTTGATTCAGACCGGAAAATCATCTCTCTGTTCCGATTGGTCGAGGAACACGAAAACAACGGCAGATATGCTGTTGGTGCAAGCTATGGGATGTTTGACCGCAGTCTGTTTGACAAGACTGACAGAACTGAGCAGAAACACGTTTTCACCAAGGAGGAGGTCGTTTCGTGGGCTTCTGCGGCGAAAAACGCGGCTTCCAAGAAGATCATGTCGATAAACAAGCTTCTTTTCGTGAATGCAGCGTATCTTTCGTCTGATTTGATTCAGGTTCATCTCAAGAAAAACGGTATTGTTTCGAACTCGAGCTGTCTGGCCATTTTGGAGGACGACTTGCTGGCTGATCAGGTGGTTGCGGCCTTAAACGAGACCGAATCTAGTCTCTCAACGCTTTTGAGCACGCCGACTGGGGAGTTGACTGGGTATATTTTGGGCAAAAAGAACCAGTTTTTCAAGGCAGACCAGGAAGTTTCGCCCGAGAACTTGGAGTATGTTTACGACGAGTTCCATCCGTTCGAGCCGTTGCACAAGAAACAGGAGAACACGGTCTTTGAACAGTGTAAGGGCTACAATTGCACGCTCGACAAATTCTTTTCCACACTGGAGTCGTCCAAAAACTCAATCAAAGCGCAGCAACAGGAGGCTGCTGCTCAGCGGAGACTGCAGATGGTTATGAATGAACATTCGAGCAAGATCGAAAAGCTCACGAGTCTGCAACTGTTGAACCACAAGAAGGGAGAGCTGATCATGTTGCACAGCGAAAAGGTTGAGCAATGCAAGCAAAGCGTTCAGGTTCTTCTGGATCAGCAGATGGATTGGAAAAACATCGAGAAGCTGATCCAGATGGAACAGACTCGAGGAAATCCTGTGGCAAAGATGATCAAACTTCCATTGAATCTGATCAAGAACGAGATTACGTTGTTGTTGCCCGACGAGGACGAGGAGGAATCTGACTCGGAGTCGGACTCGGATTCGGATTCGGATTCGGATTCGGATTCAGACTCAGACTCGGACTCGGAATCTGGCAAAAATTCAAAGTCGAAAAACTCGTCTGACTCTTCTCTGGAAGTGGCAATCGATCTTACGTTATCTGCGTTTGCAAACTCAACCCGCTACTTTGAGGCGATGAAAGTTGCTCAGGAAAAACAACAGAAGACCGAAAAAAACGCATCTCTGGCCATAAAGAACACGGAAAGATCGATCCAACAGGACAAAAAGCGGCTAGAGAAACAAGTGAAGGAGCCCGCAACATTGAAACAAATCCGGAACAGGTACTGGTTCGAAAAGTTCCAGTGGTTTTTGTCGAGTGATGGGTATCTCTGCATTGCTGGTTGTGATAACACACAGACGGATTTGATCTATTACCGCTATTTTGACAACAAAAACGACGTTCTTGTTTCCAACGATCTCGAGGGATCTCTCAAGGTTGTGGTGAAAAATCCTTACAAAAACAAGGACATTCCTCCCTCCACTCTTCTTCAGGCTGGAATCTACTCTCTTTCGACGACCAAAGCTTGGGAGAACAAGATTGTCACGAGTCCCTGGTTTGTCCAAGGAAAGTTTGTTTCGAAGAAAGACTTTGACGGAAGCATTCTTCCGTCTGGGATGCTGAATGTTTCTGGAGAGAAGACGTTTCTTCCACCTTCCCAGCTGGTGATGGGCTTTGCGTTACTTTGGAAGGGAGACGAGGAGACCGCCAAGAGGTACAAGGAAAGTTTGATAGCAAGAAACGAGGATGTGGGGTTGGAGATGGCGGACAACGAGGCGAACTCGGAGGTTAAAATTGCAGAGTTGACGTCTATGTTGGAGAAGCTGGGACATTTAGAGGAGGAGGAAGATGAAAAAGAGGAGGAGAAGGAGGAGAAGGAGGAAAAGGAGGAAAAGGAGGAAACGCCTGAAGAAGAAGAGTCGACTGAGAAGGAACAGACTAAAACAACCGTTCCTACTCCGGACGTAAAGGTCAGAGGAAAGAAACATAAGTTGAAGAAGATGAAACAGAAATACAAGGACCAGGATGAAGAAGATAGACGACTGAGAATGGCTGTTTTGGGGACGCTTAAGCAGGTTGAGGAGCAGAAGAAAAAGACGGAAGTCTCTGAAGAGAAAGATAAGAGTTCTGTTCAGGATAGACGGCAGAAACATAAACAAAGGGAGGCACGTGTTTTGAAGAAGTTGATTTCTGACCTTGAGGAGGCGGCCGACACGTCAAAGGAGCCATTTTATCTGACCACTGCAGGTCTGATTCCGTCGCCTTCCAAGACTGACGTTGTTGAGGATTGTATTCCTGTTTTTGCCCCGTGGAACTCGCTCTCGAAGTACCGTTACAAGGTGAAGATTTTGCCCGGAAATCTGAAGAAAGGTAAAACAGTTAGTGAGGCGATCCGAGTTTTCCAATCACAGACCAAGTCGTTTTCGAAGGAGGGTGAGTGGTTTGATTCCGGCAACTTGATTGATAAGATCAGCCAGGAGGACTCGTTGCTGTGCATCACTCCGTCCAGACTCAAGGTGGTGAGCTCGGGGACAAACGGCGAGAAAGGCAAGTCGGGGAAGCCAGGAAAGGCGGGAAAGGGAAAGAAATGAGCGATTGAACCGCTGAAAATCGGCCAATCTGCAAATTTGATGGTGCAAAACGCCCAATTGGTCTACAAAATTGTGGTTTTTTTGTCTGATAGCCATCTCAACGGACTATCTCACCTGCTCTTCTCATAGTACACATCATTTATACAGTATTACCGATTGCATAAGATCAAAATCCCTCTTTGAGACGCTCCGAGAGGTTCTTTCTTGCAAAGTTGAACGCACTGAGCAGACCCTTTTCGGTGAAGTCGATCTTGATGTTGGTGGCGTCTTCCGTAGGTGGCTTGGTAACCCTCGATGCGATCACGCTGGAATCTGTCTCGAGAATGATTCCGTCGTCAATTGTTTCGTCGAGTGCCAGAACAACCATGTCGTAGCTTTCCTGGATCGATTTCTTGTCGATTTGGTTTTTCAATATGATCTCAAAGGCACCCACTAATCCAAGAAGAACATTGTACAGCAAACTCTCGCTCTCGTTGAGATCTCCGACAAGATACACGGTCACGTCGACAAGCTCTTTGTAAACAACAGTTCTGTTTTCGAACAAAAGCACGTCCGCGTTCACTTTTGCAGTCTTTTTGAACAAGGCGGCCTCAAATGCCAACTGTTTCTTTTCGTTGGTCACGAGCTCATCGTGAGCTTCTTCGTGCGGGGCCTTGTAGTATTTGGCAAATAGTCTCTTTCCCTCATTGTCCAGCACAATGGCAGCTTGTATGGAGTACAGAGACACGTTGAACGGCATTTTAGCGAGGTGTTTGTGATGTTACTTGAAGAAATGATGTCGCTGAATCTACTGAGCTTTAAAAACACGTTCGCTCGAAATATTGGAAAAAAACTGGTGCAAGGGTGTCTGAAACAAAAATAAGCATGACGTAATCAGCATAGGGTCGGTCGTCTTGTTCTTACAAGACGCGACTTCGAAGGGATAGAAGACGAGACAGAATGGTTTTGCCGGGGAGGGAAGCCAGTGTGAAACGCTTTGTTCTTGGTTGATTGAGGTTCCCGCTGTCCGTGTTAGCCTTCTTACTCAAAGTCAGATTTCTAATAAACTAGACTATTTCAAAAGACCCAAACATCAAACGCCCAATGCCTGTTCTACTTCCAGCGGTTCCCTCCTTGTGATGCATGCCTCCTCCTGGTTTTATCTGTTTGATCTTCTGTTGATTTAAACATCCGCGGCAATACACATCTTTGCACCGTGACTTCTCGCGCAGCGTTTTTGTGAAACAAAGGAAAAAAAAAGGGAGCAATTTTTTCTCTTTTGTTCTCCCACTTTCTCTTTTTGTTCTACAAATAGACCGAAACATACCCCTTGTGACAGGTTGAAGTTGGCTCCAAAGCATAGAAGTGACAAATAGAGCATCTGCTGCTGGCAGTGAAACTTCACCATGGCGTACAACAAGCAACTGAACTTGCAATCGTATGAATCGTCTGCCGACGAGGATGACGGGAATTCTGAGCTCGCCAACCTCGTCCATGACGCTTCGAGATTGCAGGCGCAAGTTGAAATGAAATCGGTAAACAACAGTGAAGAAGATACAAGCTCTGGGATGTGTAAGAGCTACCCACTTGTGAGCCGAGCTACTGCTCCTCCTAACAGTTATTAACATTGTTTTCTCCTATAGCGCCAAATGATAATCCGGCATCTACAGGCTCAAATTCACCAATTCTGAACTCTCCGCTGAGTGAAAAGACCACACAGCCGTTTAGTGCGTTCAAAACGCCGTATATCAACACCAGCAGATGGAATAACATTGATCGGTTGGGGGACGTTTTCGGCGTGAGGAGCTTCGCCGAGGCTGAGAATCCAGGTGAAACTCTTGCCGAACGTGGTATCTCGGACATTTACGACAACTACTACGATCCGTACCCTGCATGGGGTCCCGCCAATGAGGTTCCCATTTCAAAGCAGCGTATTGAGTCGATTTTTATTCATCTTTCCAGGATCTTTGGTTTCCAATACGATAACACCAAGAACATGTATGACTACTTGATGAGAATGCTTGACTCCCGGGCATCCAGAATGGGTCCAGCAAACGCTTTGAGAACGCTGCATGCAGATTATATCGGAGGTGTTAACGCCAACTACAGAAAATGGTACTTTGGCTCGCAGATGGATATCGACGACACAATTGGATTTAAGAATGAAAAAAAGGGTACTGTTTCTTTCACTTTGGAGGAATCACAAGCCCAATGGTCACAGACCATGAATTCTTTCCTTCCAGAGGATTGCATCATTCAACTGGCTTTGTATCTATTGGTTTGGGGTGAAGCCAACAACGTTAGGTTCATGCCTGAATGCCTTTGTTTCATCTTCAAATGTTGTGCGGATATTTTCTATTCTCTCGAATTCACTAAAGAGATACAGCCAATCACCACCAACTTCTTAGATCATGCTATCACACCTCTCTACAACTTTTATAGAGAGCAACTTTATGAGAAGATTGGAGAGAAGTGGGTTCAGCGTGACAAAGATCATGCTAAGATCATTGGATATGATGATATCAATCAATTGTTCTGGTACAAGAAGGGCTTGGAAAGAATTGTCCTGGATTCCAAAGACCGTTTGATGGACTTCTTGCCATGTGAGCGGTTCCTCTACTTGAACAGAGTTGACTGGAATAAAGCATTTCAGAAAACTTACTATGAGCATAGAACTTGGCTTCACATTCTCGTTAACTTCAACAGAATTTGGAACATTCATATTGGTGTCTTTTGGTATTACACTTGCTTCAACTCCGCCTCCTTTTACACAGAAGACTATACAATAACTTTGGACAATCAACCCAGTGCGGCGGCTACCTTGTCGGCCCTTTCCATTGCGGGATCGCTGGTTTCGTTGATCAATTTGATTTCTCTGATTGGGGAAGCCATGTTCGTTCCTAGAAGTTGGATAGGCGCACAGTCAGTGGTCATGAGATTATCTCTGACATTTATCTTTTTCTCAGTCAATCTGCTGCCCTGTTTCTACGTCTTTGGAGTGTTTGGGATGTATGACCGTGGACCAATCAGTCTTGCAATCTCAATCTGTCAATTCCTGTTTTCTGTGTTTATTGTCATCTTCCAGTCTGTCACTCCACTGACGTCCCTGGCTGGAAGCGTGAAATCGGAAAAAAGACGCAAATTCTTACCAGCCAAGTACTTCACTGACTCTTTCCATGAGCTTAGGGGTAAAAACTTGTTGGCATCATATGGGCTTTGGGCAGGTGTCTTCTTGTCGAAGTTTACGGAGTCGTACTTCTTCTTGACTTTGAGTCTGAGAGATCCTGTTCGTGAATTGAGCATTATCAAACTCACCTCTTGTGTTGGTGAAGCATATTTCGGATCCTTCTTGTGTGAGAAGCAAGCCTCAATTGTTTTGGCTCTTCTTTTCGTCACTGATTTGCTTCTGTTCTTCTTGGATACTTATTTGTGGTACATCATATGGAATGTTGGTTTCTCCGTTTGCAGATCCTTCTACTGCGGTGTTTCCATCTGGACTCCGTGGAGAAACATGTTCGTCAGACTCCCAAAAAGAATTGCATCAAAGATTCTTTCTCAACAGACCATTGCTGCGAGTAACGTTGCAAGAAGGAAAGCGATGGTCTGTCAAATTTGGAACTCAATTGTGGTTTCGATGTACCGGGAACATCTTCTTTCCATCGATCACCTCCAGAATTTGATCTATCAGCAGACAGCCTCTGCAGATGGAGGTGTTCTCCTTACTGAACCAAGATTCTTCATGGAACAAGAGGACGGTGAAAGTCCCCACAAGAAGGAGGAGGTTTTGGATACTAATTCTGAGGCAAGCAGACGTCTGACCTTTTTTGCTCATTCCTTATCGACTCCAATTCCGAAACCTCTTCCAATTGAGCAGATGTCCACATTCTCTGTTCTCATTCCACATCATTCGGAAAAGATCACTTTGTCTCTTCAGGAGATCATCAAAAAGGAAGATGAGTATTCTAATGTTACTTTGTTGGAGTATCTGAAGCAGCTTTACCCTCTTGAATGGCACAACTTTGTGAGAGACACGAAACTCCTTGCAAAAGAATACGAAGCCAGCGCTGATAATGCTTCTGCAGATGCTATCAATGATCTTGCATTTTATTCTGTTGGATTCAAAGCTGCCACTCCTGAGTATATTTTGAGAACACGAGTTTGGGCATCCCTTAGATCACAGACCCTGTATCGTACGATTTCAGGTTTCATGAATTACTCTCGCGCTTTGAAGTTGCTCTATGCCGCTGAAACAATGGAAGAAACATCGGAGAAATTGAAAGTTGAAGAAGCAAGTGTGATCGCTCAAAGAAAGTTCAGAATCGTGGTTTCTTTGCAAAAATTGAAAGAATTCACTCCCGAGCAAGATGAGTGCAAAGAGTTCTTGTTGAGAACTTATCCGGAACTGCAAATCTCTTACATTGACTACGAGATCGATCCTGAGACGAACGACCTGGTGTACTTCTCCACGTTGATTGACGGAAGTTGCGATATTCTGGATGACGGTAGCAGAAAACCAAAATACCGCATTCGTTTGTCAGGGAATCCAATATTGGGTGATGGTAAGGCTGATAATCAGAATCACTGTCTGATTTTCTGCAGGGGTGAGTACATTCAACTGATTGACGCAAATCAGGATAACTATTTGGAAGAATGTATCAAAATCAGAAGCATCTTGGCAGAATTTGAAGAACACACGCCTCCATTGGACCCATACCATGAACCCCCAGAGAACTTGAACACGGATGGACTATATCCAAAAAATCCAGTCGCCATCATTGGTACCAGAGAGTATATTTTCTCGGAGAATATTGGTGTCTTGGGTGACGTTGCTGCCGGTAAAGAGCAAACTTTTGGTACATTGTTCGCTCGTACTTTGGCATATGTTGGAGGAAAACTTCACTATGGGCATCCAGATTTCTTGAACACAGTTTTTATGACAACTAGGGGTGGTGTTTCCAAGTCTCAAAAGGGTTTGCATCTGAACGAGGATATTTATGCCGGAATGAATGCGGTGCTACGTGGTGGTAGAATCAAACACTGTGAATACTTTCAATGTGGTAAAGGAAGAGATTTGGGCTTTGGCTCCATTTTGAACTTCACCACCAAAATCGGTGCTGGTATGGGTGAACAAATGTTATCCAGAGAGTACTTCTATCTTGGTACTCAACTACCTCTTGATCGTTTCCTTTCGTTCTACTACGCTCATCCAGGTTTCCACTTAAACAACGTTTTCATCTTGTTATCACTGAAGATGTTTATGCTATTTTGCATAAATCTTGCTGCCCTAACGAATGACTCTATTATTTGCGAATACGACAAAGACAGACCAATCACAGATACACGGGTTCCTGCAGGATGTGTCAGCTTGATCCCGATTGTTGCGTGGGTCCAAAGATGTATTCTGTCTATCTTCATTGTTTTCTCCATCTCGTTCATTCCATTATGCGTCCAAGAATTAACCGAAAGAGGAATATGGAAGTGTTTCACCAGGCTATCCCGGCACTTTTTGTCCATGTCACCACTCTTTGAAGTGTTCGTTTGCAGAATCTACGCTCAGTCCCTGGTCAATGATTTGGCTATTGGTGGTGCAAGGTACATTGCAACAGGAAGAGGATTTTCAACCACCAGAGTTTCATTTTCAGTCTTGTACTCTAGGTTCTGCTTTGAAAGTTTGTATTTTGCTTCCACGATGTTCTTGATGCTCCTATATTGTTCTTTGGTGATGTGGAAGATGGCATTACTTTACTTCTGGTGCACTGTCCTTGCGTTGTTCCTGTCACCTTTCTTGTTCAACCCCAACCAGTTTCAATTCACTGAGTTTTTCGTTGATTACAAAAACTTCTTGACTTGGTTGACATCTGGTAACTCTGGATCAAGGAAGAGTTCTTGGGTTTCACATGTGAGAAACTCCAGAATGCAATTGACGGGTGCTAAAAGGAAGAAGCTGGGAAAGGCTGGAGATAACTTGGGCTCAGATCACAAAAGACCCTCGATGCTTGCAGCATTGGTCACACAAGTGGGTTCGAGACTGTTGGCTTGTATGATTGTCACCGTTGCATATTTGTTTGCAAACTCTCAGAATGAGGTCAGAGGTGGAACTCCGGGAAATACAATTCTCCGTCTCGCTGTCATAACTTTTGGGCCAATTGCAGTTAATGCGGCACTGTTGATCATGTTGCTCCCTATTTCGTTGATCTTGGGGCCAGTGCTGTCCCACTTTTTCACTGGCTTCCCAGACTTCATCGCCAACATTGCGCACATATTAGGTGCTTTCAATCATTTCATTTTCTTTGAATTTCTGCTATTATGCCAAAATTGGGATTTCTCTAAGTCGGTTCTGGGGATCTGCGCATCATTCCTGATGCAAAGCATGATTTTCAAATTTTTGACGATTGTCTTTTTGAGCAGAGAATTCAAGCATGACAAATCGAACAGATCGTGGTGGTCTGGGAAATGGCTCACATCAGGACTAGGCTGTCATACTTTGACACAACCGGGCAGAGAATTTGTTTGCAAAATCATCGAGATGTCAGTTTTCGCTTGCGACTTGGTGACTTCACACTTCATCTTGATCTGCCTGTTCCCATTCTTGTTTGTTCCATACATTGATAGTTGCCACTCGTATTTATTGCTGTGGTTGAAGCCTCAGAACCAGATTAGAAGGCCTGTTTTCTCCCCTGGAAGACGGAAGGCCAGGACCAGGATCACCATCAGCTACTTACTGCTGTTCATTATGATTGTCGTTGTTTTTGTGACGTTATTTGCTGGGCCAATTATACTTGCTCGGGTCTTTGACGTTGACTTCGATAGGTATCTGCCGGAGTTTATGTCTGTGATTTTGCAACCCGTTGAAATAGTGAGCAAGAGCAAGGGATTGAAGAACTATGTTCCTCCGAAGAAACACGGCTAGTTTGCTAGGAGGTAAAGAGTATTGCGATTTGCTTATTTACACTCAGAATGGTCCTCTCTAGTTCAGTATCATAATTATAATGTCGTATTTTGTTTCGGGTCCCTATCAACTCCAGATTAGTCGTAAATCTTGAGCTGTTTTCGTTTTGATTTGAGCGAATAACTGATCGACGTCACTTTTTGAGATGAAAAGAGACGATATAGAAAATCTGGGAAGACTGGTGAAAAGCTTCAAGTGATCAACGATGTTGTTCACATATGTTTGCTCGTTAGACTGTAGGTAATTCAAAGCCGCTTCAACATAGAACGTGAGAAACTCGGAATCGACTCCTGTTGTTTTGAAAAGAGAGTTATAAATATCGGTATCCATGCTGATAATATAACGATACGAGTCCACTTTGTGGGGATTTTTGTGAAGAGTCGAAAGATATAAAGCGGTTGGAATTTGGGGGTGTTGGTACTTTTCCGTAGACGTCTGTTCAATAATCGGAGCGGGACAGTTACGTGCGTTTGTTTTCTTGTACTCTTCCGGCAGTTGGTGAACTGTGTCTATTGCAATTTCTAAGATGTCATTTTCCTGTAATTTTTCCAACTGAGAAATTACCGTTGAATTGTGACTATCGATCGAGAGGGCTTCCTGAAGACACTGTCTAGCAGTGTCGGTTTGGTTCAATTGTTCCAATATCACTGCCTTTCTCCAAAGAAGCTTGACCTTAGTCTTTGCGTCCACATCACTCAACAAAAGGCCCGTGTTGCAGTCATTGAGGGCCTGTTCGTAGCTCTGTAACTTGGTGTAAGCATTTGCTCTGTTTGAGTAGAGAACAGCGTTGGACGGGTCTAGATCGATTGCTTGACTATACAGGTTTGCTGCTTCTTCAAACTTCTTGCTTCCGAAGGCGGAATTTCCCTGTTCTTTCAATTGTTGAGCCGACAACATGGTCAAAAGTTGAGGTAGAATGGTGTAGATCGAAAATTCAAGATTCGCAGAAAACTGAAAAATTAATAAATCTTGCGAGCTAAAATAATTTTTTGAGTATGACAAATGCTGGGTGATCTGGATCGTAAAGCTTAGCAAGTATGATAGAATCGGATGAGCTGAAGGACGAGCTGGGAGCAATTGAGGCCATTTATCCCGGGTCTTATGACCGGGTTTCTCCGTGCGTTTACACATTTCGGGTCCCGCAATACGAGTTCATTGCTGTGAGGATGAAGTTTCCAGAGTCCTATCCTGACGAGAAACCCAAGATCCTGCGGGTCACGTCGGGAAGACGCGGATACGACGAGGAGTTTCTTGTCGAGCTTCTTCAGGAGGTGCTTGACTCCATCTACAGCGAGGGATTGGTGTGCATTTTCGATTTTTTCACCGAGTGTGATGCGGTTCTGTACTCTGGGGAAGAAGAGCTAGAGGAGATTGAGCAGTCTGCTGAGACAGATGAGCCGGAAGATCCTACGGTATCTGGGGTGGTGAATAACTTTGAGAACATGTATTTGGGAGAAAGTGACGACGAAGACAGCGAAGATGACGAAGAAGACGAACAAAACTACGAGAATTACGTCTATGATGAGGAAAAGGAGAAAGCAAGAGCCAAAAAAAAGAGTTACTCGAAAGGGGATGCGAAAAATTTAGTGGATCCGCTCGCGGGATGGTTTATTTCTGAGCCGATAGTTGACAGAAAATCAACGTTTATCGGGTTCGCCAGAGAGGTTCATTCGGTCGAGGAGGCCCAAAATGCCCTGGAGATTCTGAAACTCGACAAAAAAGTGATGAAATCGAGACACAACATGACCGCGTGGAGAATCAAGAACGACGCGACTGGAGTCCAATATCAGGACTGCGACGACGACGGCGAATCTGCCGCAGGAGGCCGGCTGTTGCATCTGTTGTCCATAATGGACGTGTGGAACGTCATGGTGGTGGTTTCGCGGTGGTTTGGAGGGGCTCACATCGGACCATCTCGGTTCAAACACATCAACGCGTGCGCCAGAGAAGCTGTTGTTTTGGGCGGTTTTGATCTCAGCGACGGAGGAAAGAAGTCAAAGAAGAAGAAGTAGACTTCTAAGTGGCGGTCTTTCTCTTCTTGGTGGGTCCGTCGGCCTTGTCAGAGTTAGCACGTTTAGATGAACGGTTGACTCCATGACGGGCAAGAAGACTTTTCAACGTGGTGGGCTCGTCCTGGACGGTCTCCTTGATTGTTTCGGTTTTGTCTTCCGGTTTGGACTCTGCTGTTGCCAGATCAGATGTCGTGCTGACCGACCCCAGCACACGTCTCCCCGTCGTTGCCGCGTTCGACGTTTGTGCACGATAGATTTCGTGGACCTGCCAGAATCCGACGTTCTTGACACGTCTGTGCTGTTGTTGAGCCTGGCGGCGCAATTTCTCGGCAACAGGAAGACTCCACTCGCTCAAGTCTCTCAACCGCTTGGCCTTCTGGTGCTCCTGTTCCTGCTCCTCTTTCTGATCGGCCATCTTCATAAACTTCATGTTGAGCACACGGCTCGAGAGTCCGCCTGCGCTTTCCGACATTGTATATACAGAACTTGTAATTGCGGTTGAACTAGCTCCAGTAGTGATGGTCAATGCTTTCAAAATTTTTTTTTTAGGCCCAAGAAAATTATACCAAAAAAATAAAAAAAATGCAAAAAAAAAACCTCGTATATGGCAGTGCAACCAGCACTATAAAAAAATTATAAAGGTCGTGTCTGAACTGAAAAATTTTAAATAAATTTTTTTTTTTATAACAAAAAAAACTCACTTTATTCTCAAGAACTAGACCGGTATAACAGACCAATATAGACAAGTGTCACCGCTCATATCACATACATCCCTCCCATGAAGTCGGATTTCAAGTTCTCTAACCTGTTGGGAACCGTTTACCGGCAGGGAAACCTGGTGTTCAACGACGAGGGGACCACATTGATCTCGCCCGTGGGGAACAGAGTGACGGTGTTTGATCTCGTGAACAATCGCTCTTACACGTTGGACTACGAACACCGCAAGAATATTGCATGCATAGCACTTAACAAGCAAGGTACGCTGTTGTTGTCCGTCGATGAGGACGGCCGTGCGATTTTGGTAAACTTCCGGGCCCGGACAGTGCTGCATCATTTCAACTTCAAGGAGAAAGTGCGTGATCTACAGTTCTCGAACGACGGCACGCACTTTGCGTTGGCTGCCGGACGATTTGTGCAAGTGTGGAAGACCCCAAGCGTGGCAGAGGACCGTCAGTTTGCGCCATTTGTCCGTCACCGGGTCTATGCAGGACATTATTCTGACGTGACGTCTATTTCGTGGTCTGGAGACTCGAGGTTCATCTTATCCACAAGCAAGGACTTGACAGCAAGAGTTTTCTCGCTGAATTCCGCCGACAAGGATGTGAAAATGACTCTTGCTGGTCACCGTGATTACGTAATCAAGGCTTTTTTCGACCAAGACCAAGAATGCATATACACTGTTTCGAAGGACGGAGCGCTATTCCGGTGGGAATACACTGAAAGGCCCGGCGAGGAGGACCTGGACGAGTCCGAGAAGACAATGAGCTGGAGAATCATATCGAAGAACTTCTTCTTTTCCGAGCACAAATTAAAGTGTGCCACTTTCCATGCTGCCAGCAATCTGCTGATTGTTGGATTCACCAACGGTGAGTTTAGATTGTACAATCTGCCTAGTTTCACGCTTTTGCAGCAGCTTTCGATGGGATTCAATGCCGTCAACACCATCAGCATCAATTCTGGCGGAGAATGGATTGCCTTTGGGTCCAGAAAACTGGGCCAATTGCTGGTGTATGAATGGCAATCTGAGTCCTACATTTTGAAGCAGCAGGGTCATTTCGACACGATGAACGCTCTCTGTTACTCTCCCGACGGAGGTCGGATAGTGACGGCTTCTGACGACGGCAAGATCAAGATCTGGGACGTTGCTTCTGGATTTTGTCTGGCAACTTTCGAGGAGCACACTTCTTCGGTCACTGCTGTTGCTTTTGCCAAAAGGGGCCAAGTTATGTTCTCCTCGTCGCTCGATGGAACGGTCAGGGCGTGGGACCTCATCAGATACAGAAACTTTAGAACGTTCACGTCGACAGAGAGACTTCAGTTCAGCTGTTTGGCGGTGGATCCAAGCGGAGAGGTTGTTTGTGCCGGATCGTTGGACGATTTCAAAATCCAGGTGTGGTCTGTCCAGACGGCACAGCTCTTGGACCAATTGGCGGGTCACGAGGGTCCGATCTCGTGCTTGAGTTTTGGAACAGAGGGATCTCCACGGTTGGCCAGTGCGTCCTGGGACAAGACGATCAGAATCTGGGACATTTTCAGCAGAACACAGACGAGCGAGCCGTTCAACGTGGTTTCTGAGTGTCTTTCTCTAGCCATGAGACCCGACTCGAAAGAGGTGGCAGCATCGACTCTGGACGGTCAGATCTCATTCTGGGACATCGAAAACGGAAAACAGGTGCGTCATATCGACGCCAAGAGAGACATCATCAAGGGACGTTACGCCGAGGACAGATTCACGGCACAAAACTCGTCCAGAGGTAAGCATTTCTCGACTATTGCGTACAGTTTCGACGGACTGTCGCTTGTGGCCGCCGGAACAAACAACTGCATCTGTTTGTACGATTTGCCGAACGAGGTGCTCTTGAAACGGTTCACAGTGTCGCAAAACATGCAGCTCAACGGAACGCTACAATTGCTCAACTCGAAGAATTTGACGGAAGCCGGGTCGATCGACCTGATCGACGCGGACGGCGAACTGTCGGATCTCGAGGATCGTCGTCGCGTCGATTCGACGCTGCCGGGCTCCAGCAGAGGAGACATCTCGGCCAGATCAACGAGACCGGAGGTGAGGGTCACCAGCATCCAGTTCTCGCCAACTGCGGGTGCGTTTGCATGTGCCTCGACAGAAGGTCTGCTGGTCTACAGTGTAGACGACGCATTCATCTTCGATCCGTTCGATCTCGACTTGGACGTGACCCCAGAGGCGATCCTGGAGGTTCTTGGCGAAGGCGACTACCTGACAGCGTTGGTGATGGCGTTCCGTTTGAACGAGAAATACCTCATAAATCGGGTCTACGATTCGGTGAAATCTGAGGACGTCGCGCTTGTGTCACGTGACCTGCCTCTTATCTATGTGGAGAAAATGTTGGCGTTCATTGCATCGATCATCATGGAGAGTCCCCACATTGAGTTCAATCTGCTGTGGATCTCGCATCTGATCACTGCGCACGGAAAGTTCATCACTCGCAACAGACACCTGTTTGCCAGTTCGTTGCGGCTGATCCAGAGGTTCCTGAACAGAGTGGCCAAGGATGTTGTCGTTGCTGGAGTGAAGAACGAGTACTTGTACGAGTTTTTGAAGAGCGGTGGGATGTCTGCTGTTGCGCCAGAGACCACCGTGGAATCGAATGATTCCGATGCCATCATCGAGGATGTCTCTGACGACGAGGACGAGGACGAACCAGCTTCCGATGTTGAGGAGGGATGGTTTGGTCCGGGAGAGGAGAAGACCGTGCATCTGAATTTTGCAGCAGACTCCGACGATAGTGACGTGGAGCTGGACGACGCTTAGATTTGTCTACATGTAGCACTAATACAAAAAAAAAATGTCAAAAAAAAAAAACTTTGGGGGAAATTTTTGGCACTAAAAATTAGCAATCTTTAAATTTTTTTGCAGTGCTCAAACAAATCTTTAACCTTGACAAACAATCCAGTCTCACAACTAGGACCGAACGTTTGTGCACATTGGCAATGACACGTCAGAGAAGCTTGACTTTGCTCTCTGAGATTGCTGATCTGATCAAGACGGAGAAATCTGATGATGCTGTGCGGGCTCAGTTTACGGAGTGTCTTTCCAACTTCTCGTCTCTCCTGACGCTCACCTCAAACGATGCGAGAGAAAGGCAGATCTTGGCGAATTCGCTTTCAATTTGGTCCAAAATCAGCGAACTGACGGAGCTGCAATTGCAGTATTTGAAAAACAACCAGCACCGGTGTGCCGACGAGGATACTGTGCTGAGAGTGCGGATAGGAAGAGGGGTGACCTTGTATGCTGGGAATCTTGTTGTCGGTCTGAAATCGCTGCTGTCGCTGCCAGAGGAAGAAAGATTGGCATTTTACGCTGCAAATGACATCAGATGCAGGGATGTTTCCGGTGGAATTCTCATCCAATCGCTCTACACAAACCACACAAAAAAGTTGATTCCTCTCATCGTACAGTACATGAACATTCTGGACACGTTCGAGTCAGGAGAACACCGAGCGGTTATCGACGTGTACATCAAGTCTTTGGTTGCATGTTTCCAGTATCTCACGAATGTCACCAACATTTCCCCAGAGCTCAAGGAGGGAGAAGTTGTTTTTGATTGGGAGACCGTGGTGGACCTATTAACAAAATTGATCCGTTACTGGAAAACGTCGAAATTCAAACACTTGTACCATTTTGATATCGCGATTCCGATGTACATGTATATTCGCAATCTCCTGAGCCATCGGGAGCTGTTGACTCGGATACTAACCAAGACCCCTGATCAGTTTGTCGGTTTTGTCGGGTCTTTTCTGTCGGAGACTTCGTCAACTTTGGGATTGAGAGACCCTTCTAGCGAGGACGAACAAAACGAGGACGTGGAAATCGTTTATTTCAGCATTTACATGAACATTATCTGGCACGAAAGCATTGGACCGTTTCTCATAAACTGTTCGAAAAGAGACGAGCCAGAATGCAACGAGGCAGTCAAGGAGCTTTTCCGCGTGTTCCAGATCCTGCTGAGTAGCAGTGAAGCCGACTGGAACAAATTGCAATTGACCAACATCACCGCATGGCTGTTGGACTATTATAGATACATTGCAGAAGAGGCCCTTATTCTTCTGCGAAAGGAGTCTCTAGATGCCTCCGAAACCAAGAAACTGGCTGTTGTTCACCTGCGTGTGGTTGCTGTACTGGACTGTCTTTCCAGCATAGTACAGTACGACCATGTTCGAGAAATGCTGAATCATTACAACTTTCTTCGGCAGCTTTTGAAGTTTTTTGCCGTTGTCGAACAGAACACACACAAGAAGAAGATGAAAGACGAAAATCCGCCGGCTCACACCAAGGAATTCCCGCTTGTCAAGGTGATTATAGTCGAGATCATCACCGCTCTGGTTTATCAGAATTTCGAGAACCAAGAGCTCGTTAGAACGGAGCACGGACTCGAGCTTATTCTCAACAACTGCAACTTAGACTCCAACGAGCCTTACATCAAAGAAAGGGCCATTCTATGCATCAAGTATCTGCTGCTGGACAACAAACAAAATCAAGACTTTGTGGCACAACTGGAGGCGAGAGGCAGCGCGATCGATGCAGCCAATGCAGAGGCATTGAGTCAAGCCGGATACGAGGTGGACATTGTAAACGGGAAGGTCCAGCTGAAGAAGTCGGCCAGACTGGTAGAGGTGGAAGAGAAAGCCAGAGCAGGCTGACTGTGTGTGTGTGACCACGAAACGTAAGATATAGATTCGAGTTATGGAAATTAATTGCGATTTAAATTCCTCGGTGTGCGGCTCAGCGAATTTTTTTTTTTTTTTTTTTCGGTAGAAAAAAAAAATTTCAACTATCAAGAACAAATCAAGTCTGATATGACCAGTGTTCACCTTTAGATACATCATCATGGCGAAATCTAAGGCTAGCGCTACCACCACGGTTGATATTTCTGGTGCAATTGGGCACGGGACCGCAAAGCTCAAGAAGAAGATCAGAGACATCACAAGACTGCTGAAAAAAGATAACCTGCCCTCCGACGTGAGAGTTAACAACGAAAGAGCACTCACTGCGCTGAAAAGTGAGCTGGAAAATGAACAACTGAATCTCAAAGCAAAGAAGCTCGCAGCCAAGTACCACAAAGTGCGGTTTTTTGAGCGCAAGAAGGCTGCCAGAAGGTACAAGCAGGCAAAGAAAGAGCTCGAGGAGCTCGAGGCCAAGAAGGAAACCGTGCAAGATGCCGGTGAGCAGAAAGAGCTGAAAAAGGAGATTAAAAAGCAGAGAAAGCTCTTCAAGCACTGTGAAACAGACTTGGCCTATGTTCTTAACTTCCCAAAGACAGAAAAATACATCGCCTTGTATCCTTCTGCAACCTCTGAAACAGACAAGTTGGATGAGAAAGCCAAGAAAGGGATTGCCAAAACCGAGGCTACGAAGGCTGAATACAAGAGAAAATTCGCAGAATTATTGGAGGCTGGAAAACTTGAAGTCTCTATTGAAGATGGTCTGAAGGGAATACGTGCTCAGAACTTCAGGGTGCAGAGCGAGTCGACCGCTGATAACGACAACATCGAGCAGGAAGAAGACGAAGATGACTTTTTCGAGTAATGGCAACTGGTTAATAATCTATAAACATTGAATATGAAACCGAATTAGTAAATGTTCTATTTCTGTTCATCAACGAGTGTCAATTGTTTGACATGCTACACTTATTTTCGCAGCAGCTCGGCATCAAGATACTTCACCTTGTCCAGCATGCGGCGTGGAATTGTATCCTTAGTGACAATACCCAATTGTAGGAAATCACCAAACACAATTCCCACCTTCTCCAACGAATACGCAAGATAGTCAAAGTTGTCATCGTTATCCTCCACAATCTCTTCGACATGGCCAGTGATATCACCTTCCATGTCAAGATCGTCTTCGATGATAACTTTATAAGTCTCGCCATTTGGACCAACCCCAACAATGTCGCTCATATTCTTCACCAGGCCCTCTTGTTTAATAGTTCCCTTCGTTATGACACCCCAAAGAGCCCAGAAAATGGAGTTAGCTGCTCTCCATATGATGGTCTCGTCATACAACTTCACCACATTTTCAGGCAGCTCGCTTTCTTTCAAGTTGACCACAGATGCGGACCTGCCCTTGCTCAAACTCAACGCGGCCATAGAAATATTCGAAGTGCTTGACTGCGGTGCCAGCTTTGGAGTTTGGGACCCAGGAACGTAGTTCACATATGTGTTCAAAAGGTTGAATCTTTCCTCTCTCGTGGGATATCTGTGTACATGAAGTTTATGGCTCTCTGTTGGACTGTGGTAGTTGGCCATCCACTCACAAAAGTGGTTGGTTATGTCATATGCTGGTAGATTTGGACCCGCGTATTCAAAATCAATCACAACAAGTTTCTTGTCGTCTCTGTAATCAAGATCTGTCACCAACGGGAGGGTGGCAGACGCCGAAATTGACATGGACGCCAACTTATCCTCTGTCCCGGTTGTTTCATCGTCAGAGTCGTCGTCAATCACAGGCTGGTCGTATTTGTTGTAGAAAAGCAGATTTCCATATTGAGTGTCGTTGTGGCAGAATTTAAGGTTCTCGTCGATGTTGATTCGTCCTCCGTAGTAATGATACAGCCATTTTTGATAAGTTGAAACCAATTCTTTGAAAGTTCTCCAGTCGGTCATGAAAACGTCTTCTTGCTCCTCAATAGTGGCTCCTTCCACGATGGGATCCACCAATTTGACCCATTTTTCGATCAACAGCCAGCATTTTGCCCCTTGTAGCTTCTCATTGGACTCCAACGCAATACCGTTGTGCAGTTCCTTCATTCTTCGCGCAATCATCCGACTCACTCTCGGCTCTCTGATTTGTTCCTGGTTCAGCGTGATCGAATTGTTGAGAAACTCCTCAAAACGTCCGTTCGTGAAACACCCCAACAACTTGGCTCCAATGTTCTTTTGAGACAGACGGTGCAACGTCAACAGCTCTTTCTCTCTGTCAATGATGTCGTCCACATTGGCACCATACAGTCTGAGCAGGAGCGGATAGTAGTTTTTGTACGTAACTTTGTACACGCAGTTCGTCAAGGCTCCACTGATGCGGTGCAATTCCAGATGGTGCAGATTGGTCTCGTTGATCTGAATTTTGCGCCACTTGGGGATCCGAAGATTGTGTAGAACAGCAATAATGTCCTGTTTGAAATAGTCGAGCGGCAAGGTATTGTCCAAAACAGCACGAACCTGATTCAATCCGTTCTCGTTGGTTGATGCTTCGTCATCATCGTCCTGGAAAACACTGTAGTCCGTCGAAAACGGTCTGCCAGTCGAATGCGACGACGACGACCGTCTCCGTCGAACCCGTCTCGATGTGGATCGTCTGCGCACATTTGACGACGACGACGTCTTTCTGGTGTATTTAGGTCTCTCCATGGCCAATGCGGAGAGCAGTTGTGCGTTGAATATTAATGTTTGTCCTGCAAATACGTTACACTGGGGGGGTTGCTGATTCGATTCGCCCTCCTTAAACGCTCTTTCTATCTCCCACAAACCACCGAGAAAATTACGCTCCCGCGCCACATTTTCCGGGGAGTAAAAAAATGTTGTGCGTGGCGGCGTGCGGCGGTGCACGTCTGGGCTGCATGTGATGCGCCAGAAGTCTGTGTTTCTCACACCCGTGCACCAGTGTTGCCAATTTACCGCTTTCGGAAAAAGATAAACACTTGATTTTGATCTTTTTTGAGCCAGATTTTTTTGTGTGCTTTCCTGGGATTTACTAAACTTATGTGCAGCGTCTCTTCATCTCATCCGAGCCGTGCAGTGTCGTGCCACCGAAAGAACCGCGCTTGAGCCCAGTGAACCGCACCGATTAGCATAGCCAGCGCCACAAGCTCTCTCTTGCTCGTTTTCTAGACACCCACCCCCCAATTACCCTTCCAGGATGCAGTTCCAGGGCCCGCCACACTCCGTGGACAACGACAAGTTGATTGTCACCATCCCGCTCAACTACACGTACTTTGTCAGGCCTGCAGATACCATCCACGAGTCGCTCATCAGCTCCGATTGGAGACTGCTGGACAACGAGCTCGACTCGTCCAATCCCTTTTTCCGCCAGCTGCCAAAGGACACTCTTTTGTACGACAACTTGCAGCCACTGCGCAAGACTGTCCGTCAGATCAACGACACCTACGCGAATCTGGGGATCATGACCATTCTCAACGAGTTTCGAGGCGCCGATCTCAAGCTGACCGTGTCCATCATTGGAAATTACACCTGTCAGAAGGAGATGAACGACATCAGACTCGAGGTTTTCAAGAACTTCTGCGAGATTATCAAGCGGAAAATCACCATCGATATCTCCAAAGCCAGCTACTGTTTCGATACTGCGGGAAAGATCAAAAAAGAGCTGTTGCAATTCTTGAACGACGTCTCTGTCTACAACAAATGTTCCGTTTACATTGTCGGATCCAAGGAAAGCTCGTCCAAAATTGACATTGTCATCCTGGGCAGCCAGGATTGCTCCAACGTCTCGGAGAACAAGATCAGACTCTTCATTGATAACATGAACCCAAGGTCTTTCTGCGACGCTCTGGAGATCGAATCGCTCTCGTTTCTGCCACTGATCGGGGGAATAGAGTTCTCTAACTTCAAGAACATCGTCCGCAGAACAGGCTGTCATCTTTATCTGCCCAACCTGATCCCCGAGTTGTATTACAACAACTCGCTGAGTCTGGAGGAGCGTAAGCTCACGATCTATATCACGGGACTCAGATCACAGGTTCTGCTGGCCAAATGCATGCTTTCCGAGATCATCGACAAGATCTCCAAGACTCCGTTCATCAAACAACTCTCGATCATGCCCATCAAAAGAGAGAGTCTGGTTCTTTTCCACGAGGACCACGAGTTTCTAAAGAACATCATGTTTGAGACCGGTTGTTTCATCTCGATTCCGGCCCTGGGATACTCGTCTGGTAACGGAACAGGCGACATTGTCAGCTTCCAAGGAAACTCCATCGAGGACCTCGAAATTGCTATCGAGAAGTTCATGAACCTGATCTCGCAGTTCTACAGTGCCAAGTACGAGCTCAAGATCTCGGGAGGATACTCAGACGTGAGCAAACTGCTGAGTTTCAACGACTCGTTGTCCTTCAACTCCAACTCCATCGTCTCCTTGACCAAGTTCAGCGACCATTATGTTTTCCAGCTCATTGGTCGGTCCGAGAACATCAAAACGGCCATCAATGCGTTGGTCCAGTTCCCCTCTTACAACGAGGCAGAACTGCTGAGCTCGGCGGTCCAGTACCAGATCGAGCTGTCCAACAAGGAGAAGGACTTCATTGCAGGCAAGAAGAACGGAAAGATCATCAAGATCATGAACATGTCTTCTGTCGCAATCAAGCTTCTTCCCTTCACCGATTACAACTTCATTGTCGAAATCTGTTGCAACGATCTGATGGACTCTGTTCTG
Organism: Ogataea zsoltii; assembly: GCA_003709205.3. NCBI lineage: Eukaryota > Fungi > Ascomycota > Pichiomycetes > Pichiales > Pichiaceae > Ogataea > Ogataea zsoltii. The sequence goes on from PPKH03000003.1 coordinate 310,578, forward strand.
GGAATGAGTCTCTTTGAAGACGAGCTTCCAACGATGATGACTTTCAACGTCCCAGAGTCGTTCCACAGACAGATCATCGGTGTTGGTGGACAAACCGTCCAGACAATCATGAGAAAATTCAACGTTTTCATCAAGTTTTCCAACTCGTTTGAGCTGAACGAGAAGCCTTCCAGCGATACCACAGCAGCGCATGCTTCTAATTTCCAGCAGTCCTTCATCAGAAAAAACAACGTCGTCATCAAATGTCCCGCCAAGAACAAATCCCAGATACCACTAGCCAAGATCGAGCTGGAGAAGCTGGTTGAGAAGGTGATCAAGAGCACTTATTATTGCTCGGTCATCAGTCTCAATGCTCCCCAGTGGAAACTTCTGACTTCGAACCAGCTTAACTCGATGTTCAACGTGAACCGCACCAAGCCAAGCAACTTCATCACCGAGCTCGAGAAGTCGACCAACACTTTCATCAAGTTCCCAAGTCTGGACCAAGAAGACGCTGCTCAGGAAGGAGTCAACTTGGAGATCTACGGAATCGACGGCAACTCGAAGAACTGCTGCTACGAAATGCTCAAACTGCTGCCGTACGAGTACGAGATGAAGTTGGCAGAGTCAAGTGCGTTCAAAGAGCTCATTGAAGTTCACATCAACTCTGCTCTGCTGCTGACCAAGGAGTCCAGTACCCTGCAACTTGAGTTTGTGAACAACGTTGTTGTTCCATTGAGACTGTTGTACAACGTCGAGCTCGCGCTCAAGCGGAACGGAGCAACTGACTCCATTATCCTGAACTATTTTGCAGAATCTTTCACAGCTTCGACTTATCCTGCAGGAAGATTGACAGAAAGCAAGCAAGCGGATCTCGTCAAGGGAGAAAAATTCCAGCAGATCATCAACAGTTTGGAGCTCTTTTTCAGAGTTCATCATCTGGAGCTGGTTTCGCAGAACGTCAAGAGCTGCGAGTTCAACATCTCCAGTTTGAATGACAAAAATGAAAAGGAGAATCTCACTGCAAAGTATGACTTCCGTGCCGGCTCCGGCATGTATTCCGGACCCCGGCAAACAGACCCGACTGGTTACATGAAGAAAGACTTCAGTGTTCAGCAACTCCAGCCACAGAACAAGTATGTCGTGAACAGGAAAATGGTTCAACATGCTCCATCTGCAGGCATGCCGCAATTCAACGGTCAAGTTACTGCAAACCCGGCCTTCCCACAGACAATAGGAGCTATGAGCGCGTTCAACACCCCAGAATTCAACTTTGCTAGAATGGGCAACAGCTATTGGAATTGAATTAATCGAACATTTTCTATCTTCTATTTTTCGTTTTCTCTTTCCCTTTCTTTCTTTATACTTCATGGACCCTAAGAGAATAATTACAGCGCACAGATTTGTCAAACACTCCCGTATTGTATCCTTCAGTCTCTGTTCGAAATGTTCTTATGCAGAAAATTGAGCGCATTGGCCAGGGGAGTTAGACCTTTGTCTGTCTCGCTCACAGACAGTTTCTCGATTCGCTGAGAGTTACTGCCACTAGTATCGCTCGGTGGATGCAGCTGTTTCAGCCACTCTGTAGCTATGCTGGCTGGAGAGTTTCTTGGATGAACAATCGACTTGGGGTCGCTCGGGTTTGTCGAAGGGAGTCCGTTGTGGTTGAGATGGTTGTACGCAACATTCAGCAGTCCCGTTTGGGAGTCAAACGAGTAATTCAGACGCGATTGACACGGGTACATCAACTGGTCCCGCGGGTGTTTCACTGTCCCAGGGGAGACCGAAGGAGACCTCCTGGAGCTTTTCGTGCTGTCGGAACGGCTGTCTTGTTCGGGTTCTTGCTCCAGATCTTCGTCATTCGCCTCGTCATCCTCGTCATCCTCGTCATCCAGTAGCGAAATGTCTCTTTTTTTGTTCCCGACGTCCGATTGACACAACATCTGACAGTAGAACTTGCCTCCCTTCCAGTTGGTAGATCTCGTCTTGTATAGATACCCGGCTTGTAGCAAAACATCGAATATTCTGTTTAGATAATGGACCTTCAGCTTCTTTTTCACGGCGTCTTTGTACTGCTGTTGTTTCATGTTGTTCGAAGTGACGCTGATCATGGCCTCTGTATCGCCCAATTGCGTCTGGTTCTCGTATCTTTCCACCAGAAAGGCAGGAATCACCGTCGAGTATTTCAAGGAATACACGTCGTGTTTCTCGTTCTGTGCCAATTTCTCCAAAAATCGCTCAAAAGAGGACAGATTCTCTTCTGGGGCCACTTCGTCAAACGCAGAATCGCTGCCTTGCTCGTACGGCTGCTGACGGTCCACTTTTTCCATGGCCTCCAGCTTCTTGAGCAGCTTATACTTCTGGTTCTTCTTGTACAGCTTGTTTCTCCTTCTGCACGAATCGCACGTTTTGTATTTCTTCAGCGACGTTGGCTCCTCGTCTGTAATGTATACTCTGCGTTTGAGTTTGCACTTCACGCACACAGCGTTCTCAAGGGCATCCATGGCGAAGAAGAGGGGGATTCGGCTGATCTAGTGACAAACAAGCAGACTGCTTTTTCGAGATTGGAGACGTCAGTCAGATAAACCAAATATTTTGACTTGGTTCGAGAGTTTTTTCAACAGATCACGCTCTTAGACTCTAGGTGATTGTGTTCAACTGTTAAACAAGGGAGATTTAGTTTCCTCTCAAAATTATCTAAATTATTTTTTTTCACACGAAATTTATTGAAATAGGGAATTTTTCCTGAAAAAATAATAACGTTATAACATATCTTCCTATCTGTCAAGCATTGCACAGAAACAACAATTGTATGATCAAAAGCATCTACTTCACGTTGGATACAAAGTTGATGAGAATTTCCAAGTTCTAGCTGTGAAACACATATTTGAATTGCCATTAGTCTCCCATTCAATTACTCTCTTCTAATTCGATATGAGCTCGCTATATCTCCCCAACCCTTGTCTTCTTGGGATTCTTCTTACGATATCCACCCACGACGGAAACCATTTGGTATTCCATTATCCTCCGCGGCCAAATGAGTATGGTTATCGTCCCACACCGCTCGGAAATCAGGTTCTCAACACGGGGGAGGAAACGTCCACCAGTTCCTCCAGCGACGAGGCAGACGATGAGCTTGTCGAGACAGACTACTACAATTTACACGATGACGACGACGACGAGTACAATTCCTCGATTGACGGAAATTCCAGCACGCGGGACAGCATGAGTGCCGGCAGCAGCGGCAGTGCAGCGCACCTGGTCCACGGTCCTACAGCACCGTATTCAGGAAAGACGATTTTGGGTCTTTTGGACGAACAGGACCGCAAGCGCAAGATGCGGGAGATGAAACGCAAAAATCTTATGAAAAACATCATTATGGGAGAAAAAGGACAACCTACAGAACCCGTTTCGGGGAACACGCAGGCCGGATCGGTCAACAAGAACGGCGGAAGTCCACTGACAAACCCCCGGTCTCTCGCCAGTCTGCAAGCAAGCAGCAACACAGAAGCAGATTCTGTCGATCAGCAGGTGAACCAACTGTTTGGTTTTGATATTGATTTCGTGAGCGAGATCGTGACTCCTCCCAAACAGCTGTGCAACAGTCGGTTTGAGCTCTCTGTGGAGGACATGGCATTTCTGGGACTTCCAATACACATCAATGACAATGGACAATGGAGGGTCTCAAACCATCAAAAGAAGTCAAAAAGAAGCAAGAAAGTGTCCAAAAAGAAGAAGAAATCGGCCTCGGAGATCGGTTCCAGCGCCGGCGACTCCGAAAAGCCGGACGAAGATTTGGACACCACCGAAAGACATGACAGTTCGGGCGACGAAGAGGATGATAGCAAGTCGAACAAGAAAACCGACTGTCCAATGTACATGTTTCATTTGGTGTTTGTGATGAATCCGCCGGTTGTTGAATACAATTACCGGATTGACGAAATGTTCCACTACGTGGTGAGCAGAATGGGCCTGTTGTTGAGGTACGAGCAGCAGAAGTCAAACTACGTTTGGGAGCAATGCAAACAGATTCTGGAGATGAAGGAGGATCTCGTGGGTCTTTCTGTTAACGAGAAATGGAACAGAATAATTGAGTCATCGTCATTGGCAGCCATGATCTCCCAGACGTATCAAGCTGTGTCCAACTCCGAGATTGTTAATGTCGAGATCAATGGCAAATTGCGCTCTTTCCAAATCCCAATTCGGACCGAGTTCAGCACTCTGCCTCCTCGTCATTTTCAGGTTCTCCCCGGTTCCACTCTTTCTTCCATCTCGCCGTTCAACTCGTTGGGAATGGAGCCAGGTTTCTCGACAACCAATGGCTCGAACGACAGCTACATGATACATTACGGTCTGATTCTTCTGGACGATCCAGAGTCCATCATCAAGGACATCCGAGCAGAAAATGACTCCCTCATTGCCAGCTTCATTCGGATGATCAAGCCAACGGAAAGTCTCTACAGACTCTCCACCTTGAGTGGTCTAGACATCCTAGAAGTGAAATTATTTGCTAACCATCTGGTTTACTGGAGAAGAGCAAAGGCAGTTTTGCCGTTGATACCGAGAAACATCTACATTGTTTCACCATTGGCTCCGTTGTACAACGTCTACAAGGATTCCTCGCTGTTCAAACAACAATTTCCAAACCTGCCGCCATTACCAAACTTTCTGTCGCTGATTTCGTCCTCGTCCACCAAACCCCGGCCGATAAATGCTATCATTCCCAGCAAAGATCACCGTGATTTGTATCTTGACGCGATTGCGTGGCTGGTTAAATTTGGTTATGTGACACAGTTGCAAACGTTTCTGTTCCTCAAGATCACCAAGGACATCAAGATCAAGGTGGATGAAGAGCTTGAAATGGAGAGAAAAAATAAAAAGGAGAATCACAGCAAAGGTGAAAATGGAGACACAGAGTCGCGTGCTATGTCCTCGAGCGACGAGGACGAGAGCAAACCCACCACTACTGACAATACTACAAAGGCGCGCGAGGCGGACCAGAACGACTCTACGGCCACGAACGGCGAAAGGAATGGATCTCTTGGGGAAAACGGAACATCCAAAACACAGCATCGCAGCTCAAATTCGTTTTCCAAAAATCCAGCGGCGGTTTATTTTGAGGAGGATGAAGAAGAAGACTCCATTCTTCTGGATCCAGAGACCGCGACCGCCTTGGAGAGACGATGGGTGTCCAAATGTGTCGAGGGACAGCCTTTGGACATTGTGAATCTGTTCTACAAGCTTTTGAAATACATGAATGGCAAGAGTCCGCTGGAGCTGTTTATAATCAAGGAGAACGTGAGTCGTCAAGACGCTCGCAAGCTTCTTTTGGCATTGGACAGACATATTATGACTGTCAGACACTGGTGAACCTGTATAATATATCTTCGACTATCGACGCGACGATTATTGCCACGTAAAAAAAAATCTAGATGAGATGAAGGGGTAAAAAAGAGAGAAAAAAAAACAAAACAAAAAGAGGTCGATCTGATCAAGTTTTGCTCTGTTTATTATTGTTCCTACTGCCAAAGAGCTTGTTGTCGAACACAACACTTCAGTGATAGGTGTTTTGAGGACTGTCTGACAGTTGCATTGTGGTTAAACCAGTTAGATTGATAAGACCAAGAACAGCAGTTTCTCTATAAAAAAGGTCTTCTTTGAGGGCGTCGAAAGAGTGTCTACAAAATACTCGCAAGTTGTCATCAGACTCTACTCTGATCCACACAGGTGAACATATGGGTGTTTGCTTGCATCAGTTTATACACATACAATCCACAACAAAATGGACAAGTTAAAGACGGAAGAGGCGGAATTACAAAGCACGTTAGACCAGGCGCAGGAACAACAATATGTGCGATGGGTGGATGAGCGCAGTTCCTACCGCACAAGAAGAATTAGTTTGTGTCATGGGCAATACGTGAAGGTGATGTTTCTGCTTGGTGTTTTACAAGTGATAGGAATTGCTTTTTTTACCCGTGGATTCCTGCTTTCCCGTCAGGTTCTCCCAGATCAGGCCTCATGTTACGATCAACAAGGCTCTGAGGAATGTTTTCATCATTCACCATTCAAAAAAACAGTGATTTTATTAGTCGATGCGCTCAGATTTGACTTTGTGATTCCTATTGAAGAGAGTCTAGCACATCCCAACTACCATAACAACTTCCCCATCTTGTACGAAAAGTTCACTGAAAATCCAGCCAACTCCTTATTGCTGAAATTCATCGCAGACCCACCAACGACAACCATCCAGAGATTGAAAGGACTCACGACAGGTTCTTTGCCTACATTTGTGGACGCGGGGTCCAACTTCGATGGTGACACGATTGATGAGGATAATCTGATATCACAGCTGTTTCACCACGGACAGAAAGTGGCATTTGTTGGTGATGATACTTGGACCGCGCTTTTTTCTCCATTCTTGGCTCCAAACTTGACCCACCCTTATGATTCATTAAATGTGGCGGATCTCCACACAGTTGACAACGGTGTCATTGACCACATATTTCCTCTCATCAGGGAGCGCAGCGCCGAATGGGATGTCTTGATTGGCCATATGCTGGGTGTGGACCATTGTGGTCACAGATATGGTCCAGAACATTACGCGATGAAGCAGAAGTTAAATCAGATGGACGCAGTGGTGCGGGACGTGATTGAGGCCATCGACGACGAGACATTGCTTCTAGTTTTCGGTGATCACGGTATGGATTCAACAGGTAATCATGGAGGAGAATCACGCGACGAAGTGGAATCGACTCTGTTCATGTACACAAAGCAGAATTTTTTCGGGAGACTACCGCATGAGAATTACAACATAAGCGGACTAGGAAGTGAATTTCGCTCGGTCAATCAGATCGACCTTGTTCCAACATTGTCAATGGTTATGGGAGTTCCTATCCCTTTCAATAATTTAGGCTCTCCGATTGAAGAGCTATTCCTTGGCTTTGAAAACAAGGACTATGACGCATTAGCTCGTGCAAACTACCTCACATCATCTCAAATTCATAACTACCGACAGAATTCAGATCAATTGTCGAACGACGATGAAGTCAACCAGATATTCCGCAAATTGTCTGCGGACTGGACTCATTATCAATCTTTCGGTTTCAATGAGTCAGCCCTCAAAAATTTTGTGGAGGACAATCAGGTGTATCAAAATGTTTCGTTGGAAAGATGCAAGTCTCTTTGGGCAAGGTTCGATAACGTTTGCATCACAATTGGAATTGCAATTATTGCTGTCTCGTTGATGTTACTTATCATATATTCCAAGCTAGTCCCATCTGTTGTCATTGCTCAATTGAACCCACAATTCCTCAACTCCACCGTGGCCATGGTACTGGTGTATTCTCTTCTTTCGGCATCCTTCACCATCATTTTCAAGCCAGAGAGCCTCCCAATGGCATGGTCAATTTTTCTGGGAGTCTCCATCGGAATCGTGAACGGAATTCTGGCTCCGATTATGGACAGATACTCTGTCCCATGGTTGTTTGCACAGGTTTCTGAAAATCTGATTCAAAATGGCTGGACATATTTCGCTCTGGTTTTGATCATGTTGCATTCATTGGTCTTCGCATCCAATTCGTTTATCATTTGGGAAGACAAAATAGTGGCATTTTGGCTTGTGACATTTGGATTCTGCGCTTTGTTTAAGTCGTTTAAACAGGAGCAAAGTTACAAAAAAGCTGTTGGTGCCTACCATTCGGTCGTCTTCATCATTTTAACAAGGTTGGCCTCATGTATTACACTGTGCCGAGAGGAGCAAGGGGAAAAGTGCACGAGCACCTTCAAAATGAGCTGGTGGTCGATTGTTCTGCTCTACGCTTCTGCATTTATGCTGCCAGCAATCATCAAAAATTTCTACAAAATTACACATTCCTATGAAGGGGCTGCTTCTCTTTGGATTTCTAAAGGACTCAGGTCTCAAATATTGATGATTTCCGCCATGTGGACATTGGAATACATTGAAAATAACGAGTATTTGAACTCCCGTTTCCAGTTACCATTGATAATGTTCAAGAACTTCAGGATCACCATTGCCAGAATTGTGATGGGGATAGCTTTGATTGCAAGCAACATTGGATGGGCCATGGGACCTTTGTGCATCAGGTTGGATTTAGGACGTTCTGATAACTCCCAGTCTTTTCCTCCTAACCAACCTCCTTCGAGAGTGACTAATATCATTGGATATTCAAACGCGTACGGCTCGACGTACTTTTTGTTTGTTACCAACGTTTTAACCGCGGTTTTACTGGTCAATAAGCCCATTGGAGGCCTCTCGATAATAATATTGATCAATCAAATTCTCACGTTGCTGGAACTTGTGGATTTGCTTGATATTCGAACCAATCTGATCTCTGTCACTGTCATGGGGCTTCTTGGATACCTTCACTTCTTCACGTCAGGCCATCAGGCAACGTTGCAGGCAATACATTGGGAAACGGGATTCATTGTCACCGAAACTATAATGTTCCCATTCACTCATTTGGCAATCGTTCTTGATACCTTGGGGCCTTTTATCATCGTCTCAATATCCATGGCTCTGTTATCTCTCTGGAAAACTCCACCAACAAGCAAGGCAATCTCTCTCATTTCCAAAATTGTGGAGAATTCAACTAGCTTGCTTATCTATCAGCTGTGTTTGACGTTGTCCACACTGATCATGACAAACCATTTCAGACGACACTTGATGGTTTGGAAGATCTTTGCGCCTCGGTTCATGCTGAACGGAATTATTCTCATCACCATGAACTTGTTGTTGACTTTGGTCACGGTTGGTTTTGCCACTGGTAGAGTGGTGAAACGTTGGTACCAGCTTTTCGGAAACTGACACTAGTGTAGATTTTATAGACTAATGTATTTATACATAAAAAATACAAGTGGTGTAACATTAATAATACAAACGCTTGAATGAAGTGAGACCTTCGCAGTATCGACCCTGCTCAGATCAAAACCCCATCATCACACGAGTTTCATGCAACATATCGTTTCTTGAAATCACTTCGCTCAAAATCGAACGGCAATACTTGGCTCCTCAAACAAAAAGCTCGCTTTGTCTGGGTTTAGGTCAAGTTCTCTACTCCAAATTTCCTTCTAAATCGCTCAAAAAAACCTGATCGTCCAAAGCACCAAACCCAGTTTCGTCATCCATCATCAAATTGTCCCCAGAGCCATACAACAGGTTGTTATCAAACTCAAAGTTACCGTTATTTCCACCAGCTGTAAATGGATCATCAAAGTTGGCGGCTGGATCCACAACAGCTGTTTGTGCTTGAGACGCTGCCTCTGCTGCTGCTGCTGCTGCTGCCGCTGCTGCCGCTGCCGCTTCTTGTCTGGAAGCCTCTTCTTGGAGCTTTCTCTGCTCTTCTTCCGCTTGTAGTTTTTGCTGCTCTTCAAACCTGGCTTTTTCTTCTTCCTCCCTGCGTTTTCTTTCCGCTAGCTCCTCTTCTTCTTTGCGCTTGCGTTCATCCTCCTCTCTTTTCTTCCTTTCCTTTTCTTTGTACTCCGCGTATGTGATGGATATCTGCTCAAAGGCGTTCAGTTTGAAAACTTTGATTTTGTCCTCTTCCTTGATTTCCTTTTGGAACTTGGTTTTGAAGTCCTCGTATATATCTTCTATCACCTTATCGTAATCTTTGAGTTGAAGAACGCTGTAATCACTGTATTTTTTGTGCATTTCGGCCATCTTTTCAACTTGATAGAGATATTTGTCGTCGACAAGTTCATTCAACTCATACTTGGATTTGTCCTCTTTCTCCATAGTTTCCGCTTGCTCTTTCACTAGATGTTCGTATTCCTGTAGAACCTTCAGGTCTCCAAAAAGATGGTCCCCAACGCCGGGATTCGATATCGTTTGTTTCATTTCTTCCGTGAGCTCGCTCGCGCTCGAGTCAACCAAGGCCCCATTCAAGAAGGAAACAGGAAACGACTTTGGCGGTAATATCTTGCTAAATGGCACAGACTTGCAGATGATGTTTTCCAGCAGATCGTTGTTCAATTTAAACTTGTGCAATGCTGACTGTCGAAACGAGTAAACATCAGCCTCGTCATTGAGAATCTGGCTCTCGGCAGCGTTCACTGGAGGTATTGGTAGGTTATATATCGGGTGTGACAGCAAATTGTTGGACTTTTGTTTGTTTTGGTAAAAGTTCTGGTATTCTTGGTGCTGTGTTTGACGTTGCGCAAGCGTGTCCGGATGGAATTGCCCTTGTTGATGTTGGGAATGAACCATACCCGAGTGGTAATAAGGCTTCACCGGGCCCTTGTTTCGCCGTTTCTTTGACATGTGTGGAGCCATATTATGCAGGGAGCACTGTCACTCAAACTGGTATAATTTATTCAATTGTGGCACGCAGAGTTAAAGGGTAAATAGGAACCTCTAATAAGACAATTTACCTTCCTTTTTTTCCAAAAACATGATAGATTTTAGACCCAGCCAGCTTGCACGTCAGCAAAATGGCAGACTAAATCGACGCGTCGGAAAAAATTATTTGACGTCTAACTATTTACCTTCCCAAACTTTTCGCCTGCTCAAAAGCTGGATGTCACCTATAAATAATGAAGAAAAAGAAGGGCTTCGTGAGTAACACACAGTTCAAAACCACTTCTAATCTTTCTCCGGAATTGAAAAAGCAGAATCATCAAAGTTGGTCGAATGGGTCAGTTCGTACTTCATGAGCCTCATTCTGCGTCTTCTGTTGATGAAACTCAGCGTGGTTGACGTCTGACTGGCTGCACCCAACCCTTCCTTGTCGTTTTCGCCCTCTTCAATCAAGTTGTCGTTACCCAAGTAGAGAATCTTCATGATGTTTCCAAACGAAACAACAATCGACTTGTGTCCAAACTTGCGCACAGGTCCTAGCCTTTTGATGAGAAGACCTGAGGCTGATCCATCCGGAATATCGTAATATCTGACCTGTCCTACAGCCGACATGGTCCAGCCTTCCCAAATGTCACCCAAACTAGGGTGTTGTCGGTTGTTCGCTCTTAACTTCCTATTGTTGACACCCGGTCCGCTCAATTGCTGCAGCAGCTTGAACGAACTTGAGTAAGATGGCTTATCACTTGCGTTGCTGATGTCAACTTTCTCTTTCCTTCGCACTCCCATCAACATATTCAAATCCGTTGCACACCATCCTTCCACGTTACTTAGCCAGTGTTGGTGCTCCGTCACAGAGGCAAACCCAAGACAACGGGTTTCTCTTGGGTCTCTCTCCACTCTCAAGCAGATCGAATTCTTTGCTTTGTTGTCAATGGAAAACGTGTGCAAAATCAACGTATTTGTCTCCAGTTCAGTGTACGCAATCGAAAACGAACTCACCGAGGCACACCCACAGAATCTGCAGTGTGATGGCTCCGGATGGAAAACTTTGAAAGTTGAAGGCTTGAACTGGCCGATGTGAAACTCTTTCAACAAAGTACCAGTTTGAACATCAATGAGGTCAGCTCTCAGTCCACAAGCCCTCACAATCATACCGACGAACGGCACAGTCTCCATCACGGCATTGGCAAAGTTCGCCGGCGTTGGCGCCACTGGTGCCGAGTTTTGAGGTGCAGCTTCATGTTCGACTGGTGAAGAGTAGTTGGCATTGGTTAATGTGGCTTGCGAAGACACTCTCATATTGGCTCTCATTTTTTGAAAATGCTCTAACGATTTCATATTCATCGAAGATGTTCTCGATATCACAGCAGGTGTGATCAGACTTTTTCCTGAATTGTAACTCTCCGTTTGAATACTGATGTTTCTGACTTTCCACTTGTTGTTTATCACGGTAGCAACCACTAGTGAGCCGTCTGTGGTGATGAACACTATCCTGTCATTCACTCTTGGAGAAGAGAGCTTTTTGCAGCACGCCACCGGCAATTTTGTGAGTGAGATTCTGTTAAATGATCCATCTTTGCAATCGACCGAAATCAAATCACCGTTTTTAAGAACAATAATCAGCTCTTTTTCAGTCTCCTTTTCCGGCTGGGCCAAATGCCTGCCTCTATCAAAAGTGGAATCCATTGATAGAGATCTATTGTGCGACATCACAATCCCGTTGTTGGTCATCTGAGACGGCTGCTTCGCAACGTGAGGTCTTCCCCTTAGCTTTCTTGCTGATTGCGCGTAAACGCTAGGAGATATCTCCCCACGAACGTTTGAGACTTCTGGTGAATCGGAGGTTTCCGGTGTCTCTTCTATGTCACTTTCCTGTATCTTTGTGTCGTTTAATAGCTTCGACTTGCGCGTGGTCAACTTTCCTGTTCTTTTGCGCAAAGCAGCAACATTTGTAGTTTTGTTTCTGAAAAAAGACTCCAATGCTGAATCATTGAGAAGCTCATCAATCTGAATTTTCCATATCCATGACATGGACGATCTGGACCAGCACTTGACAACTCCACACTTGCTGAAAACGGTGATGAACGATCCCGAACTTGACATAACCACATTGGTGATCGGCAAAAACCGGCCACTCACTGGAAGCTGTGTAGGGGATGGCAAGGGTGTCGTCATTGGAGACCAGACCAAAATCTTATGATCCATTCCAACAGAGGTGATGAATGGACAGGAAGACGTGGACAACCTAACAACATCCAAGAAATGGCCTTTGATCAGCTCTTTGAAGTGAAACTCTGTATTCTGGTCAGGTTTTTTGTTATCTTCGTCGGTGCTATCCTCTCGTCCATTGAACATCGTAATTCCGTCTTTTTCGAGTGAGTACTTCAAAATCACAGAAGCACTCGAAAGAACAAAAGTGAGACAGCTTAGGAACTCGAACAAGTAGAATGTGTCGAATTTGTAGGTTGTATTCAGGTTGAACCCAACCGTTGCGCGTTTGTCCAAAATAGAATCCAAGGAGCTGGTTGGAACTAAAACTAGGGGCTTTTCCATGGAAATATAAAGGATGTTTTTCTTCTGATTGTGAATCCCTTGGTATATGGTAGAAAGTTCGGTGGCAAATCCACGTTTGTTTTGGAAGATGTCGAAACTCGAATGATCATAAACGTTGACAGAATATTTCTGATGGTATGCATGACGAGTGACAACCTTTGGGGGCAGCTCGTTGAATATCACTCCGTTTGTCCATTTCAGATTCAAAATGAGCAGAAATATTACCATCAATGCTGTTTTGTTCACACTGAAGAAAAACGGTAGTCTGACCTTCAGTAATAGTTGACCAAGCATTCTTCTGTAGGAAACTTGACCTGTACGATCAAAATTTTTCAGCAATGCAGAGGAAAGTATTGATCCATTTCCGAGTGGCTTGAGTCTGTGCGTTTCATTGTTGTTGGGAAATTCGTGATGGTTCGATCTTTGAAGTAAATCCTCAAGCTCCAGTCTTCTGATGTCAATACCAAGCACCGTGGCGAAGTATGTAATATGAAGAATATGATCAAAGACAAGAGCCAGTGAGATGAAAAGGAAAAACTGCTTGGCAGCTGAGCCAGTAAAAGGCGAGATTGCGAAAAACATGAATAGAACCAATGTCACGATACTGGTCGATATAGGGCTGCTCTTACCCACTGCTTGAGTCATCCTCGTGGTGAGCGAGAGTTCATCTGAAGTTTTCGAGATCATCACCACGAGTCTCGTGGTGTTTTCAACGCTGACAAAAATGACAATGAACAGGGTCACTTGAAGAGGCGTTTGTAGCAAATCAATATCAGTACAGCAATATGATGTAACAGTTGCGCTTGAAAAAATTGCAAGGGAAACTTCCACCAGATATGCCACAAACAAGCCTGCTCTCGACTTGACCGAGTGTATATTACTCAACGCAATCAAGCCGTAGATGAGGATCAAAAAAGGTGCCATTGTGATAACAAAAGACTCCATTGAATTGCACGTCTTGTAGATGAGTCTGTATTGAGTTTTTGCGTTGTGATCGTTCTTGAAAATGGTAAACTTGTTGCTGAGGTTCGTAATGTTTCCAATTCTTTCAATATTTTTGTCCCATATTTCGTCCACAGCCTGGCCGTGTTGGTGCGAATAAAGAATCCCTATCTGCAGAGAATCTGCGCTCTTGATTAGTCCGTCCACCTTCACTATACCGGAGAAGAGGCTCAGGTGTGCCATCGGTAGGCCCACTGCCGACTTGGTGTATTCTTTGGAATGAATTGTTCGCAGCACATTTTCGTCTTTAGCGAGTTTTTCGGCATCATTGTTCCAGTACTCCAACGGCGAATGAACAAACACTGTGTCGGCAGATATCGTTCCCGAGTAAAGGCTCATTCCGTCGAGCAAAACGTCTTGTAATTGGAGTATATCGAGCAGAAATGCCTTTTCCAGTGCTTTTCCGGAGTCTGCGCGCGTCTCTAGGTCGTGGAAATGATCCTGGCGATAATTGAGGCTAGGCTGGACCCACACAGTCTTGAAACTAAAGTCTGGGTCTGCTATCAGGGCCGAACTGTCGAGCGGGTCTACCACCACAGACTTGATCGATCGGCCCCATGCATCGGGCATGACCAAAGACGGTGATGCATAAAGCGCATACAATGTGGGATAGCTCAAAACAAAAAAAAACGCCGTCGGCCACAGAATGAACGCCTGAGGGTGTCTCAGCAGTCTATGGAGCAAGGCCCGATGCCAACTTTGCAGAAACCCAATCCAGGCATTGTATTCCGTCCTTATTGTCCCGCGTAGTTTGCGCGTTCCATATACTAGCGTGGTAATCATGTGTCCAGTGTAATGAGTATCCATGAACCAAATTTCCTGACTCCCACTCTCGGATGTACCCACTGTACGCACGCCACTCAATTACCGTGCTTCGTAAACAGGGAATCACTCAATTGTAGTTCAGACTCTTCTTTTCCGCCCCAAATGCCTGATATTTTTGCTTTCCCCCCTTAAAATGTCTCTAACTGGAGAAGCCCGCTCTTGTTTTTTTTTGTTTTATGCAGGTTTTTTTTTGCCTTTAGACGTGATTTCATAAATTACACGATTTTCCCTCTCAACTTTTTTTTTTTTTGCTCGCCCGGATAAAATTCAGACAGAAAAAAATTCAGGAAAAAAGGGAGAAAAGAAGGAGAATTTTTTTAATGCCAGCAGTCACTTTCCAGTTCTACGTTTATTTTATTATGCTATGACAACCTTTACACCTTGGGACACCCGGCCTGACACGTTTTAATTTCACGCACCCATTCACTGTTGAGGATCTGGAGTCCCGTGATGCGGCGCTGCGGAACTGGATCCAGAATCGAGTAGATCACGTTACGACACCGAGCCCGTTTCAACTGCTCGATCGGCTCGTATCCCTTAGCATCACGGCGTTTTTGCAGGTACGTGGTGAAAAACTCGTCCTCCACGTTGGCCAGCTTCCACAGCTGTCTTCCAGTGCGCATGGCCATATAGATGACTCCACAGGCCCACACGTCGATAGGCCGCGGGTCGAACTCCTTCTGGGTATACTCCTCGGGGGCTATGTATGGTGATGAACCGCAAATTCCTCCGCTCAAGTTGATTTCGTCCTCCCAAGCCATTTTGAAACACTCAGCGTTGCCGAAATCTGTAATCTTGAGTGTTCCGCTCGAGGTCAGCAACAGGTTCTCCGGCTTGAGATCGCGGTGTGCAACACCCATCTTGTGCATGTATGTGACTCCACGGACCAGTTGCTTGAAAAAACAATCTGCCTCCGCGTACTCGAGCTTTCCTGCCGTGACAATCAACGAATACAGGTCTCCTCCACGACAATACTCCATCACCTCGCAATAGTCACTTTTGGCATCGCGCAGAAGATCGATCGTCGAGATGATATTGAGATGTTTCAGCGAAGAAGAAATGCAAAACTCATTCGTCAATCTCTGAGAGTACTTCTTGTCACTCTCGTTGGGTCTTCTTCGGAACTCCTTGACAGCAAAAAGCTCTTCCTTTCCTTCTCCAGGATTACGTTTGTGAGCCACTCGAACAACTCCAAACGCGCCTCGGCCAATCACCTCCTGACACTCGCCGTACTTTTGCAGAAAAGACCGTCCCACGTCGTCCTGTTGATTCACACTCACAGCAGTCTCAGTTTCGCGCGGTGGCTGTGTTTGTGGGCCGGAGAACTGGGTAATGTCTCCCCGATTGACTTGGTTCAACAGTCCGGAAAACAGCGTAGGAGGCAGGTTTTGTTGGCCGTTGACCGCGTCGACGCGCGCTCTTGCCTCATTGTCCAACGCAGCGAGATTCGTCGACGAAAGGATGTTTGGGATCGCGGAAACAGCGCTGTTTCGAAGCTTGCGGGCCCCTAGCCAGTCCTTCACCATCTGTCCCAGTTTCTCCTGTCGTTTGGCATTTTTCAGATGATGTTCATGGCTGCCATCCTCCTTGATCAGAAATCGAGGCGGCAAAGGCGACCGCGAAGTTGTGGAACCCGCACGTGACAGCGATGCAGTGCTGGAAGAACCATCAACCTTGGATTTTCGTAGTTGTATGTTGCTGCTACTGCTGTTGTTGTTGTTGTTGTTGTTGTTGGCAGTCGCGGCTGCACTTGTAGTTGGTGTAATGCTTCCGAGTGAGGAACTCGACCCCGATTGGTTGTCCTTTCGAAGCGCAGTGGAAGGAGGCATAGAGGAGGCAGTCAGCGAAGATGCCGATCCCATTTTGGCCGACTCAGAACTCAGTGACGTGAAAGAGCTGTTGGATGAAGAAGTAGAAACTGTGCAGGAAGTCGTTCCTGAGGCTGTGCCCGAACCAGAACCATTGGTGGTTTTTTTCGTTCCTGGAATCCCCAGCATTTTTCCCAGTTTTGACACGGTTCCTCCGTGTTTCTCCATTTTGTCCAGCTTGTCCTGTCGATCACTGCCCATGCCCATTGTTGTGCTTTCTGAATGCCTGTTGCGGCTGTGCAACCTGCTCGACTGTAAAATGGCAACGTCTAGACACGTCTAGTTCGACTCCCACGTGCTCCCCTGTAATTCTCTAACTTGATCCTTTGCAAAATCCGCTTCACTCGGGTCCCGAGTTGACTGAGCATTTCTCAATTTTTTTTTTTTTGAAGTATTTTCATATCTGTTTGAAAAAAAAAAAAAAAATTAACGAAAAGTTTCAAACCAACAGGGGGGTGCGAAAAATTAACATTGAGAGACATTATTTCCCGATCAGGTTCTACGGACCCAAAGAGATGAATTCAGTTGTTACTGCCTTTTTGGAGCCCGCACACGTCCAATAATTTGTCGATATGCAGTTTAAGCAAACACTGCTCGTGCGCCACCTGGCGTGCAGTCTTGAGATACAGATCAAAACGCACTTTTCCTGCGTCGTGAATCTTTTCCAAATGATACAGTAGGTCGTCCAGTCCTTGTAGCCGGGTCACAAGCGCGTACAGCTGACTAAACACGGGTGTTTCGGCCACAATATTTGCGTCAAAGCCCGCCAGTGGGTCCGGCCCGGCCTCGTTCAAACGACTGATCAGCTGTTTGAGCTCCTCAGTCTTGGAGAGCAGCACCGTTTGTTGCTGTGCCACACTCGCGGAAAGATGTGCCAAGTAGTTTTCATCGTTGAGTGTGGCTTCTGTGAGGCGCAGTAAATTATTTTGTAGAGGTACCAGTTTGGAGCCGAGATCTGTTTCGAACTGCTGTCGGAGTGCCGAGCGCGAGGACAACAACGCCAATTGCATGTTCTTGAGGACCTGTGGTCGATTTGGATTTGGAGGAAGTAATGGTGGCGGTTTTGGCTGGCTTTCGGAGCTCGTTGGCTCAGAAAGCTGGTTGATCTTGATCGGTTGTGGCGGAGGGGGCGGAGTTGGTGACGCCTGAGAGACCTGGGAAGCCTGAGAAGTAGAGGGAGTTGTTGATGCTGGCTTTGGAGGCAATTGGGGCAACTTCGGCAAAGCTGGTGCAATGGCCTCCTTGACAGCCGGGTACTTCTGGAGCACGTCGATGATATTTTGGGCTAATTTCAGCAGCCGGTTTTCCCGTGGAGCAATTGAGTCGTTAGATGTGTCAGATCCGTGAGTTCTGGTCCATTCGGCAAGAAGAGGGTGGTAGACCTTGCCGTTCGGATCGACGTAGTTACTTGGCACGAGCTGAAGTTGTGGATCTGTATTGTTGATGTAGACGAGTGGCGGTAGCGCCGGGTATTCTTGCGGAATCCAAATTTGTAATGGTGTTCGATTGGCCAGGTCGCCATAGACGTTGACGAGCAACTGTTCGCGTCCCGTCTCCTGGACATGGATGCTGGTTCTCACCTTGAGAAAGCGGAAACACGTGAGAATTAATGAAATATCTTGGTAGCACAACACTGGATTTTGATACTCTGGCTGTAGTACCCGAAACAGCCATTGTAGCAGCTGTTCGGGAAGCTGTTCGGGCATTTTTAATCTGATAGCTCTAGAATTTATGACTTGCCAGCATTATTCTCCATACTAAAAAAATCAGGCCTAAAAAAAATGAAGCATATTTTTTTTATCTCGCGAGATGGCTGTATAAATAAAGAGTCTTTGTGTCCTTTGGCAAGAGAAAGACGTGCAAATTGGGTCTGGATTCAGAAGAGAACTGGCCAAACTGAACGGATTAGAAGCCTGTAATACTATTAGGTGAATATGAGCGGGTAAGTGGAGGCTTTGCTGGCCCTTGAATGCTGAATGTTACTAACATTGTACAGTTGGACTGTTGTGTGGACGTTGATCCTAACGGCTGCTATTGGCGCCACTTTCTGGAGATTTGCTCCAAAGGAAAATCAAACGTGAGTTCATGAGAGAAGATTGAGGAAGAAATTGCATTTACTAACAAGGTCTAGTGTCTGGAGAAGCACGGTGTCGCTGACGTTGGCCATGATGTTCCTCATGTGGGCCATCACGTACTTGTGCCAGTTGCACCCGTTGGTGGAACCAAAACGGTCAGATCTGAGACCAGAGTTTGCAGAATGAACCAGATAATACAAGCTACGTTTACTATGCTATTTGAATACTGTAGAGGGATCCGGCCGGGAGCCGTGTCAGAAAAAGACACGCCTCGTTAGCCGGACAACACCGCACGATCCACTCCACCTTAGCCGGGAAGTATCAAATTCCGGCGGCAGTGGCGTGGCTTGATTTTCTCCATCACCAGAACCCATAATTCCACGGAGCGTAGGGAATTTGAGGCAGAAACAGGAGAGTATAAAGCTAGCCTAAACAAGCTAGCTGACGCGTTATCGCCAAAAGCTTGAACAACTCCGACTTACTGTCCGAGAACTCCAAGTGTTTGGCGATTATTGGTAGAAACTTCAAGTACAAAGAAGAATAGAAACGGAGGGAAAAATTTTCGCCTTTTATAGTGGGAAAAAAAATCTACAAGAATAATTGAGGCACGAAAAAAAAAAAACAATAACAGTAATCACAGTGCAGATTAGCAGAACAAGAGAGAATCTGTCACTAGCAAGATTAAAGCCAAGAACTGACCAACCAAAAGGGTCCGATCCATCACTACCGGTGGTATCCCCTAGTTGTTTGTTTGCTTCCGACCCATGTTTTTGGACACCGTTTTGGCCCCCTTTTATGCCGGGGCCTACACTGTCGCCTTCCTGTTTCGACCTGTGTTCGTGCTATGGCGGGTGATCTTTTTTGGTCTCGTGTCCATCCCGTTGCGTAGCACGGCTTTTGTTCTCGGGGTCGACGTGTCGTCGTTGCAGCTGGACCTGGCCGGCATTGTTGACGCAGTCCAGATTGCCTACCAGCTGGGAGCCATGGCCGTTTTGATGGGGATCACCATTGGAGTGGCTAGCGGTACACTGATGTGTATTGTTGGTTACATTCTCACGTGGAATAAAACCTCTTTTGAGCTCAATTTGTGGAGCAGACTCATTGGTTTGATCAGCCGGAGACCGTCTTCTAGGGCAGATCTGCCCAGACCAGAATCAGAATCCTCGACTGCAGTGGATACATTGCAGCCAAGTCCGAGAAAGTCTTCTCCGGCAGGAAATACAGACGAATTCAAGAATTTCCTTCGATCCCATCCTACGGCGATCCCCACGACGCCGAATCCCCGCAACTCCAGATCCGCGGCGCTGGCATCAGGGGTTGCATCTTCTTCGAATGTTCCTGCACGCCGTTTCTCCACCTACTACGAAGACGATGATGGATACGATACAGTCCGGACAGAATCGCACGCAGATTCTCCCGCTACCAACGCAGCCTCAAGGTTTTCCACCACACGCAGCGATTCTCTCTTTTCTTACGCACAGCACAACGACTCGGACCTACTCGACACGGTGGATGTCGGAACGCCAGATTCAAAATCACGTCCATTACTCAATATTATTCAAGAAGAAGATTCATAGACCCGCTTCTCAATTTTTTTCCAAGTGCTCCCCGAGCGGCTCTGATTACGCTACTGTTGACGTAATATTTTTTAGGTGATTCAATTTTTGACATGGGTACAACTTGTTTTGGGTCTACGAAGTGAATTTTGTTTGTACTTCAACATGATGCGGACAGTTCCATTACAGTTTCACAAACTTTCCCGGATCCAACCGAACCCGAGATATGAGTCAATCGACGATTAACAAGTCTTCAAGCCGGAGATTCAAGCCTGATCTCGATATGGAGGTCGACAGAAAGTCGTTTTTTCCTCCAAGTTTTGTGAGAGCCTTCATCCGATATGCGAGTCGGTCTCAGCGTTTGGAGACATCTATTGATCGAGCAGTGGCGATCCATTTGATCCGATTTCTCGGCAGACTGGACCTCCATCCCATGGGAGTATTACCGAAATGCCAACGGATCTTGTTGCTTGAGCTGGAGTTGGCTTTCAATGGGCCCGATGTATTTTCGGAAGGATGCTTGGGGTCGTCAGTACGATTCAAGTATCACGTACATGTCCATCTGGAGTTTGCCAATCTCGGGCGACACCCGTTGTCTGTTGCAAGATTTCACGTGCTTATGTATGCATACTTTTCGAGTCTATCGGGCTCTTCGATCTCGCGGTTTCCATTTTGGTGCCGACGGTTGTTGCTTATAAACGTACAGATACGAGTCTGTGTAGTACCACAACAATATTGATGTCGCGGCTCCTTAAACAGAAATCCGTTGTTTTGCACACGACTTTTCTTTTGAAAAAAAAATTTTTCATTTCATTTTTTTTAAGAAGATAAAAAAAAATTCATCAAGTGCTACAACAGCTTTTGTTTTGTTATTAGAGCGCTGCATCGGAATGACTGAGGAATACATCATCAAGCCAGAGAACGTGGCCCCTGTGCAAAACACGTCGGAGTGGCCTCTTCTTTTGAAGAACTACGACAAGCTGGTGGTGAGAAGTGGACACTATACCCCGATCCCTGCTGGATGTTCACCTCACAAGAGAGATATCAAGAACTACGTCTCGTCCGGTGTTATCAACCTCGACAAACCATCCAACCCATCTTCCCACGAGGTTGTTGCTTGGGTGAAGAGAATCTTGAGAGTGGAGAAGACCGGACACTCTGGTACCTTGGATCCTAAGGTTACCGGATGTCTGATTGTGTGTATTGACAGAGCCACCAGACTGGTCAAGTCCCAGCAAGGTGCCGGTAAGGAGTACGTTTGTATTGTGAGACTCCACGACGCTTTGAAAGACGAGAAGGAGATGGGCCGTGCTTTGGAAAACCTCACGGGAGCGCTGTTCCAAAGACCACCATTGATTTCCGCTGTTAAGAGACAATTGAGAGTGAGAACTATTTACGACTCCAAGTTGTTTGAGTTTGACAACAAGAGAGGTCTCGGTGTTTTCTGGGCTTCTTGTGAGGCCGGAACCTATATGAGAACTCTTTGTGTCCATCTTGGTATGCTGCTTGGTGTTGGAGGACACATGCAGGAGTTGAGAAGAGTGCGTTCTGGTGCCATGTCTGAGAACGATAACATGGTGACTTTGCACGACGTGATGGACGCCCAATGGTTGTACGATAACTCGAGAGACGAGTCTTACTTGAGAAAGATTATCTCGCCATTGGAGTCCCTTTTGACCGGATACAAGAGAATTGTTGTGAAGGATTCTGCTGTCAACTCTGTCTGTTATGGTGCCAAGTTGATGATTCCTGGTCTTCTCAGATACGAAGAGGGAATTGAGCTTTACGACGAGGTTGTTTTGATGACCACCAAGGGAGAAGCCATTGCCATTGGTATTGCACAAATGACCACGGTGGACCTGTCTTCGTGTGACCACGGAATTGTGGCCAAGGTTAAGAGATGTATCATGGAAAGAGACACCTACCCAAGAAGATGGGGATTGGGACCTGTTGCTTTGAAGAAGAAGCAGATGAAGGCCGAGGGTAAGTTGGACAAGTACGGTAGACCAAACGAGGCCACTCCAGAGTCGTGGAAGAAGGAGTACGTGAGTCACGAGAACGAGGCTCCTCCTGCCGTTCCAGAAAGTAAGCTGCAAGCTCCAGAAGTCCAGGCTGCCAAGACTTCTCTTGTGGAGTCGAGAGGTGAGACTGAGGATGACGAGTCTGCTGAAAAGAAGGACAAGAAGGAGAAGAAGGAGAAGAAGGAAAAGAAGGAAAAGAAGGACAAAAAGGAAAAGAAGGAAAAGAAGAGAAAGGCTGAAGATGGTGAAGAATCTTCTGAAAAAAAGAAGTCCAAGAAGTCCAAAGATTCTAAGAAATCCAAGAGCGAGAGCGATTAGATTGATACGCTATCCCCGTTGTTTTAGTTGTTAATATTAAAGATCAGAAAGACTCTTGCAGTAGAGAAGGACGACAAAGATAAAAAGATTGTCTGTGGATTATGTCTGTGATTATGTCATCTCACTTTTTTTTTTTTTTTTCTCTGGAATTGAGACTAGCTCACAGATATTTTTTGAAGTTACAACGTAAGCTTCGTAAACAAAATTAATTTAAGTTTCCCGTAATTGACAACATTTATAGGGTGGTTTGCACGAGCGAGATCGCCATATAAACAGCATCAACAAAGCACAGCGTTTGAGATGTCGTGGGAAGGTTTCAAGAAAGCAGTCTCCAGAGCGGGAGCATCGGTAAGTTTGACCGGCGGGCAAAACGGAATTCAAGAAGACCACTAACAAAGATTCTATAGGTGACGGTGAGGTCCGCCGATAAGATCACGGACAGAGACTATGACATGGAGGAAAGAAGATATAAAACTTTGGAGAAGTCGGGGACGGAATTGGCAAAAGAGACCAAAGGTTACCTTGACGCATTGAGAGCCGTGACTGCTTCGCAGGTTGCCATGGCCGAGATCATCAACAACTTGTACGAAGATGCGCGTGCTCTTGGAGGAGTCAACGTGGGTGGATACTACTTGAGTGCGGTGCAAGAGTATGATCAGGAGACCGTTAAGCAGTTGGACGGACCTTTCAGAGAGACTGTTTTGGACCCTATCAACAAGTTTGCGTCCTATTTCACTGAAGTCAACGAGGCCATCAAAAAGAGAGCGCACAAAAAGGTGGATTACGAGCAGGCCAAGAGCAAAGTGAGAAGACTTGTGGACAAGCCAGCTAAGGATGTGACGAAACTGCCAAAGGCTGAGAGAGAAATGCAATTGGCTAAGGATATCTTCGACGACCTCAACAATCAGCTGAAGGAGGAGCTTCCTCAGCTTGTGGATCTGAGAGTTCCATACTATGACCCATCTTTTGAAGCCCTGGTGAAGATCCAGTTGAGATTCTGTACTGAGGGATACGCGAGATTGGCTCAGGTGCAACAGTATCTGGATCAGAGCAGTAGAGATGAATACGCCAATGGACTTCTAGATGGGAAAATTGATCAGTTGTTGGCCGAGATGAGCAAACTGAACATTTGTATGCTGGGAGCGAAATAACGAGGTGAAGATTTCTGTCAGGTTAGTGCTATTTAACGATGAATGGTATTTTTTCAAGACTCAACGTATTGTAGGGGGCGACTACGGGAATACGAAATGGCTGTGTCTGGTGGAGAGTCATTTGTCTCTCGTTCCATCACCTGATTGATTGTTCGGTTGGCAATATCGGTAATTTTGGCCCGGCGACGCGGCGACGCGACGAATAAATTTTTTTGTCGCGTCGTCCCTGGAAACTTCTAGAATGTTCTATTAGGGAAAATCTGGAGATTGCAGATGGTCGCTCGTCCAAGATATGGCAATAACAAGACGGTTCTAGTACAGAAAGCAATACATATATATATGTGACGTCTGTTTCTTTACCATACTTTTTTTATTGATTTACACTTGTATTTAGCAACGTGTTATAAAAGGCAATTCCATAATGGTTAAAGAGACAAAGCTATACGATTTGCTCGGGGTGTCTCCTGGAGCCTCTGATGCCGAGCTCAAGAAGGGGTACCGTAAGATGGCGTTGAAATACCACCCGGACAAGCCAACGGGAGACACCGAAAAGTTCAAGGATATTTCTGAGGCATTCGAGATTCTATCGGATCCAGACAAGAGAGAAGTTTATGATCAATACGGTCTGGAGGCAGCCCGTGGTAACGCACCAGCAGGAGGCAATCCGTTTGCTGGGGCTGGTGGAGGAAACGGTGGCTTTGGTGGTGGCCGCACGTTCTCTCAGGCCGATGCATTCAACTTGTTCAATCAATTTGGAGGATTTGAGGACATCTTTGGTGGAGCCGGTGGATTTGGAGGCTCTAGAGGAGGTACGCCGTTCTCGTTTGGTGGAGCTGGCGGCATGCCTGGTGGAATGCCAGGTGGAATGCCAGGTGGATTTGGAGGCGCAGGGGGTGCTCCGAAGAGAGAACCAACGATTGTGGACCTGAACGTGCCAGTTACTCTGGATCTGCTGTTCACGGGAGGATCGAAGAAGATGAAAATTAAGAGAAGAGGTCCTTCTGGAGCCCTCGAGGAGAGAATAATAGACATCAACATCAAGCCGGGATGGAAGGCAGGAACAAAGTTGACATATCCGAACGAGGGAGATTACCAGGATGGTGTGAGACAGACCATACGTTTCACCCTGGTTGAGAAACCACACGAAAACTTCACCAGAGACGGCAATGATCTTAAGACGGTGATCAAGCTGTCATTCAAGGAATCGTTGCTTGGCTTTGATAGGGAAATCACTACGCTGGACGGAAGAAGAATTCCGCTGAGCAAGTCGACGCCTACACAGCCAAACTCCACCACGAAATACCCAGGTTTGGGTATGCCAATTTCGAAAGCGCCTGGCACTAGAGGTGATTTGATCATCGAGTTCAAAGTGGACTACCCGGTGTTTTTGACTCCAGAGCAAAAACAGCTGATCAACTCGACGTTCTAGATGGTTTTGAAAGGGGATGAATGAAAGGTCTTATGTGTTTGTACTATAGATATATATCATTGCATGGAACTAATAAGGATGTAGGATTTCTCAATGGTGTCAAGGGACAAAATATATGGCGTCGATCGTCGCAAAACTGCTTCTGGCGCGCGAGCGTCGATCGTCGCGGGTTTCTGTAATTTTTTTTAAGAGAGTTGATATAGTTTTTAAGCTCGAAACCTTCTCGTCTGTGTCTTTCTTCCTGAAATAACGAGCATGTCTGTTATTCTTGCGTCCGCGGGCTACGACCATACAATCCGCTTCTGGGAGGCCTTGACGGGCGTGTGCTCGCGCACTATCCAGCACAGCGACTCCCAGGTGAACCGGCTTGAAATAACGTCAGATAAGAAGTTTCTCGCCGCAGCAGGCAAGTCCAAGGTGCGGTTGTACGATATCCGGTCGGCAAATCCAAACCCTGTGACGTCATTTGAGGCCCACAACGGAAATGTGACGTCAATTGCGTTCCAGATCGAAAACAAATGGATGTGTTCTTCCAGTGAAGACGGCACAGTCAAGGTTTGGGACGTGCGGTCTCCCAGTGTCCAGCGAAACTACAAGCACAATTGTCCGGTGAACGAGGTGATCATCCATCCGAATCAGGGAGAGCTTATCAGCTGTGACCAGAACGGAAACGTGAGAATATGGGACCTTGGAGAGAACAAGTGCACCCATCGGTTGATCCCTGAAGACGACGTTTCCATCCAATCGATCAGCTGTGCATCTGACGGGTCGATGCTTGTTGCAGGAAACAACAAGGGAAACTGCTATCTGTGGGACATGAAAAACAGCAACGATCAAACTCTGTTGACCCCGGCAAACAAGTTCAAATCGCACTCCAAATACATCACGAGGGTTCTGCTTTCGTCAGATTGCAAGCATCTGGCAACGTGCTCTGCCGACCACACCACACGAATCTGGTCCACGACAGACAATTTTGCGCTGGAAACCACACTGAGAGGACACCAGCGCTGGGTCTGGGACTGTGCGTTCAGCGCGGACAGTGCGTATCTGGTGACGGCATGCTCTGACCATTACGTGAGACTGTGGGATTTGAGTACGAGCGAAACCGTGAGACAGTACAACGGACACAACAAGGGAGTCATTTGTGTGGCATTGAATGACGTTTGAGCGATGCTGGCTGGGTGAGCAGGGACTTGGAGTGGGGGTTGAGGGCTCACGACAGACGATAATAGAGCGAATTACTGGCAACGGAGCTGGGATGAACTTCTGGGCCGATCATCGGCACCAAGTAGCTCCAGAAAAAATCTGGAAGCTGCTAAAAAGGTCAGCTTTTACTGGCTTATACTTCAAGAAAATAGTCCATAAAAATCTTAATTCTGGATGGATGCGAACATTTCTCGCTCCAATAGTCGCTTATTTTACTGTTGAATGATCAACTTCTCGCCGCTAACCTTGTCATTTCTCAGCAACGACAGGCCCTCGTTCGCAGCATTCAGACCGCCGTCCAAGATTCTCAGTGGGGCGTGTTTGATTGTCCCGTTGTTGACGTACTTGACGATCTCAGTCCAGTACTTCTTGTAATCGTCCAGCATCGCCTGCTCTGGAGTCAAAACGTTGCCTCCAAGGTTCTGTGGGACGCCCTTGGCCAAATAAGCCAGCGAGAACGTGATCTTCACGTTGTCTCTTGGCTTTTCAATCACATCTGCACCAAGGAAAAGCAGGTTTTCCAGGACAGCAGGTGACTTCTCTGCCAGAGCAGAGTGAGTCTGGTTCAAAGTGGTTGCATTCGAAACAGTGTCGAAACCGTAAATGACGTTCTCGCCTCCAGCAGCCTTGATCTGGTCAACGACATCGGCATCGTGGTAGTCAAAAGTCTCGTCGGCTCCGAGCTCCTTCAACAAAGCATGGTTTTTTCTGGAAGCAACAGCGTACACAGTGAGTCCGTAAACGTGTTTGGCAATCTGGGTGGCCAGAATACCGGTTGCTCCGGAACCTCCCCAAAGCAGCAAAATCTTGCCCTTTTGTTGCGACTTGTCAAAGGAAAGCTTGAAGTTGTGCGCAAAAGTAAGACCAATGGTCACCAGACCGAGAGTTATGGAAGCAGCTCCTTCAAAAGTGGTCACCGGAGCAGGCTCAACTTGTTTGGCCGAGGAAACCAACTTCGACTCGTACTTGATTGTCGTAGCTGGATTGGCAACAACGTACTCTTGGAAGGTACCGGATGTTGGCTCAAAAGTGTAATTTCCGTGGTTGAACAAAGACACATGGTCGCCAACAGAATACCCTTTGACATCTGAACCAACAGCGACAACAATTCCAGCAGCATCACTACCGGCAACGCATCCTTTCGAACCCCAACCAACCACTGGGTGTTTCCAGTCGGTAGGGTTGAAAGCGTTGGCCTTGACCTGCACGAGCAAAGAGTCTGCAGGAGGAGAAATCGTTTCGACTTCTTCAATGCTAACAAGCTTGAGATCCTCGGTGGATCCAGTGAGAACTGCGGCTTTATGGGTCGATGGAAGAGACATTTTTTGGGGATATTTTGTTAGTCTTACTTCAGTTTCCAAAGCAGCTACGTCTTTCTACAGCCTTTTATACGTCAAAATTCCACCCCATTCGAAGATTTTAGTCTTAGTAATACAACATATTGTTCCCGAGATGTTCCCGAAATTTTCTATTGTTCAGTTGAGAAAGGAAGCAAGCAAGCAAGATAGGCCTCGCTCCTGCATGTTCTCGAAGAACGTCATACAACGGTTTCTCGCGCCACAGAAAATATGCTAAAAAAATTGCAAAAAAAAATAAACGACAACAGCAGGACTCGAACCTGCGCGCGAAAATCGCAAAAGATTTCTAATCTTTCTCCTTAACCGCTCGGACATGTTGCCTCAATTGAAAAATTGTTTGGGTCATACCTATATGTTCCGTTTCCAGCGCTGTGACATAATGTCCGGTTGTAGGTTGTGTCTAGGGGATATGTTTTGGAGCAACAGATGAAGGCATAGACTGCAGAAAATTGCTCCAAAAAGGGTAGCATATGATTCATCCACCGTTCTCCACGCTTTTCTTGTTTTCAGGATGTCATATAAAGTGGACTGATTATTGCTCATTCAAATAAGATATAAAACTATATTGAAGAGAACTTCCCCACCATTGATTTTGAAATCCAACTGTGAGCTTCGGTTCATCAATTACAAGCCTCTAGTATCCGCCAATAAACCTCCTCTGCCTGATGTGCGATGATATCCGATCTGAGAAGCAGAGCTGTTCTGTTACCTCCCCCCTATCTCCCTGGACTGTCCTTTTCAATGATACACACGTGACTAAAATCACACGACATGTTTTTTTTACTCGGTAAAAAAAAATCTTTTACTCTCACAATACTGTCTATCTTCAACCATATCTGGGTGCCTTACTATACCCATAATCGGACCACATGGCTCGACCGTTTTCTGAGGTCAGACAGCATCGGAATACCGTCTGTGAAGTTTATCGAACACTTCTTCGAAATGCCCTTCATTGCCGCAACTTGTCTATTCCCTTGCGGCTCAAGCTGGTGGACAGGATCCGAGGGACCTTGAGGAAACAAAGGAACGTGGTCAATTCCTTGGTTTGCCAAGAGAAAATCCACGAGGCGCTCAAATGGAACGAGGTTTTAAGGAAAGTCGATTTGAAGGACGAGGAAATGCTTTTGCTGCTCGAGCAGAAACTTGGTTCTGGATGTACAAAGCAAGTCGAGAATACGCTGGACGTCCTCTTGAAAGACGAGAAACAGCGGGAGCGACAGAAAAAACAGCTGAATGCAGAGAAGCATCGGCTGTGCAGTTGGATCAAGCGATATCTTGAGATCAAACAATATCACAATCTACTTCCGAAAAAGACCCCATTAGACGAAAACTACGTCTCCGAGATCCTGCGATCCCGGGCCATTCATGAGAGGACATATGGTTCTATGATGGTGTTAGCTGATAAGCTGAAACGGCCCTCGACGGCCAAGCTTCGAAGTGTTTCAGGTACGTCCAACAGGATTGCTGTGATCCAAACTCCTTGGAATAATATAGTGGTTCCCTCTCCCTACTGTTTTCTTCACGCCCAACGCTCGCGCAACGAGAGAAATGTAAGGGACATCAAGAACTTTAATACTTATCAAGATGAGTGGCGGAAACTGTACGAATACGAGCGCAATTGGGAGAGGTTGACACGCACTGCGGACAAAGCAGACAATGGGGATTGGCTGGAGATTTTCCGTTGGTATAAGAAAGAGCTCAGGAAAGAGAGCCAAGCTATTTTGGATACCACTGTGGAATACAACAAGAGGCAGTGGTGTTATTTCCAGAAGATGAAGCCGGATTTCGACAAAATTTTCGAGCGTTCGCAGAAGAACATGGACAGACTTCTGAAGGAGGCGGAGGCCAAACAGATCGGACCATACACCGACGTTGTGGAGGAGGATTTGGATGAGTTGCTAAGAAAACACGGTTTCCGTCCTCGGTCGGAACTGCCGAATTTGAAGAAGCAGGAGAAGGAGAATTCCCAAAAATGGAGAGTCCCAAAGTTACAATCATGTCATCGTTCCTATGTATCTATGCCATAAACAGGCTCTGACGGCTGGACTCCCTCGTTCTCGACAATGACGATGCTGTTGAACTTGTCAATGAGGTCGTCTGTCTCGAGGTGGGGGTCGTCGATCTGCATCTTTCGAAGCAGACTCACGATGTCCGAGGCGTTGGATTGCTCTTTCTTTTCAAATATATCGTCCAATAGTATCACTGAAGCCTCGAAGGCCCGCGGATGGAAGAACGGCAGCGACAGGTCCGTCCGGGAAAACAGCGCCTCGGGACTTAGTTGGTTTTTGTAGAACTCCGAGCATTGGTAGTGTCGTTTCGTGCAGAACTTCGAGTTGTACGATCTGGGCAGCTTGAGCTGCGATACCAGCTTGTTGAGCTGGATCTGTTTGATCTTGGCCGAGTCTTGGAAGTCGCACAGCGGATACCCGCAGTAGTGGTTGATGATTCTCTCGGTCACCAGTTCTTCGTAAGATGTGGTTGAAAGATACCGCGACAGAACCTGCAGCGTTTGTTTATCGCAATTTCCCTCCATGAGCTGCTCGATCAGCGCAAACGTCAGCTTGCTGGCCTCTGCCGGAGTGAGCGTCGACTTTGTGTCGAAGGGCCGTAGGATCTGAACGATATCCGATATTGTTGTTCCCATGCTGAGCTTTCTGGATGGTAGAGACTGTGTGTGTGGTCCCGCCTAACTTGGGTCAGCTGTGGTGTGTTGGCGGCGATCGCTTAAGGAAATTTCTCCGGGGAAAAACAGCACGAATTCACCTGGTGAGGTTGGCTGGAAAAATTAATTTCACGGGGAACAATTCCATCCAAGAGATATTCCGAAGAGCGAGCTTGGGTGTGACTTTTGAGCTGTTCTGGGGAGTTTGGCTGGTAATTCCAACTTTCAGCGAACTCTGTTGAGTCCAGTGGCTTACGCTCTTGGTTGGACGTCCCTACTTAGCTTTGGCTTGTCCATCGATCGACGCGACTATTTTCTGTCATTTGGTGACCCGTCTCAAATATGGCAGACTCACGCCTGCGATTAGTATTTTCTGTGTAAACACACATCATCTCCATAGCTGGGCAGGTGCTCTGCTCAACGGGAAACCAATTGCTAACTGTTTTTCATGACTTCCACTCGCCGACGGCCTGTCAGCTCCCCCGGATCCGTTCCCAATCTCACCGTGGTGACACAGCAACCGTCCAAACCTGAAACGTCTCCCGTCAGAAATGCCACAACCTCCGATATCCGTCGTGGCTCACGCTCGGAGGGCTCGCCGTCTAACGTCAAACATACCAACTCGAACGGACTCACTCTGTGGCAGCTTCTACTGAGCGAACTGAACATCCCAAGCAGCGATCCGCAAAAAACGGCTGCGCAAACCACCGACATGGACGACCCAGCAATTAACTCTGAGCTCTTGCTGAACTTCGTTAGATTGCCCCTGCATCTCGAAAAATTCATGTCATTTGGAATTATCTACTGTCTTGTGGTTTTTTTGCGTCTGTTAACGGTTACTCCGCTCCGATTCGCCATACATTCCTACAGACTCGTGCGATCGAGCTTCAGCAAAAGCACCACCACACCCAACTTGTTGATCTTGAAGAACGACGTGATTTCCGTTTTTCTGATATGTTCCAGTTTGGTCTTACTGAGCAACCTGGACTCGAGCAGAATCTACCACAATATCAGAGCAGGAACCGCGGTCAAACTGTATTTCATGGTTGGAGTGCTCGAGATCGCAGACAAACTCCTCAGTGCCGTGGGACAGGACATCATCAAGGTTGTTTATCATATCAAAGTTGTCGGAGTTGACAAAGATTCGAGATTGGCGTTCAACTTATCGCATCTGCTAAATTTTTGCATCATTTCAACCATTGGAATCGTCTATCTCACTATACATTCTTATGTCCTGGCCTACCAGGTGATGGCGTTGAATGTGGCCATCAACTCATATTCCAATGCGCTTCTGA
This sequence comes from Ogataea zsoltii, assembly GCA_003709205.3. Taxonomy (NCBI): domain Eukaryota; kingdom Fungi; phylum Ascomycota; class Pichiomycetes; order Pichiales; family Pichiaceae; genus Ogataea; species Ogataea zsoltii. The sequence goes on from PPKH03000003.1 coordinate 342,191, forward strand.
CGCTCATATTGTCAAACCAATTTGCAGAGCTGAAAAGCTCGGTTTTCAAGAAGAGCGAAAGAGAAGGTTTATTCCAAATATCCTGTGCAGATCTCAACGAGCGCTTTCAGCTGTTTGTCATGCTCTTCATCATCTCTTCCAGAAACTTGTTTCAAATCTACACCAACAACACTTCGACTAACGGCCTTTTTGATAACCTCAAGCCGAATTCGTGGTCCAGTCACATGACCTTCTCCAAAAACCTCAACAACTGGATTGGGCTGCTCATGGGCCCGATGTTCGTCGTTTTTGGGTCGGAGGTGCTTGTTGACTGGCTCAAACACTCGTTTATCACCAAGTTCAACAGAATCAAGCCGACAATCTACTCACGATACATGCGCGTGCTTTCGGCAGACTATATTAGCAGCTTCAAGTCCAACCATTCCACCGCAGACACATCTGCCGACGAGTATCCGGAGATGCTTCTCAAGAGAACTGGATTGCCTGTTCTTACTCTAGTGGTTGTTTTTGTGAAAATGACACTCTACCCGTGGGTGAAACACTTTTTGTTCAACGAGGAGTCTGAGAAAATCAGCGTTTTCGGACTGTTTTTGATTATAATTCTGTTTGGACTGGCGATGTTTATGAGACTGATTTTGTCGCTCATTCTTTTGCAATGGTCAAACCGTGTTATGCGCACCACTAACACCCAGAAGCCGATCACCAGTGACTATGTGAAGGGCAGTCCCAACGTGACGCTTACAGACCTCAAAGGGCCCGCCGCAAGAGCACATTTGTACGAGAGCAATGAGCCTGTTCCACCCTCATTAGAGGAGATTCGGGTCGCCAAGGCTAACGGGAAAGACAAGCTGGATTCGGTTGTGAGGTTCGATATGGCTGACAAGAGAATATGGTGAGCAGATAGGAGCCCAACTGTCAGACCTGCGACAGTAACGCAAGATGGTCCAGAACCTGACAACTCCTTTCATTTCTGTTAATAGAAGATGCACGATAACCACCCGATTCAAATGCTCAAGTAATAAGCCTCACCAGCGAGCATGTCAACTCTGTGTGTCTACGACTTCCTAAACAGGAAATTTTTTCTTATCAGTAAATTTTTCATCCATCCTCGAGGAGGAAAAAAAAAAAAAAAACCGTAGCCGTCGCTTTGGGGACACCATCAATAGCATTCAAACCATCTTGCCGATGACTTCCGAGACATCGCCGCTTCTTGAGCCTGTAGTCTCACAGACTTCCAAGAATGAAGTGATTACACCGTCGTCGGAATTGCGAGTGGTGGCCAAAAGCAGCTCGCCTCTGATATTGGCTTTCTTCCTGCAATACTTCTTGAGCGTGAGTCCCCTATTGGTGATCAGCCGTCTGTCTACGCTCGCTCTTGGAGCAGCAACTCTTGCAACAATGTACATGAATATCACTTATCTTGGTGTCATACAGGGTGCTGTTACCGCCATCGACTCATATGCCCCTCAGGCATTTGGCGCCGGCAATTTCCATCTTGTCGGAGAGTCTGTTCAGAAAAATCTCGTTGTCAACACAATTCTGCTTATTCCAATGGTCTTTCTGTGCTGGTTCAGTGAGCCGATTCTTGGATTTTTGCAACCTGATCCCAACCTCGCCAAATTGGCTCAGGATTACCTCAGAATCACAACAATTGGTGTTCCCGGACTGCTGATTTTCGAGCTCGGAAAGAGATTTCTACAAGCACAGAAAATTTTCCATGCCTCAACATACGTTTTGGTGGTTGTCTCACCTCTGAGTCTTCTGCTCACCTACGTTTTTGTTTTCAAACTTGACCTGGGTTTCATTGGAGCCCCTATCGTGGTTTCTCTGTCGTTCTGGGCAATGGCCCTGCTTCTGTTGGCATACATTGTCTTTGTGGATGGCCGTAAGTGCTGGAACGGGTTCTCCCGTCGTGCTCTATTTACCGGACTCTATGACCAGATCTATCTCTCGCTGTTTTCTCTCGTGGCAGTGGAGGCGGAATACTTTGCGTTTGAGATCATGTCGCTTGCAGCAGCCTACTTTGGTGAGGTAGAACTGGCAGTCCAGTCCATCTGCTCGGCTGCAGGTTCGTTGATCTTCCAGGTGCCGTTTGCATTGGCATGTGCCATAGCTACACGTGTTGGTATGTTGATCGGGGCTGGTAACAAGGAAAATGCTAAGAAATGTACATTTTTATGTATGAAGGGAGCGGTCATTCTGGGAGTGTTCAATTGCGTTGTTCTCACCATCTTCATGGTTCCGATCACCAGGATTTTCACCAACGATCCTATAGTGGCCGCGAAATGCTACCGAGTTCTTCCTGTGCTGTTCGTCACGCAGTGTTACGACACCTTGAACGTTACCTGCGCCGGTCTGCTGCGGAGTCAGCGCAAACAGGACGTTGGGTCAGTCATGAGTCTGGGGTGCTATTACATCTTTGGCCTGCCATTTGCGTACTTTTTGTCTTTCAAGCTTGAGCTTGGAGTCATTGGACTGTGGATCGGTCTGACGGTCGCAGTCTTCGTCCTGACAATCATGGAAATCGTTCTGATTCTCAGAACAGACTGGGACGAGGTAATCGAAAAGGCGGCTGCCGCCCCAGACGAGCCGTTTGACCTACCAGCTTGATAAAGTCTGGTAACTTGTGTATATCATCATAGTCACTCCAAGAACAAATATCGTATAGTTGGCCACCATCGTTCTCGTTGTCAGCTCGCTGCTGAAACTTCTCAGATATAACAAAGGAGGATAGATGTAAATCAGCGGAATGCAGGTGAAGCTACCGATGAGCGACACAAACCGGTCCAAATCGCTGGAACCGATGTAGCCGATGAAACACATCCCGAGAACGACGGCCACTCGCACAAGATTCTTGAGCCATTTGATTGTCGAGTCGGACTTCCCAGACATGATACCGTTAGAGTCAACGACCTGAGAAGTCACTGGCGACAGCTCCGAGACAGAGTCGTATACTGGGAAATCGCCTGAAATCAGGTTTCTAGACTCCGAGTCCCGTCTGATTTTGTCTTTCCATGTCTTTCTGTTTTGGTGGAAGAGGTAATTTTCGAGGATCTTGATTGCCGGGAAGAGCTGGAGCGGTGTCGACAAAAGAATGGCCAAAGCGTAGAACAACTGGATCACCAGGGCAGCGTTGTTCTTGGGGAAGTTCATCAGAATCACTGTCTTGACGTCATCACCGTAACTTAGGTAAGCAACACTCGAGAGGGTGACGAAAATCACCGTCACTGTGACCATCACAAGAACGAGCAACTTGTTGAACTCCTGCGGATTGGCCATGGATTCTTGGATTGGAATCAAAAGTCCGATTCCCTCGTAAGAGAAAACCGCAGTCCCAATGAACAGTGTCCAGGTTTCGCTCTTGAACATTGACAATTTTGGGGACACACCACTGAGCACTAGATGGATCGAAGAACACATGTAAATGTAGATCAGACCGAGGAAAATACAAGCATCAGCAATAAGTGCTGTAAAGCTCAATTTCCCGATATTTCGGGTCAGCGAAAGCGGCAGGAAAACGAACAGTTGCACCAGCATAAACAGTTCAAGTCCGTATTCATTCGACGTTAATGATTTCACAACCTCCTGCAGGTTCTCTGCGACAAAGACAACGTAGCCACTGGAGAAACCAAGCTGTGACATCGCCAAGGATGTCAGAATCAACAACTGGAACTTGGGTCCATAGAGCTTCAATCCGATGTCTCCATACCCTGTGACTCGTCCCCTCGAGACTGAGCTTATCAGGGAAGTAAAACAATAGTATGAAATCAGCGAGAATATCACAATCATAACGTTGCAAAAAAGAAGACCTCCGTTGGAAAACGACTTGGGCAACAAAACCACTCCCGTCCCAACAAACGCTTTCAGAAGTAAGAGGAAGGCCTTTCTGTTTGACACTTTGTGCTGTCCGCTTTTCCTGGCCTTGGTTCCTCGTTTTGTCCTGGAAAACTTCTTGTGTTTCTGCAGCATTCTTTTCGAATCGGAGAGCAATTGATACTGCAAGTTTGCCGCAACAGGAATGATTCCGCTTCCCGTTGAGAGGTTCGACAGCCTGCCTCGTCTGCCGCTCTGATACTGTTTCACGGGCGAAGAAACAGGATATAGAGACGGACTCTCGACATCTCCAAGAGCGGTCTCGAAGTCATCATTATCACTAATCTCTCCTCCACTGGTCTCTGCCTCAGAAACATCCGATGATTCCTCGTCAAATGCGGATTCGTCGTCTTCATCATCATTCTGCTCTCTCAAATCCTCACCTGCAAAATGACCGTACAATGCCAGAAACTCGATGAAATTCCGGGTGAAGAAGTTCGGAGTCTCAGAATCAACAGCTGCTCTTCGCCGAAGTTTCCGCAGTTGACTGTGATTCTGAACGGGCCTGAAGTCCCCGTTCTCCTCCCCCAATCGCTCCCGCATGTCTTCAAGCTGTTGATCGCGATGTTTCTGAGCAATGAAACTCCTCCTGAAGCCTCCGGGAAGAGTCATTTCGTTGACAGGCATCAACACTTCGTCATTGGGCTTCAAAGATAACGACTCAGAGCTCGCAACCCGTCGCAGCGGAGAAACAGACTCCTTCTGCTCAGAGACCCAGTTGTAGATCCCTCGCGTGATGTCTCCACCTTGTCTTTTCAACGAGTCCGAATAGAAGCCAGTACCAGCTGGCGAGCTATCACGTGAGTGTTGATCACGTGAGCCACCGTCCATGTTCAGGTGTCTTCCAATGATCTCCACCACTTCAGGGTTGGGGTTTTCCACGTCAATTCCGGGATTTATGGGATCTTGAGGGCCTGGAGTCGCCGACCGCGACCTGACAACCGAGTCAACCATCTTGGAGCCTCCTCCCGACCTGTAACTAGAATTATTGTCTCTCAAATATCCCGGAAGTTTGTTTGATGTTGTCACCACAGAAGATGACATCATATTGGAAAGAACACTGTATCTTCTGCTGCTTTTGACTCCGACAGCAGGAGAATCACCTACAACATTGGCTGACGAAACAGTGTTGGGAAGCTCATTGAATCCACCGGTAATCGTCACAGGTTGCGAAGAGTCGACGTCCGACGTCGCGACGACAGCACTGGTTGTAGGCTCACTTTGTTCTGCAGAATCGTCAGGGTTTTCCTCCAATCTCTCGCTACCTACGCGAGTTCGAAAGGACTCACCCACATTTTTCCCAATGTACTTGGCAGAAAAGTTGCCGAGCTCAAAAACACTCTGAGTGTTGAGTCTTCTGAAGGACTCTTCTTGGTTTGATCTCTCCCCCTTTTTTCTTGCTATGTTTACACTCTCAGATAAGACGGCTGTCTTATCTCGGCCCTCCGAAGGGATGATATCACGTGCAGGAGTGCTCATGCTGAGGTGGGAGTGGCCACAAATTGCTAGTTGAATGCAGGCTTGGATGAAACGTTGTATATATCTTCCAGTCAAGAGGTCAAGGCCTAATTGAATTTTGTATATTCTCGAGGAAAATTTTATGGAGAAACAAGGCGGTGTAAATGATGCAAAAATTCCGTGTGAGAAATTGTTCACCAAATTTGGTGGATACAATTCGATCTGTCGATTCAATTCGTAAGAAAATTATCTATTAAGATTCTCTCTAGCTCGTGATTCTTTTGACTTCTTCCTCTTCCTCTTCCTCTTCTTCGTCAATACCCAGACTTTCCAACAAGCTCAACAACTCCGCATCTGGATGAACTGGAAACGCTAGGTTCTGTCTGTGCACAACGTACTCCGAATCAAAGTATTCCAGAACAGAAGGCAGCTCCACAGTATGCAGACCCTTGATTTTGTCAATCTCGTAGCTCGAGTAGTTGCAGCGGCCGCGCCCCACTGTCAAAAGCTTCTTTGTGGCATCTAATTGACCGGTCTTGCTGTCACGGAATCCCAACTTGATGTTCACACATTCCAGCTGTCCAAAGGTACCTTCCGTGGCTATCACCCCCACAGGCAACAGACCCGCTCTGTTTCTTCTTGTGATGGCCCGATAGCATCCAAGGTCGATAATCACCGAGCCTGCCGGCTTCAGTCCGTGTAACAGCCAGAACTCCTTGTTTTTCACAGTGTTTCTAGGTTGTCCAATAAACCGCGTGTGCAGAGGGATCTGTTTATCCGTCAACTTCTTCATCTCAAGGGCGTTTGTATGTGCAAACTCGTCTGCAGATTCCACCGCACAGATCTCCTTCGCATTTCGGAAACCAGAGTCAGCCTCACAGATATAGTTGGCAATGTCAATCATATTCTCAGGGTGGTTCGAATGACAGATCACCGTAGTAACCCCGGCGTTCGTGGCCAGATCGGCAGCAATCAATTTCGTCTCCATTCCTCCAGTTCCAACGCTGGATCCAGATGACTTGGTGTTCACATCCAGACTGCTCATGTTCCTCACCACTAACACAGGCTTGGCATCAGGATTCAACCGCGGATTGTCCGTGTAAAGACAATCAACGTCCGTCAACAAAAACAGAAAATCGGCATTGCACATCCCAGCAGTAATTGCAGACAGTGTATCATTGTCACCAAACTTGATCTCCTGCGTGGAAATAGTATCGTTCTCGTTGACAATCGGGATCACATCCATGTCAAGCAGCTCTTCAATTGTGTTTTCGGCGTTTCTGAATTGAGAAAAGTCAATAATGTCGTTTCTTGTGAGCAAAATCTGCGCAGTCGTCTGGTTTTGGTACCTGAACATATCATCCCACAGAGAAATCAATTTCCCTTGTCCAATCGCCGACAGCGCTTGCACCGCAGCCAATTTCTTGGGTCTACGCGTCATTCCCATACGATTAAGACCAACAGCAATGGCACCCGACGTCACCAAAACTATGCGGTGACCCTGTCTGCGCAGCTTCACCAACGTCTCCACAATCATGGAGACGTTGGCAATCCGGGGCTCACGAGTTTTCTCGTCCACGATGGACGACGAGCCCACCTTGACGACTATCGTGAACTTCTGCTGTGCTGCCGCTGAGCCTTGGCCAGCTGTGTCTGTGTCTGTGTCTGGAGACATGATGCAAGTCGCCTAACAAGGTGAAGATTGGATGCTTTTTTGATGGTTCGATGATCAGTCTAAAATGATCATTTTGTGAGTCAACCATTTTTTTTCCACGAATTTTCGCTAAATCATCCAAAGTTTTTTTGTGCTTCACAAGCCACACTCAAGATGTGGCAAATTATTGTGGCTGGTGAAAATTGATGGTCAAGTCGTTGTGATGAACGCCCGCATGTGTCAGGATTCCATGCCAGATGAAAGATTGAATATAGACACGTTACTATTGCTCTGATCGTCTCGTTCATTGATCACAAAATCATCGTTGACCGCGGAGTTAGAGAGGAAACTCTCGTTTGTTGGTATGCGAACCCCTCTATTGACATCCTTGTCCTTATCCATATTGAAAGGCTGTCTGCACATGGGACAGAGTCCTTTGGCTGTCTCTGTTTCAAGCCACTTCCAGATACAATGCATGTGAAATGCGTGTTGACACTCACCGATAACTGCTTTGGTTAGTACTAGCGCTAAGCCAAACATCAAAAGTTTACCATACCTAATGGACACTCATCTCCAGGATATTTGCAAGTGGTGCATGTACCGTCGAAGGAGACGCGACAGATACCGCACACCTCATCTTCTGGGACGTCCCAATGCCACGAATACACAGCGTAACAGCTGTTTAACTTGATTTTCATGCCGATTGCAGATGAACTTGCAAGAATATAAGCCAGGATTCAGACTATGTTGACTGAACTTCTAGCTGTTGAAAGGACTGTTGAAAAGGTTTCGAGCTGTACAGGAACAAAATAAAGTGCGTAGGGTTTGTTTATTTATTTTGCCCATGATCTCAAGGTCGATCGACGTTTAACGACGCACGCGGCTCAAAATTTTTTTTTGATTTTTTTTTTTTTTCGGAAAATTTTATCTTGAACTATTCTCCAAGAAAGAGAGAAAGGCTGATAAGAACGAACCTCGTCAAGCTACGATTGAATTTCAGCACACAACATGTCGACAAAGAAGTGGATTGACAAGAAAAAAGCGCAGAATTATGCGCTTCTTCACAGAGCTCACGAGGATCCGTTGTACTACAATGACGAGGCAAGTGAGCGGGTTCTTGTTCCAATCAAGAAAGACACCAAAAAGAGAAAGGAGAGACTTGAAACTCGTGATGATCTGCAGAAAGAACTGGATAAGGAGATAGAACAGGGACAAATCAGAAAGAATGAGGGAGAAGCCGCATTGTACGGTATCACCTACGATGACTCGCAGTATGATTACATGCAGCATTTGAAAACCATCGGAGAGAACAACGAAGGTATATTTATTGCCAATGAGGCGTCGAAACCAGCATCTAAGAACAAGGAAATCAGATTTAAAGAGGAGGCCGAGGTGGTTCTTGATCTCCCCGAGGACATGATTCCTTCCAAGGAAACCATTGCTTACGATTACCAGAGACAGCAGAATGTGCAGGATACGATAAGTGGGTTCAAGCCCGACCTGGATCCGGATCTTAGGGAGGTCCTCGAAGCTTTAGAGGATGAGGCGTACATTGATGGAGATCAAGATGTAGATGATGTCGATGTTTTCTCCCAGCTTCTTTCTGGAAAGCAAAAGGAGATTACTTTGGATGAGTATGATGGACAGGATTATGCCGAGGAAGAGGATTGGGATCTTGACAATTACGACGATGAATATGCTGGCTACGACTCTGGAAATGAAAAGGGTGACAACTTTGACTGGGAAAAGGATTTCAGCAAGTTCAAAAAGGCACAATCCAGAGGAAAGATTGGCAATGACTGGGATTCCGATGATGACTTTGGTTCTGATGAGGAAGAACAAGAGGAGGAAGAGGATGCATTGGGAGATCTCCCGGATATCGGGGCCGCCAAGTTGAAATCCAAGAGCTCCAAAAAGAAGGAAAAGAGAAAGAAGGGAGCCATGACTGATATTTCCTCGTATTCGATGTCTTCTTCTGCACTATGCCGGACAGAGCAGTTGACAATAGTAGACGACAAGTTTGATGTGATGAAGGAGAAGTACGAGATAGAAGAGGAGGATGATTACCAACCCTTTGATTTTGCAAACGAGAGATCTGATTTTGCTGGTCTTGTTGACGACTTCCTCGACAACTACCAACTGGAGAAAGGAGGACGAAGACTGGTCAAAAAGGATGAGGAGCTCGAGAAGATCCGGAAAGCTGCTGACAGTGTCTCCAGGAGCAAGCTTGCTGCTCGTAGAAAGAAGAACGAGTCGAATAAACAAGGCTCTTCGGTTTTCAGTGGATTGACAAAGGGTATGGGTAATCTGGATATCAAATAGAGAGACGGACAAAAATAATTGATACGATAATATTAGAGTTGTAGAACTTCGTGATGACTTCTTACTGGTGACAGAAGATATTATGAGTGGCTGTTCTGGCGAACCAGAACCGATCGAGAGCGTGGAATCGAGTCGAAAGCTACACTTTCAGTGATAAAGTTTTCACCCGATACAAGACATGTTTTGGGGGGCTGTTAGCTGCAGTCGAGAGTTCAGAATGAATTGAATCAGTTAACGAAAGCCCAAAAATATCTTGGTTTAGATTTTCCTTTGTATTATTGCAGACAATAATTTACAATGGCAATGCAGCGCATTCGGTATGATAGCTTTTACCAGAAAAATCACAACCACTGTGTTTCAAGTCTATCAAGAACACGACTTCCAGCGAAAACGGGGATATTCAAGATTTAACTCCTAGCAGATTTATTTATGTGCGTGCGGCTCGGGTCTCACAGAAATTTTTTTTTTTTTTTTTTTTAATAAAAAATTTCAAGAACTTTTCATGGTACTGTACCATAGTCGACTGACAAATTAGACACGCACAACATGGCCAAAAGAGTGAAGACACTATCAGACAAGATAGCAAAAGAACTTGTGCGTCCAAAGAACCGGGACCACGACATTGAAGACGAGGGAGCTGGATTCAGCAGCGATGACGACAGATCGAGTGGGTCGGAGGACGAAAGCAGCAAAAGAGAGCACTATGTTGAGTCTTCCAAGAGTAAGCTGCGAGACGTTGGCGTGAGTCTTGGGCCTAAGTATGCGGGAGAACGTGCCAGCAGGGCTGAATTATTTGAAGAGGCGGGGCACAAGAGGGAAGATGACGAGGACGAGGACGAGGACCAAGACGAGGGAAGTGAAGACGTTGAGGACGATGTTGAGGACGACAGCGAAGACATTTTGGGTGATGTGACAGACAGTGAAGCTGAAGATGAGGAAAGTGAAAATGATGAAGAGGAAAGTGAGGAAAGTGAGGAGAGCGATGAGGATGGTGAGAGTGACACTGCTGAAAACGACTACCGCAGAAAAAAGTTGGCCAAGCTTCTGGCTGAAGAAAAGAAACAGATGATTTCCCGCCTTTCTTCCACTGCTAAATCTGACGCCCTCAAAGGCTACTCCATCATTACTCAAAACAGATTGTACGACCTGATCCTTGATTCTAGAATCAAAATTCAGAAAGCCATGACGGCCGCAAACCGGCTTCCTCTGGATAAAGAGACTTACGACGACAACAAGGACAAGAAAACAGAGAAAAAGGTGGATGAGGTGAACGAGCAGCTGCACGACCTGATCAAGAAGGTGCTTGAGGTCCGGGCAAAGTTGTACAAGAAGGACAAGATCGTCGAGTCTGACGTGAGCGTGAACCTCAAGAAGAGAAGTCTTGAGACGGCCATGGAGGAGTCCAACAAGCTGGACAGTCTTTTGGAGCCATACAAAAAGAACGTGCTGATCAAATGGTCCAATAAGGTGCAAGCAGCCTCGGGATCATCGGTTTTGGACTCAAGCAAGTTCAAAACGATCAATCAGGATGCGTATTCGCAGGTCCAGAGCAACCTGCAAGACATGGACAGATTAATCAAGAGAACGAGAATGAACAGAAGAAATGTGGTTCCGTTGGGCTACAAGGAGCCTGAACAACGGAAGAATGAAGAGGAAGATCCCGAGCTGGAGGACATCGAGTACCAAACGGTGGATAAATCGCTGCAAGAGAAAGAACACATCTTTGACGATGACGATTTCTACAGAGTTCTTTTGAACGATATGGTGGACAGAAAGATTTCGGACAAACAGGCTGCGTCTTCTGCTGCCATCATCACGCTGACCAAGAACAAGATTCACAAGAACTACGACCGCAAGGCTACCAAAGGCCGGAAACTCAAGTACAGCATTCAGGAACCACTACAGAATTTCGAGGCTCCTAAGAAGAGCAGTTTCGTGTGGAATGATGATCAAATCGACGAATTTTTTGCCTCTCTGTTGGGACGCAAGATGGACATGAACGAGGAGTCCGCGGCGGAGGAGAGCGACGACGAGGAGAGTGAGAAGGCTGCGATCGTGAGTTCTGGATTGAAGCTTTTCGGATGAGTTTTGAGTTCAGTGAGCAGAGAAGTAATTATGCAGGGGTTATAGAGATAGAAAAAAATAAGCGACTTACGAAGTGTAAAGGTGGACACATTGGATGAGTTTTTAGAAGGCTGGAGGGGGCCGAAAATCAGAGCTTGAGCCTGCTTTCTGGTTTTCTTGAATAAATTTGCACAAAGTTACAAGCCTCACTTCAAAAAATTCGTATCTAAAAAAAAAAAAAATTGTGTGGACTTGTTATCGTTCTTTCAAGGGGTGGCTACAACGACCGTATAACATTCTGGAATGGAGAATGACACAATTGATGCCCAGGAAGAGGAAATCCAGCGCGTGAAAAGCCCTGAGAGCTCAGAAGATGTCAATGATATGTGTGTCGGAGAGGAAACAACGGAGACGATAAGAGGGAGTGAAGAATCGAAGAGACAGACAGACGATCATGACGAGGACAAAATAAGCAATTTGGCTGAAGAATCAGCAGGATTCAAGCATATTGGAGATATCGAGACTCAAACTGAACAAGCGGAGACACTCGGCGAACCAGAGGTGGCAGAAACAACGACAACTGAAGTCGTTGATCACGAGACGGCTGGACAAGAAACAACACAGCAAGAGACGTCAGAACACGAGCCCTTTGAAACGAGCGACGTTGATAAGGAACTTGAACCACAGGAAACGAAAACTGAAGAAATTGAGATGGAAGAATCAAAATTATCAGATCCTGCTCGTTCGGACGAACCGCAGATAGTGATATCTGGCGGACCTTATTCGCTGATAGACCTTGTACAAAACATTCCACTGGAGAATTCAGACATTCCCGAAGCCAAAGAACCATTTATCACCTGCATTGAGGCTTGGGAGATGAATTTGTACATAGGAACCAGCTGTGGAGAGATCATACACATGTACAAAATAGACGATGAATGGGGATACATTCAAGTCTCGCGACAACGATTCAGCAACACCAAGTTGAAACAGATTGACAAAATACTGCTTCTTCCTGAGGTATCGAAGGCCTTGATTTTGTCGGGCTCCACAATGAACGCATACATTCTTCCTGAGCTTTCTCCTGCCAATATCGGCAAGGTGAAAGACGTGACGGACATTTCGATCAACTATGACGAGTTGCAGTTGGATTCAAATGGCCACAACCTTATTTCCCCCATCAGCACAGTCAGTTCGGCGGTCTGCGTGGATGTGACCGTTTTCACCAATAAGTCTATTCGGTTGATTCGCATTTTCAACGACAGCATCAAGCTATTCAAGGACGTCAATTATCCTGGTTCTCTTCGAGGAATCCGAAGATCACGACTTGCTGCTGTTGGAACACAAAGCAGCTATGACTTGATTGATCTAGATCATGTGCAAAAAATTCCCTTGTTCCCACTGTCGACGGCCCCACATAGTGAAAATATCTCGTTGAGGCCCATCATTGCACCTGTCGCTAAGTCAGAATTTTTGATGGCATGCGGAGGTTCTTCAGTCGATCAACCAGCTATTGGAATGATTGTGAACACGAACGGAGATGTTTGCAGAGGAACGATCTCTTGGGAGAGCTATCCAGACAGTCTTGCAATCGACTACCCTTATTCCATTGGTGTTTTCGGCAAACGAAGCGTCCAGATCAACTCGCTACACAACCAGTCGATTGTTCAGTCGATCAAGTTTCCAGAAAGAATGGACCTCGCAGTCAAGTCGGTGAGCCGTTTGTTTAGAACGGAGAACGAGGAACTAAGAAGATTACTCACCAGAATACCCGTGATCTCAAAGTCAACTCCCGAGGAAATCCAACAAATTGCAGAAGAGTCTGATTTTGCGTTTGAAAAGTATGCTTCGATTTCTTCCTGTGTCGTTTACGACAAGCATGGATCAACAATTAAGCTTCTACAACCACAACCTAAGATAAAAAGACTCACACGGCTGTACGACAGTGCAGATGAGCGCACTTATCTGACGGTTTTCGACCAGCTAGCGGAGGAGCTAAAGGAAAACAATCTCAGTTTGGCCGACAAAGAGGAGGAAGTCTCTCAAATCGAGAAAACATTCATTTGGAGTCTCATTGGACTGCTGACCTTGAAGTTCTACATGTTTGACCAATGCTACGAAATATGGTGTGGGAATGTAGATAAGTTGGATCCGCGGATACTAATTTTGGTGGTTAGGGGAAATGAGCAAGGAATTTGTGGCTCTGTTTGGCAGGTTCAAGGAGTTTTGGACAAGCTCGATGCCCTTAGAACACAGTACTCAGCAGGAGACAAAAAAGAGGAAGTCGAGGAGTTTTTGAAGCTGTATCTCAACACTTGTCTTTCAAGCGGAAATGTGACGGATGCGGACATCCTAAAAAGTTTGGAAATGTGTTTGGTTGAAACCTGTCTGGACTCTCCGGAGCTTGAAGAATGTTTGGAGCGAGTGAAATATAGTTCGAACGAGACAATCGAGATACTTTTGAGCAACAAAAAGTACTATTGTCTTGCGAGGTTCTACGAAAAATTGAAAGAGCATCAGCAGTTCCTATACTACTGGAGAAAACTGATCGAAGGAGAATTGCACGACGAAGAATTCAGCAAGAAATATCCCAAACCCGAACAGCCACTGAAGTATCTTGTTGAATATCTCAGCAGAAATTGTTCAGAAAACTCCGCCAGTATTTGGAGATATGGAGAATGGCTGTTAACATTATATCCTGACTTTGGACTGGAGCTTTTCACAAACAAAGCGGTTGAAAAGGTCGACATTAACGATTCAAAAGTACTAAATCTTTTGGAGAACAGACCGCAGATCCGACACAAGTATCTGGAGTACATGATTGCGGGAAAAAACGAGAAGCAGTTTACCGGGGATCTGATATTGTCCCTTTTGAGCCAGCTACTTTCGCTCCTTGACGAAAGTGTAGTACAAGAGCTCGAAAAGCTCTATGGAAAGTACAAGGGGCTTGAGGTTCCTAGGTTACCATTGCTGAAGTTCATCAAACTCGAGACAAACAGATTCACCCACAAACAGGTGTTGGATATTCAGCGACAGTTGTACCACCATCTGCTTGTTATTAACAAAGATACCATGTCCATTTTGGACCAGAAGCCCATTGTGGATGAATGTCTTCAAAAATTAGGGCCTCACAAAACCGTTCTCCCGTTGCTAGAAATTGTTCTTCTATTTGCCAAACATGAGTACGAGAAGATCACGTTACAGTTTTGCGAGCTGGGCGACTTCAAATCCGCAGAGTTGTTCGCCAGCACGCTTAGTCTGCCTGAGTCACCGATAACACACAAAGACAGCGACATCGACTTGCTGGCACCGCCGTTGTCGTCTGTGTCGTCGGCAGGACTGGCAAACGAGGAAGAACGGGAAAGTTCGGAAAATCTGCTCATGCTTATTTTCGACGTTTATCTGAAATTGCAGAATCCCCAGCTGATTGAGTCGTTCCTGAATAACTACAACACGCTCGGCAAGCTCGAGAACGATACCTGTTCGGAGGCATCAATCACCGACAGAATGGACAAATTTGTGGTGCTCTTGGGCAGGATTCCTGATAGTTTTCCAGTGTCACAGATCCACTCGTTCTTGTCTCGCAATCTGATTGAATTCCAAGACTTCGCAAACAAGTCGCACATGACGAAAAATCTGAGTCGTTCTCATACCAAAACTCTCAGCCGTGTTCATAAGGATTTAGGTTTATAGATAATTCATCGGGATGATATGGAACATAGATCGATAGCCAGTAGCTAGCCAGTAGCTATCGATAGCCAATGAGTGCGGAAAAAAAACCAGATTCAAAAAAAAATTGTGTCAATAGTCGATGCGAGGGTCGAACTCGCGGCCTTCCCCGTGTGAAGGGGACGTCGTAACCACTAGACCAAACGACTAAATCACGAAAGAGAAGAGCATTCATTTCCACAACAGAGACAAGACAAGGCAACTTTTTCGGTCAGCTCCGAGATCACCGCGGGAGCATAGAAAAGCTAGTATACCGTTGACACTACAGAGAAAAGGATAACGTGTTTGCGTACGATGTGGGAGTCTTGACGGTTTCTGGGCCCCGGCTTCCGGCGCAGGTTAGGCGGTTTTTTTCTCCCCGCGTGAACCAGCGATGAAAGCGGTAACAATTCCCATTTCTGTACTGCAAACAATAAATTTTTCACTTAGAGTCATTCGCTAGATGAAAAATTTAGTGATTTTCGCTCCTTTTATCGGTGAAAAATTTTTCGAATTTTTAATCATGCCTACGATCTGGAGCCATCTGAAATTGAGTCACAAAGTGTTTATATAACACCGTTTTCTTGTTGGTAGAAAAATTTCCAAGCAAGTTTTGAACAGACGGGCAAAACACACACAACACAGACCGTATTGCACATCACAACATGCCACAGATAAATCCGTACGGACCAAACCCAAGCGATTACTTGTCCAACGTGTCCAAGTTTGAGCTCATAGACTCGACTTTGAGAGAAGGTGAACAGTTCGCCAACGCTTTCTTCACGCTGGACATGAAAGTCAAGATTGCCAAAGCATTGGACGACTTTGGAGTTGATTACATCGAATTGACTTCCCCTGTTGCTTCTGACCAAGCCAGAGCTGAGGTCGAGGCCATCTGCAAACTCGGACTGAAAAATTCTAAGATTCTCACTCACATCAGATGTCACATGCACGACGCCAAAGTGGCTGTTGAGACCGGTGTCGATGGTGTCAACATTTTCATTGGAACCTCGAGTTTCCTCAGACAGCATTCCCACGGTAAGGATATGTCTTACATCACCAAATCTGCCATCGAGGTGATTGAGTTTGTCAAATCCAAGGGCCTCGAGGTGAGGTTCAGTACCGAGGACTCGTTCAGATCCGACATTGTTGATCTTTTGAACATTTACAGCACAGTTGACAAGCTCGGTGTTAACAGAATCGGTATTGCCGATACCGTTGGTGGTGCAAACCCAAGACAGGTTTATGAGCTCATCAGAACCGTCAAATCCGTTGTTTCTTGTGACATTGAGCTTCACTTCCACAATGATACCGGATGTGCCATCGCCAACGCCTATACCGCCTTGGAAGCCGGTGCTAAATACATCGACACCTGTGTGCTGGGTATCGGAGAGAGAAACGGTATTGTGCCTCTTGGAGGATTCATGGCTAGAATGATTGTGGCCGACCCAGATTATGTCAAGTCCAAATACAAGCTTTCCAAGCTTAGAGAAATCGAAAATTTGGTGGCTGAAATCGTGCAAGTCAACATTCCGTTTAACAACCCAATCACTGGATTCTGTGCCTTCACCCACAAAGCTGGTATCCACGCCAAGGCAATTCTTGCCAACCCATCCACTTATGAAATCCTCAACCCTGCTGATTTCGGTCTTTCCAGATATATTCATTTTGCGAACAGACTGACTGGTTGGAACGCTATCAAGTCGAGAGTCGAACAGCTGAACTTGAACCTCTCGGACGACCAGATCAAACAGGTTACCAACAAGATTAAGCAGATGGGTGACATTAGACCGCTGAACATCGAGGACGTTGATTCGATTATCAAGGATTTCCACGCTGACGTGAGAGTGGAGGAAGAAAAGGCAGAGCAAGAGGACGGTCCTGCTGCTAAGAAACAAAAACAGTAAATTGAAAATGAAAATGCATATTTGATGATGGAATAAAGCATTTGGGGTGTTGGAAATTGGATCCAGGGCTGCATTAAAGTACTTTCTTACGAGAGAAAGTAGTTGATGTATAGATTCTACTTGTTTTGATTTTTCGCTTAATGAAAGAAAGTCGAACGCAATTCTACATTGTAGCTGATCCAGTGAACATACTGCCTGGTTCGAACCGTACGTTTAGGCGATAGATACCCGATCAGATAAGCGAATCGAGTCACGTGACTTACAGAGGGTCAGGGTTTGAGTCACACCTGCCACCAGAAATTTTTCACGAACAGCGAGAGTCGAATTTTTTTTCATTTGTATAAATTCATTTCGAGTTCTCGCTTGTTTGAAAATCTTTGATCACTCTTGAAGTTCAACAAAGTCTTAACCAAGTTCAGTTAATATCAAAATGCCAAGTAAGTTAACTTTATTGAACATCTAGATTGATCCAGTACGCTTTGCGAGCTGTATCTATCGAGGTTCGGGTCCTCATTCGACATTGTGTTGTCACTTTGTCTGAATTCACTTCGGAAGAAGTACCTCTTTTGAAGCTTGCTTCGGAAGGGAAGAATTCCAAGGAACTTTGCACTGAACTCCCGACACTTCAGTTGCAAAAACCATTTTTAGGAAGCAGATCACACCTAGCGTTTCGGCGTTTGGCACGTTTGTTACTAGATTCATGGGCTCCTTGAGAATATGCACAAGCATGTTCTTTGTTTCTTCTCTTTCTTTGCTAGTGTTTGCTGGGATACTTTTTCTGTAGTGTAGAGCCCGTAGTTTTGTCTGGGAACATTATTCTAACACCTGTAACAGGAGCTCCAAGAACTTACTCCAAGACCTACTCCGTCCCAAAGAGACCTTACGAGTCTGCTAGATTGGACGCTGAGCTTAAGCTTGCCGGTGAATACGGTCTTAAGAACAAGCACGAAATCTACAGAATTGGTTTCCAACTTTCTAAGATCAGAAGAGCCGCCAGAGACTTGCTGACCAGAGATGAGAAGGACCCAAAGAGACTTTTCGAGGGTAACGCTTTGATCAGAAGACTCGTGAGAGTTGGTATCCTCCCAGAGGACAAGATGAAGTTGGATTACGTTCTGTCCTTGAAGATCGAAGACTTCTTGGAGAGAAGACTGCAAACCCAAGTTTTCAAGCTCGGTCTTGCTAAGTCTATCCACCACGCTAGAATCTTGATTACCCAAAGACACATTGCTGTTGGTAAGCAAATCGTCTCTATCCCATCTTTCATGGTGAGATTGGACTCCCAAAAGCACATTGACTTCGCTCCAACCTCTCCATACGGAGGTGGAAGACCAGGTAGAAACAAGAGAAAGTCTCAAGCTTCTGCCGCTGAGGGTGCTGAGGAAGAGGAAGAGGATGACGAGTAAGCGGTTTAACCCCTTGCTTGTTTGAATCTTTTTTTTAATTCCTGTATAAACCATGATTCAATTCAGTTTTAAAGGAGTTTTTTTACCAACTGTATAGTTATCGCGATCGAATATATTAACATTGTACGAAAGCGATGCTATTGTAATTGTATGGAAGTTGATTTGATCACGTGGTCAGAGATATAGGATCCTTTTGACAGACTCACACGGTATACGAAACCCACCACCGAGATCGATACGATACGACACTCTCATCCATCCACTCTATCCATAAATATTTGGCAGAGCACGTGACTTGATACAGGGTTTATTTGTGACCGTCTCGAAAACTTGCATATCTGCCATCTTTGAAGCAACAAAAAACGTGTCAATAAGTACGCGAAATGGGTACCCGGCCGGCTTTGGCAATTATGCGCCACGCGAAATTGGGCCTCGCGCCACACATTTGCCACAAACTGAGCTTTTTCAGGTGAAAAATTTTAAGAGCGAATTGTGAGTGAGGTGCGAGAGCGTTGGATAGGTGAAAAAAAGAACATTACTTAACTTTTAGTTAGTGTTTGAAGAGACTATTACCTTCCACCAGATAGATAAAATCAACACATAATTCAAAATGGGTAAAAGGTATGGACAAGCTTACAGAGATTACGCAAGTGGGATGACAGTGAAACGAGTTTAACGTTCACCAACTGAGGGCTGCAACGAAACGAAACCGAAGACATCAAGCAATAAGTTTACGAGATGAAATGAAACACAACGAACAGCAAAAAGCAGCAGTGAGTTTCAAATACCGACACCACGTTATTACAACCAGTCGATACTATACAGTTCTCAGTTTTCTGTCTCTCATATTGCGCAACTACCAGTCGGAGTTGTATACTAACAACTTACTATAGTCATGGTCTAAGATCGAGAACTCGTTACGCTTTCAGTCGTGACTACAAGAAGCACGGTACTATCCCAATGTCCGTGTACTTGAAGACCTACAAGGTCGGTGACATTGTCGACATCAAGGCTAACGGTTCTATCCAAAAGGGTATGCCATTCAAGTTCTACCACGGTAAGACTGGTATTGTCTACAACATTACCAAGAGCTCTGTCGGTGTCATTGTCAACAAGATTGTCGGTAACAGATACATTGAGAAGAGACTCAACTTGAAGATCGAGCACGTCAAGCACTCCAAGTGTAGACAAGAGTTCTTGGACAGAGTCAAGGAGAACGCTGCCAAGAAGGCTGCTGCTAAGGCTTCTGGTGAGACTGTTTTGCTCAAGAGACAACCAGCCGGCCCAAGACCATCCAAGGTTGTTGCCGGTGTCCCAACCAGCTTGGCTCCAATTGCTTACGAAACTTACATTTAAATGTCTACACATGTTGAAAAAGAGGGTCAGGAAAGGTCAGAAGAATATTTGGCCCCACTCGACTTTCCATTTAAATCTTATAATATGCGGCAAGGATGGTTGAGCTTTTTATCGTTTTCTTTTTTCATATATTTGTCCTAATACAAAAAAGAAAATAACTCTATCACAAACATCTCGAGAACTTCAATAGTAGTACATGTATCCTCAGTCTTTGTTGGTGTTGCTGGTTACGTTTTGCGTTTACTGTCATGATAATATATTGTTTTTGTTAAAATGAAAAATTTTGTATCTGAAGAAAAAATCTAGTGAAAAAAAAAAAAAATTCAAATATAAACTATTGCTTTTGAAAAGTCTTGAAGACCGAAACTTGCAGAAACTCCCGCCCTTTTTTGGTTTGAGCAACACACAGAGCGCTTGATCCACAGATGGAGTGCAAGCTTTGAGTCGACGCAGAATAAATAGCAAAAATGGCGTTGGATAAAGAAAATTTTAGAAAATTGGAACAAAAAATAGAAAGAGACATTAATGAGTCTCTTCCTTATCTAACGAGCGATGAGAAATCTTCTACTTTGCGCGAGGCAGCTCCAGTGAACCCAGAAACCACTCAAGGCGAAGAAAGAGTCAAGCCATGGGTTCATTTTGTAGCTGGAGGACTGGGAGGTATGTGTGGTGCAGTTTTCACTTCTCCCTTTGATGTGGTGAAGACGAGACTGCAGTCAAGTGTCTACCGTGATGCATACAAAAGCACTGTCACAAACACGCATTTTGTCAAGGGGATTGCAACTCATTTCAAAGAAACTTGTGTGATCTTGAAAAACGTTTACTTGCTAGAAGGACCTCGTGCATTGTTCAAGGGTCTTGGTCCCAACTTGGTCGGTGTGATTCCTGCAAGATCGATCAACTTCTTCACCTACGGATACTCCAAAGATCTCATAAAGGATACTGAGATGTTTGCCGGTAATGAGAGCTCCTTGGTGCATCTTTTGGCGGGGATAAGTGCCGGATTTGCTACGAGTACTGCCACAAACCCTATATGGCTGGTGAAAACGAGGTTGCAACTCGACAGAGCAACGACAAAAATGTACAAAAATTCCCTGGATTGCTTTGTGAAAATTGTGAAGAATGAGGGTGTTGTTGCTCTATATCGTGGTTTGTCTGCCTCGTATCTGGGGTCTGTCGAGTCGACGCTGCAGTGGGTTTTGTATGAGCAAATGAAGTCTGCAATCAGTCGCCGCTCGCAACAGCTCCAAGAAAGCGGAAAAAGGACGCAGGCAACTGACGTCATGGACTGGTTTGCCCGTTCAGGCTCAGCCGGTTTCGCTAAGTTCATTGCAAGTCTGATCACCTATCCCCACGAGGTCATCAGAACGAGACTCAGACAGGCGCCAATGGAAAACGGAAAGCCCAAATACACTGGTTTGGTCCAGTGTTTCAAATTAGTCATAAAGGAGGAAGGTTTCGTCTCGATGTACGGCGGATTGACTCCACATCTAATGAGAACAGTTCCTAACAGTATGATCATGTTTGGTACCTGGGAATTGTTCACGAAAGCATTGTCAAAGTTGTAAATGATATCACTGCGCTTCTCTTGTACATAACGGAACTTTACAATGATAACGAGTCCAACAAACCTACTCATTAATATATTTATCGCAGTTTTCTGTTCGGATCTGAAAAAATCTGGAGTTAAAATATTATTATTTTTTTTGTAATCATGAAGTTGAAAAATTTGGTGCTCTTATCATTCTGCAGACAAACTATGTCTTTTCGCTTTCAGTTTGAAAAATACCTCAAATCCCCCAATTCCTTCCCCGAGATTGTGCTCTTCCATGACGAGAACGTGCTGATCATCAAAGACTTGTTTCCAAAGTCAGTGTGTCATTATCTCGTGATACCGAGATCGCGTACTTACACACTTTTGCGGCCGCAGGAGGCCTTCAAAGACGAGAAATTCCGGGCATTGATCGGAGAATATATTGAGAAGGCAAAACAGATACTCATAGATGACTTCAAGAAGCGTTTTGTGGCTTATGACAAGGACTTTGACATGGAAGGATTCATCAAAGTGTGTTGTCATTCTGTCCCCTCTCTGGCTAACTTGCATGTGCACGTCATGACAAAAGACTTCTATAGTGACAGACTGAAGCACAAGCGACATTTCAATAGCTTCAATACCAGTTTCGCCATCAACTGGGATGAGTTCCCCTTAGGGAGCGAAGACAAGCGATGGGACAGTGAGTATTGTGAGAAACTGCTGAAAACGGACTTGATCTGTTGGGGTACCAATTACAAAAGCAGTTTCAAAGTTCTCAAAAGTGAGTTGGCCAAAAGATTTGCCAAACAGTTCAAACAGCTTGACCTTCACTGACTGACATTAGAGTCCAGACCCTGATATATAAACCGGTACACGTCTGCTCCAGATATGGATTGCTGTTGCTGTGGTTTTTGCTCCTCTATATTCTCTAGATCCTCAAATTTCTTGCCGCTTTCGATCTCTTCTTTTGTCAGATATCCTCCGAATACATAGCCTTGCAAGAGCTCTTCTGCCATCTGAAGACACTCTGCAGAGACATCGTCGTCTTTACTAAGCAGCTGTTCTGTTATCTCCGATGTGTTGTTGTCTGCTATCCATTCTTCCACTTCTGGTAGGTGCTTTTTTCGAAGCATTGTAGTTAATAGACCCTCGAATTGGGTAGTGTCGAATTCGGTGTTGGGATACACATTGGTATTCTTAAGCACGCTTTTGTTGGCGTCAAGCGTTCTGGTAAAGGATGTTAGCTGAGAGAGAATCACATTAAATTGGTTTTGCAGGTTGGACCAGTTGGGGAGACTGGGGGTGGACACCAATGAATCCTCAAATTTTCTGAGAGAATGTGTAAGTTGTGTGAGTCTCGGCCTCAATTGTTCGAGCGATTGCACTGGAACATCGCTAAACATGTCCGTCTGTTGGTCCGTGTGTTGTGTGCTCATTTCAAGGTTAGTGCAAAATGCGGAGGCATGGATATTCTGAGAAGAAAACTAAAAGCTTCTTTCGAAAAGAGATTTTTTTTTTATACTCGGAAAAAGAATCCTTTATCAGCGAAAATCTTCTAAACCAAATATACCTGTATTCTCAAAGAAGGAACATGTTCAACAAGACAGAGGCTCAGAAGGAGAAGCAAAAGCAGCTCCGCAAACAAAAACAACTTCGAACGCGACAGAAAGTTGAAAGCATCAAGCAAAAACATGAATCGGTAGCCAGTCTCACGAGGAAGATCACGCATCTCGAATCCCGTCCAAATAGATCGATAAACGACACGAAGTATCTAGAAAAGCTGCATTCACAACTCAGATTACTTCAATCACATGAAAACAAACAGAAAAGGACCACCGAGGAAGCAAAACAAACGATTAGTCTTCCCCAGAAGCAAACGAAGCTGTACGCCAAGTCTTCATTTTACGACGAAGAGCTGAATCCTCTAGGGATTGCACCTTCTGGGATGCAGAATGAAACTCGAAAGAAGATGGGGGATCAGAGAATCCCCATAAAGACCAATGTGGTATCTGGCAACACGATCCCTTTCCCAGAATCGCCAAAACCTCGGTTTTGGAGGATAGCAGGAGTAGCTACGAGCTACGAATCGAAAGAGCACAAACCAGCAGTTTTGGTGCCGACAGTTTTGCTAGCAAAACAGCATGAGAGAAACCAAGGTGAACTCGCAGAAGAAGAAGAAGAGTATCAGCGAAAACAGAAAGATATGTACCACACTTAATTTATTTGCATAATCGTTTCATATTTTTGAATCTAGTCATATCAAAATAGAAAACTATAAGAGGGAGAAACGCAATTCGTAAAGGTAATCTAACACACAGAGTTCATGAAAGCCTTTATTTCTCCTTGGCGAACAGTTTTTCAACCTCCTCGACGGATTGGGCAAGAACCTTGTCTTGGAACTTAGCGTTTTGGATCTCGGATTGAACCTTGGCAATAACAGTGGATGCCAATTGTTCTTGTTCGTGTTGTCTAACTTGAGCCTCGTATCTGACCCACGAGTCCAAGACAGACTTAGCCTCGGAGGCAACAGTGACCTTTTGCTTCAGCTCGAAAGCCTCGGCTTCCAAAGCGGCGGTTTCCTTCGAGAGCTCGAACAAAGCCTTGGTAGTAGAGACAACATCCTTCAAGTTAGACACTTGGGAGATTCTGTCCTTGACGGCTTGGACGTGGCCGGCTCTAGCCTCGTTCAAGATACCCACAACGTGGTCGGTTCTGTTCTTGGCCATCTCACCGTACATTGGAGCAACAGCCTTTGAAATCAGAGCCATGAAACCAATGAAAGTGACAAGCAGAATGGACTCATCGTTCACGACGTAGAGCTCAGAAGAGATGGCGTAGATCGATGCAGCAGCGGAAGTGGCAAGGATACCGGTCTTGGAAAGGAAAGAGTTACCTGGCAAGGAGTCAATGAGCGAGGTAGCCTTGGTCTTTGGGTCGACCGGGGTGGACAAGTATCTAAGTCCAACTGGAGCGGATCTGATACCGACCGATGCAAAAGGTCTTGCTGAAGCTGGAAAGAAAAGTTAGTAAAATGACGTGTTTTTGAAGTGAAAAAACATCAACACATGTCCAATGGTGAGGGAATGATGGTGAAAGAGTACTGATGGAGTTCAATTACACAGTTGTTGTTGATTATCCCACTCGTTGGTTCCCTCCGATAGGCCCAGAAAATACATGTGTTGTTTTCGATGTTTTCACTCTCGCTCTAAGCAATCACATACCTCTAATTGCTAATCTTGATGCCAACATGATGATTTATGTTCTTATAGCAGTCAGACACTGGTTTCGAATCTTTTGTATACACCCAAAAGAGACAAGACACCTCATATAGAGCTTCAATTTTTTTGTGAGACTTCCTCATTCGAAGCTACCTCGCTCGCTTTTAAAAATTTCGCCGATTTTCGTTGGTCAGTGAGAAAGGCCGGGTAATCCGTCGATCGACGCGTCGCCCAAATAAATAAACTACAAGCTGCCTTACTTGAGACTGAAACAGGTGCAAGAATCAAATCCATTCGTATAACTATCGTACAATCCAGGAAAGTGGTGAACTCCGTGTATTCACGAATAAACGCTTTAGTTGTTAGTAATGCTCTGTAAATGCCAGTTGTAAGTGTACTTACCTCTCGATCTGTTCGCCCAGCTCGAGTTGGTCCTGATGATGAACGCGCTTGAGCACCTCGCTGGCGCTGCTTTCTTGCATGACTCCGTCAATCAGAAGCTCGTCTATTACGTGGTATGCCACCTGGAAGTTGAAAATGATGTCGAGTTCGCAAACGCTGCCGTATGCCTTGTCCATAATCTCCACGTATCGTTGCACGAGGTCCAGAGTTATGAGCTCATTGTCATCATTGTCGATCGAAACCACAAAGAACAGCGTTGCGTATCTCCTGTATATCAGTCTTGAGTCCTTGTATTCAATCACATTGCACATCTTCGGTTTCCTAAGTGGAATTGTTGCCGTCAGCTCTCTGATAATTCTTTGTTTTTCCTTCTGACTCATTGGGATGTACCATTTAGAAAGTCTCACTTTCCCCTGTTTTGACAGGAGAATCATGTAATTGACACCCATTTTGATTCGACTCGCTAAGTTTATTTGTTTAGATATGTAACACTTATGTGGCTTAAATTATTTTACAGGGCAAGAAAAAGATTTACAATCTAAAATATTCAAAATACAAAATGGTAGCAGCTGAGAAATTTATGTCGAAAGCTACACTAATTACCCTGTGTACTAATTTTTGTCTCTTTCCAATCTCAGGATCGCATGGAAGGCTTTCTGGGCTACGTGATAGGCTCTTCTAAAGAAAGAGCCAGGCTGTTGCGTGTTCTGGAAAATGGAGTGCAGCTGCCTCCAAAACCGGAGCACAGTGACGAAACCAAGCTGGAAAGCACACAAGTTGCAGAAACTCCTCAATCTCCCAAGCGGGAGGATCCCATTGATCTCAAAGAACTTGAGCGCATTCGTCGATTAGAACGAAAACGCAGGGCCTTGATGGCGGAGCTGTATATTAGCGACAACTCTGATCTCGATCTTAGCGAGGAGACCCTTCTTTCAAGTGGACGAAGCACGCGGCAGAAGCCCAAAGTTGACTACAACGAGAATAAAATACGAAAGAAAAAGAAGGCGGAGGAAAAAGAAGGTGAAAGCGTACGTGACAGTGAGGTGGGAGACCAATCAGATCAATCGCAGCATTTCATCCAACCATCTGATTTTCCCAAGCAGAGCACACCTCCTCCACAGATTGAGTTCCCCGCCCTTTCTCCGCAAAAAAGGAGACGTGGAAGGCCAAGAAAACAGCCTGTCGAGACGGCTGAGCAAAACCACGATGACGAACTGGACGAAACGGCCAATGTGGGCTCCGATTACGAACTGGACGAGGACACCCTCAAAGGGCTGATGGACCAACACATTTTGGAAAAGTTCCAGAAAACAAATCTCAAGTTGCTGGAATCGCCCTCGCAAGAAACAGAAACAGAAACAGAAGCAGACGTTCTCGACCTCAGTTTCATCAGAAATCCGCACGAGCTGAAGACGTTGAATCTGATGATCGCCGCAGAGTATCAGAAACTCTCCAAAGAGTTTAGTCATGCTCGAATAGCAAGGCTCGACAAACTGATCTCCTTCATCGATAAGTCTGTGGAGTCGTCAAAAGTCAAATTCGAGCATTACAGAGAGGGGGTGGACGCTCGCAAAAGGACGCTGCAAAACTCAGCACTACCTTCATCACATACTAGCGTGAAACGGCCAGGAAGAAAGCCCAAAGAAGTCACTCTGGATTCGATCAAACCCCCTCCGAAAATTGACCCTATTCTGTTTCGCGAGTTCTTTGAGCATCGGTTCGCAAGCAGACTCAAAAAGATCGACCGTCTCAAAGTTCTGGCCGACTACCAGCTTCAGTCGCTTGACAAACAGTCAGAAGTTGACTCTGAATTGATTAAAGAACAGTATCGCCGCGCTGTTCTGGAGAACAGAGAGACCGTTCAGGCACAACTTCTGAAAGAACTGGCTGAGCTCGATGCAGAATATCTTGCGCAACATCATCAACAAGCAGATAAATTACCCTGCTTGTTGTCTTCCTCCTGCACTTCTGACGAGTTGAACACTCCAGAAGCCATTATTCGAAGGGAAAATATCGCTTCTGTGCTGCAACCGAAGTTCATGGAAGAGGGCACGGGCAATGGAAACTCGCTCACTGGTCTTGCAGATCTGCTTGGAGAGCTAACTTCGCTTGCGACGGCTGCAAGACGGGACGAGGCTCATTAGTTGAAGGATGAAACGAAACCGTTGAGCGTTCTATCGCGGTGAAGCTGAAAACCGCCACGTTACCCCCGATTTTTCGTGTGAAAAGACGATGCAGACCTGCGAATTTGTGAGGATTTTTCCAGATACTAGCCATGATATACTGCTGGATTACGCTTTTGCCGAAGTCCTACGCAATCATGATAGAGAAAATATATATCTAGCAGCTGGTAGTACGACAAATTGCGCTTCATAATAAATAATGTGATATTATCATAGTTTGAACACTTATCCAGCAAAATCTGGGTTTAGCACGGGTTTGTGGCCGATGTTCCACTCAACAAAGGAATACAAGCACGGTACTGTATGACTTCAAGGGAGAGAAAAGCCAATGCATCCTTACACGGCCACTTCAAGGCTACAAACAGCACACAAAAATCTGTGTGATTGGTCATTGCTTAGTCATCTATCTTGTGGATCAAGAAAAAAAAAATGGTTTTTTGCCGTTGGATTGTTTATTTTGCCCTTCGTCTTCTTGTCTGTTAGAGCTGACAATTGACCCCGAATCATAACACAAACATGGATGATCTGATCCCGATCTTTCTGGACATTACGTCCACCGAGGACCCGGTGATTGCACAGACTTTTCTAGAGATGAGTGGTGGAGACCTAGACACAGCAGTGAGTCTGTTTTTCGAGCATGGTGCAGGCGTTGTTGGGAGCACAGGTGCTTCCACAACTGCTGGAGGCCATACAGATATCAGTGGTGATGATCGCAAGTTTGAAACTGATGCGGAGCTTGCTGACCGCTTGCAGCAGGAAATGTATCAGCAACAGGCAGCTGTCGAACAAGAGCCTAGACGGCCAATAGAGCCTGTTCATGATCAATTGTTGCCTGAATTCATGATCCCTAGGGTGAACCCAGAACAAGGAATGTTTGGCCGAACACAGGTGGGTATATTCAACCAGCTAGACGGAGATGACGACGGTGGGCTTGGCGGAAGCGGCAGATTCATTGCTGACGAGGACGACGAAGACGACGATGACTATGTGATTAATGTGGACGACGATGATGACGATGACGATTATCAAATCCTGGACGAAAACGGAGAGGTGATACGCAACTTGAGTTCGAGAGGGAGAGCTTCTCGCAGGGGTGTGGGAAGAAGGAGGGACACCAGAACCAATGCTCAGAGGAGGTTAGCCAACATATTCCGGCCTCCGTGGGACATCATCGAGAAGTTAGATTTGGATAGTGCCAAGATGAAGGCCAGGGCCGAAAAGAAGTGGATTTTGGTGAATATTCAGGACATGACAGACTTCAGATGTCAGTGCCTGAACAGAGATTTCTGGTCGTCGATGCAGGTGAAGGACATAGTACGTGAGAACTTTGTGTTTTTGCAGTACCATCACGACTCCCCAAATGGTGAATACTACTCCAACATGTATCCCTTCACGGAGTTTCCCCACATTGCCATTTTGGATCCCATGACGGGAGAAAGACTAAAAATCTGGAGTGGAAACACGGAAATACACAAATGGATCGAGCAGGTTGTTGACTTCATGACGCGATTCTCGCTAGAAAAAGGCTCGCGCAACCCGATTGTGTCGCATTCACAAAAGGTTGACGTTGGAAGACTGAGCGAAGAACAACAAATAGAGATGGCCATGCAGCATTCCTTGGACCCTAGCACTGCTGGCAGTAAAGACGAGGTTGTGATAGTGGAGTCGGGTGATAAAGAGCATCCTATAGCGCTTGATGATTCTGATTCGGAGGCACAAGTTGAGACTGAAAAACCAAGGGAACTGACCTATGCTGAGAAAATCAGGCAAATTGAGGCGGTTGACGTTGCTGATCCTCAAGTTTCAGATCCAAAACAAGCAACCAGAATCCAGATCCGGTCAGGTGTTGATGGCAAGAGAGTGGTGAAGCAGTTCGCTTTGACTGACTCTGTCTTGAAGATCTACCAATACGTGAAGTTCGCGTTCGCAGACTCTTTGGAAGGAAGGCCATTCGTGCTCACCATGTCCCGCAAGAACTTGTTTGAACAGCTGGAGATGACCATCGAGGAATGTGGTCTGAAAAGTGCTTCTTTGTTGCTAGAAGTGGTGGATGACGAGGAGGAAGAAGACGACGAATAAGAACATACTTTACGGGTTTAAAGAGCTCATATATTTATGTGTTTAATAATGGGTAATGTCGTCGTCGAAACAAAATTAACAAGATGAGAAGCACCCTATGGTGTACAAAAAATGTGACGGAATAAATGGGACGAAGAGTGGAATAATATTAGTAGAAAGGATGCTTGCAGTCTTCTGGAGTCTTTTCCAAAACCTCCTCAATGGACCATCTAGGAGCAATTCCCTTTTTGTAGTCACCTGGATGCTTCTCACCACCGGAAATACCCGAACTGAACTTGAGGTACAGCTTGTCACCGATCTCGTTGCAGATTGTCAGGATTTTGTCAATGTCCTCTTTAGTTAACGATGAAGAGACACAGAGTCTGACTCTTGACGAAATCAGTTCAGTGGCAGGATATCCAACCACAACCACGGCAACTCCTCTTTCGAGCATCATTCTGCTGAAAGCAGGCATCTTTGGTGGGGCATAAAGAAGCAAAGGAATCACTGGCGAGTCATCGACACCATACACAATGAATCCGAGTCTTTTCAGTCCAAGTCGCAAGTAACGCGAGTTGAATGCAATTCTTTGCAATCTTTCCTTACCCTCGTTGCCGTTCAACTCGCCTCTGATGATCTTCATGGATGTTTCAATCTGTTTCAAGACTGCAGGTGGCTGCGATTCTCCGTAGATGTTGGTGGAAATGTCGAGTCTCAATCTATCTATAATGTCTTGGTCAGCAGCGATGTAACCACCGGCAGCACCGAAAGACTTGGTCAGGGTACCCATCAGCAAGTCAACTTTGGAAGGGGAGACACCGAAGTAGTCACAGACACCTCTACCGTGTGCTCCAAGAGCACCAATGGAGTGGGCCTCGTCGACAAACAAATAGAACTTATACTTCTCTTTGAGAGCAAGAATTCCAGGCAAGTCACACAGGTTTCCCTCCATCGAGTACAAACCTTCCACACAGACGAGGATCTTCTTCCAAGGTCTGTGAGTCTTGGACTGTCCTTGAGAAATGGAGTCTCTCAGAATCTCTTCCAGTTTCTTCATGTCATTATGAGGGAAAACTTTCACGGCAGCACCGGCCTGTCTGATACCAAATCTGATGGAGCTGTGATTCAAGGAATCGGAGATAACCAGACACTTAGAGTTGACCAATGAAGTGAAAAGATTTGCGTTCGTACCGAAACCCATGGAAAACACGAGTGCATCATCTTTACCCACAAACTCAGCCAGCACTCTCTCTGTTTCTCTGTGGAGGTCGCAACTTCCAATAATGTTTTTTGGACCTCCAGAAGAAGTACCGTAGTTTTGAACGGATTTCACTGCCTCCTCAGTACAAGTACCCACGGATTGTGCAAATCCAAGGTAGTTGTAAGAGGACAGGTTCAAGTATGGTTTAGAGCCTCCATCGTAGTAAAACGTGTCGTTGTAGTCATCGGTATATCTGTTGAAACACCTAACGAATCTTCCTGGAACCCCATGAATTGGACGAGCAAAACAGTCGTCAAGTCTCTTCTTCAGTCTTCTAGGGTAGAAAGACTCAAAAGCAGAGTACCAAGGAGGATATCCGTCCTTAGGCAAAACAGCCTCGAAGTGCTGTGGCATAAACCTTTTTCCGAAGAAATCCTTGATGTGGCCTATTATGATCAGAATCAGGTAGTTCAAGTAGGTGAAGATCACCACGAAATATGGAGGCTCGTCTTCAGTGGAATGTAATGGTCTGTTGGGATCAAAACTGGCAGTGTATAGGTAATCTTTCGAAGTCAGTTTTCCAAACTCCAGATCCATCTTCTCTTCAGGAGTGAGATGCTCTTCTGGTGCATTAGGCACCCTTGTCAGCTTGACTTGAGGCTTCATCTTGCGCGTCTTATGATCCTCGAGGTGTAAACAACTACCGTGTGCGGACAGACAAGCAAATCGCCACTAAAAGTCGTGTCAACTCCTCAGAATCCTGCTCTTTGGCTTTCTCAAAGATTGTGCCGCAAAAGCCGATCCTTCAAGTCTGAATAATCTTAGTGGAAACACTGTATCCTGATATCCTTGTTCGCAGACAGCCCGTTTGTAAAATGTCTTTGTCCTGTTCAGCTGACGGTACCAAAACAGATTCGCGTGAGTTCCGGCTGACACGAGAGGAAATTGGCAGAACAGTAATAAAAATTTGATTATGTCATCAATTATGTCATTAGGTCTGAGATCCCTGGTTTTTTTCAACGGATAAGACTGCATGAATCTTCCTGGTGATGTCGTACATACACCTGGGTCCTGTACAAAAACAGTCGATTTGCTATGGCCTCCCGACAATTAGTCAAGCTGAGTGGCGCTTTGTTTGCCAGCGCCACAATTGGCAGCAAAGGAATTGAAAAAACGTCAAGTTACATCTTTAAAAAGCCCATAGACTTTGCTATAAACGAGAAGGAGACTTATGCCATTGTGGGAAACACCTTCAAGACCGAATTTCTCAGAGTTCTTTCCGGCTCCGAGACAGCTCTCCCAGACATCAGTGCGAGATCGTATCCTCTCCGCCTCACAAACCCGGAGTTCAAAGTTGACTTGCTCAAGTTTGTGAACAATGGATCCTGGGGTCACGGAGCCCACGATTCCTCGGGCGGTTTCACCCATCTTTCCAGCAGATATGAGTATTTCAAAGACTTGGAGATTGATGAAAGAGTTTCCAACTTTATTGCCGACATTTCATACAACTCTCGTCACACTTTTGATCCGCAGAAAGTCGAGACCTTGCTGAATGATGTGAACTTGAAGGGTATGGAAAATCGGTTCATAACGACATTAAGCAACGGACAATTTCGTAGGGCACGAATTGCAAAAGCTCTCTACAGTGCTCCGAACTTGCTGATGATTGACGACCCATTCCTGGGACTGGATCCCAAAGCCACTGAGACGGTGTCACACGTTCTGAAGAAAACAGCCACTGATCCGTCTATTGCCACCACCATTTGCATTGGTTTGCGCATTCAAGACACTGTTCCTGGATGGGTGGAGAAGGTAGCGATTGTGGACGAGAACGGAATTGCTTTCCAAGGTGACAGGGTTTCTTTGGAAGGAGAACTTAAGAGACTAAAGGAGGAATACGAGCAGAAACAGAAGGATGTTGAACGCAAAATTAGACATCAGATACACCAGAACCACACCTTTGTTGATAATAGAGGATCAGGCAACATCATCATCGAAATGGATGGCGTGAACGTCAATTATCAAGGAAAACCTGCTTTGAAAAATTTGAAGTGGACAGTCAAAGATGGAGAAAAATGGCACATCAGAGGTAAGAATGGATCTGGAAAGACAACTTTGTTGTCGCTGATCACTTTGGATCATCCTCAATCATGGAACAAGAGTATCAAAATTAATGGTGTCCCGAGAGCCACGGGAAAAACCAACTACTTTGATAACAACAAGATCATCGGATTCACGTCTCCAGAGTTACATGCCATTTTTCCCAAACATCTCACCGTTTCGCAAACAATAGGAACCGGCTACACCGTTGGCTCCTATCTTCCGCCGAAAGACATCTCAAATGAGCAGCAGGAGAAAATCACCCAGTTGCTTGAGATTGTCAACCTCGACAAGTACAAAGACTGGCAATTCAAGGATCTGCCGTTGAGCAGTCAGAAGCTGGTTTTGGTGTTGAGGGCATTGGTTAACGATCCAAAAATACTCATTTTGGACGAGGCTTTAAGTGGAATGACTGACGAGGACATCATAAGAGGGAAAAGTTTGATTGATGAGTGGAATACGGGTTGCGCTTTGATCATTGGCCATGTGGAACATGAAGTTCCGCGATGTGACAAGTTCATTGACATGAATGGCGCAAATGAGGGAGAGTATGTGATTGGAAGTGTTCAACGAACATGAGCCGCGCTGTTTCAAAGTTTTAACCCATTAGATCCTTATGTAAAATAACATATACGCATCAGCATTCACCACTTTTGAAGTCGAACAATTTTTGTAAACTTTATCGTCGTCAAACAAACACCAACCGGCGTTTGCCCCTTTGTCAACATATGCTGTGTAGTGTCCATTGATAAGATTCCCAAAATGGTTGATCACACCGTACAATTTGTACTTGAAGGGTGGGACTTGACCTCTGATCGGCAGCTTGCTCAGCTCCATTCTTTCCAAAGGTGAAGTAACATCGGGCCAGTACTTGTCCAATTGCAACTCAAGAGGATAATCGATGTTTGTGTTTAACTTTGTAAGATAGTTTCCCATCTTGAAACGCTTGAGATGAATGATCAGAACCTGCGGCAAACGGGAAATTTTGAGCAACTTAATCGTCTTTTGTTTCTGGTTGCATGATGGGCAAAACCAAGAATTATCTCCCTCTAAGAGCTCGGGTTTCACAAACTCATCAAAGCAAGCTTCGAGACTGGTCTTCTCCCTGCTGGTGGGAATCGGAAGGCTCAATGTACTGAATGCATTGTATGTTGTTGAAGTTGTTTGGCATTTCATACATTTCAACTGAGACATTATCTGGCCTTGAAAGATGTCCACGATGACACTGAAATTGGTCTTCAGGTATCTTTCCCATTCAATGGTGGACGCTATTCTAACGGGTAACTTTTCTCTTTTTGTTTCTTCTTCTTTCGTGAGCTCTGGTAGTGGAGGGTGATTTCCATTCTCATTCAGATCTTCATGGAGTGAGTCTAATATGTAGTTCAAGAACTCAGAACAGTCCTGCTGGTCTAAATTTTTGAACATCGAATTCAAGGAAGCCAGGATTTTTCTAAAATGCAGAGGTGTAATCGCATGTGGCTTCGTCTGAGAAGAGTTTTTGTATAACTCTATGAGCAGAGATGCAAACTCATTGGCCAGAATTCCTCTAGAACCGAGCTTCGAGTTGACATTGATGTGTTTTCTGAACGCTCCGACCACAAAGAACTCAGTCATCTTCTTGGATCCAATGAGACACTGCAGTCCAGAGTTCATGTAGCACGAGTTACCCAGGTTGGTGAGCCCCGTGGTGACATTCAATGACTGTTGGAACTCAGAGTTAGCACGAGAAAGAGCTGGGGATATCTGCGGAGGCGGCGTCGGGCTATGAGAAACAGAGTTAGAATTTCCATTTTGGAAAGGTAGTGGTGGAAGCTTCGGCTTGGTGCGCAAGAAATTGTTGTTATCCTGATAACTTTGAGGAATTTGTGGCGATGCAGAAGGAGAGAAAAAGACAGGTTTGGGTCTGGAGGGAGAGCCAGAGCTCAGAGACCTTGCCTGCTTTTGCTGCTGGTTCATGTAAGATTCGTTGTATTGGGCGGGGACGGCAACCGGAGCTGGAATATGTGTTGGTGCTCGAGGAGAATATTGTGTTGGTGGTACTGATGTGTGAGAAAGATACTCTCCAACATTTCTGATGAGACTCCGTTCACTATAAGACGTGGAGTGGCTGCTGGTTATATCTTCATGACTCGTGGTGGAGCTGATGGAATCTTTCCTACTGAGACCTAACAATGGTCTCGGGCAATCGACAGGGGATTTGACAGCATTTTTGAAGTTCGACCACTCCAAAAATCCACCCTCCAGAAGTACAGGTGCTCTCTTCAAAAATCGGCCATTGTTCTTGAACTTTAAAATAGAAAGCAGCTTATCAAGCTCGGCAGATTTCTTTGTCATGATAGAATTGTGATCCAAAAGAATCACCAGCTCGAAGGTGTCTCTTCTGACAAACATCTCCCTTTCTTCGTCGGAATCCGTGATCATGGAGTACTTTTCGATCTCATTGCACGTGTAATTGTCTCGGATTGAAACGGGTTCTATCTGTATGACGTTGTCCGTCAATCTAATGTGATCCACTTCGAACTCCCTTTTTCTTCTTAGATCTATCAGTAAGATCTTGTCTGGGTACATTTCGAGAATGTAAGACAAGTCGTCGATTGTAATGTGACCCTTCTCGGCAAAGGCATCAAAATCAACTGCCATTTGGTCGTTCGGAATCGAAACGCTGGGCCTGGAACTAGTTTCAAGTGACTGTAGAGGCTGTTGTTTGAGTTCTGATCCGCTCTTGAGGCTCTGAAACCTAGCTAGAAGACCGTCGTCAACTGCCGGGCGAGAGTGCTTTTCGATGTAGCTTCTAATTGTATCGTACTGCGTTTTTTTCTTTGAGAGATACTCGTTCAGGTCCTGGTAGAATTTACCCAGACTTTTATTTTGTTCAAGCGTGTCACAGTCAGGTAATTGTGGAATGATGTCTCTCAGAATTCTCGATGCCGCCGTGTAATAGATGAACGTTTCCTCATAGCTTCGCACTGTGCCAAAGCTTTCATTGGTGCTGTGGTCAATATTTGCCTTGTAGTTCTCAATGCACTCCAATGCCTTCACCAAATGGTCTTTTGTTGATCGAAACTCATCTGGCTTGAAAGAAGCAATTAGCTCGTCAACAAGACTGGTCAGCTCCGCTACATCTCTAGTTATTGCGGTGCCATTTCCAGTCGTCATTTTGGGTCTGCAAAACGTATTCGTGGGACTAACTAGAGAACTGGTGGCAAATAACTCGTGTCCTAGGATATTTACATTTTTTTTAACAGCCTTTCAAAAAGAAAAAAAGCAGATCTGAAAAAGGATCGCGACATAATTTTTGTCGTCGTAATATTACACATACTCACCATCCGTCCATCAAGTTGCCATTATTTGGCTGCATACTAGTCCCAGCAGCACGGGCAAGAATCTGTTCTGGACTCAACATGGCACTCGGTTGGTTGATCCCGCTACTTGCTGTAGAGACACCGCCATTGCTGAGTCCTCCGCTGCTGCTGTTGGCAAACTGCTGGTCAACCAAGTCCGAAAACGGCTGTTGCTGCTGTTTCTGTGGCTGTTGAAAGCCTCTATTAAAGTTTCCGTAGCCCTGTTGTAGATCTGGTGGAGAAGTTTGTGAGTCCATCCCGCCGGCATTAAACTGAGAGAACTGCTGCTGTGGGGTGTTTTGCCGGCTCTGTTGAGACACTTGTGACACCTGCGATACCTGTGGACTTTGCGAGGCCAGTCTGGACTGCTGCTGCTGATTGAGCTGCTGCTGGATGAGCTGATTGTACATTTGCTGCTGCTGCTGTCGCTGCTGTTTTTGACGTTGTGCGGCCTGCGGCTGGGCATGTTGTTGTTGTTGTTGTTGTTGTTGCTGCTGCTGCTGCTGGCCATACATCTGCCGCTGGCTTCCCGTATCAACGGAATTCCACGTGAAGTTCTGCGACTGCTGCTGGTTGCCGATTGGCACGATTGGCGTGGATGGGTCCTGCGAGGCGCTCTGGTTTCTGAACTGGGTAAACTGTTGCTGTGGCTGCATCTGGGAGAACTGGTGTTGTTGGCCAGGATGCGTCTGCTGTGACTGCTGCTGTTGCCCTGTTGGCTGTTTTTGTTGCTGCTGTTGCTGCTGCTGTTGCTGTCTCAACAGCTCGATTTTACGCTGGAAGAAAGGAATGGCGTCGGGATACAGCTGGTTGAGTATTTTGTAATGCTCGTTCAGCTCCGGCAATTCAGGGGGGGGCAAGACTATCTGGGGAATGCTGTAATTTTTCTTTGGAACGTTAGGAGGCGTCGAGTGGATGTCATTGATCGAGGCTAAGCACGTCAAATTGAAGTGGATTCGTTTGAGGTAATTCTGGTAGGTTTCTTTTCGATGGTTGAAATCCGGCGCCGAGGCATTCGCTTTCGTGAGAACGTAAGACTGCAACATAAGACATTTGTGCAGAAGAACAGTGTTTATTTGCAACAAAACTTCGATTCTTTTCTTGTCAATCTCCACGTTCACCTGGGGTTGCTGGGAAGCGTGGGCCTGCACCATGCTGTTGAACGCTGCAGCTCCATTTCCCCCATTCAGTTGTTGTTGTGGTTGCTGCTTTGATTGGTCCGAAGGTAGTGGTGCCGAAAAGTTCATCGGGTAATTGACGACGAAGAGGTCCGAGTGGGAATAAAGAAAAGCTGAATTTCAAAACACAGAAAAAAAAAAGTGCGATAAACTCCAGATAAAAAAGTGAAGTCAATCGACGCGTCGATCGACTGATCTAGAGACAGAGCCAAATTGTTATATCCTCTCCGCTGTCGATTTATGTTGGGCCGCAGCACAGCGCCCTGTTGGAAAAAACGGGACCGCGTTTACCATCCCGTCTTTCACACAGATAGCGGGTCTTGGCAATGGGGACGTGAAAACGTGAAAAACCCTCGTAGTCTATGACAAACCATGAAAGGTCGTCTTTGAAACTGTAGTTCTCTGTTTGTGTCGTAGTGCTCCGAAAACCTATCTGATCATGCGAATTTGCTCCATTTACTGCGGTCTTGCTTTGTCGATGGCCTCTGCACATGCAGAGATTCTCTCTGCAGTGGTTTCAGATGATTGGGAAGCGGCAGTCTGGCGAGGAATCAACGACCTGTTTCTCGACTCTGTTCTTCAGACAGCAGGTATCCCCAGCTCAGACCTATCCAGATACGCCAGTGTCTGGAGCAAGGCCCAAAACACGCTCTTCTTCGACCATCTGATCCAGACCGAGTTTGTGAGCGCAGCAATGAAAATTTACCCCGAGCTTCCTTCTGATGTCTTGACCTCTATCAATCCGGTGATCTACCGAACCTTTAGCAGTTTCTTATCAGACGACGTTTCTGTGACGAAAGAAGCGGTCATACCAACGGCAACCCCGTCTAAATCCAGTTTCGACACCGAAGTGATCCTCCCAAAGGGTTCAGATGCAGAAGCTTATGAGACTCTCTACTCGGCAGCCAAATGTCAGGGTCTGGCCGAGGATATTTTCTGGTACGCTTTTGCTTACAACTCACTGGCTTCAACACAACAGTCCTTCGGAAGCCAAGTTTACGGAGACTACGAGGACTGGTATTACAATAGCGTCGAATGGCGCAGAAGCTTTGCCTGCGACAGAATTAACAGCTATTTTGACAACTTTACGTGGAGCGATCGACTCTATGAATCGGCAAAGACCTGGTACCTGTACTTGCAAGAGTATTTCGACAAGGAGACTCAGACCGAGGGAATGTACGTGGTGACCAAGTTTCAAACATTTGAATATCTCACACCAACCGCCACAAGCCCAGCTGGAACCGTAGTTATCTCGGGCTCTGCGTCCCATACTGGTATCTCGTCAACTGCTTTCCAAACCATCACGACGGTTCTAACATCGACGACCGCAATGGCGTCAAACGAGGTCGATACTTCGAGTCCCCAGCAGTACTTGACAGCTCCATCAATCTTGAGACTGAGCTACGATTACAACCAGGTTGTTTCTGCTATTATCCAGGGCTTCGTGCTGGATTACCAGGGCCATGCGCAAGAATACAAGGAACTTCTGCTCAATCACACGACCCTGCAAATTGTCCAGAGTTACACTTCAATGATCCACAAGTACCAGGCAAAAACCACCGCACCTAATGTGGACGAATACAACTCCATGGTGAGCATCATCTACAGCATGGCCAACATCATCCCGTGGCGTGGCCGTATTTTCGATTACATGGGATGGTATTACACTGAAAACCAGCTGAGCTCGACCGCTAATGCTCTCAGTTACACGAGCGGAATGGGTCAATACTTCAACCAGCTGTATAATATTGCCAGAAGCAATATTGGTGCTCTCAATGCCACTGCTACTCCGTCTCTGGGTCTATGAGAATCAAATACCATAACATTTTTGTCGCGTTACGACAAAAAACTTTGTTGCTAAAATTCTACTAAGTATGACTATCTCGCAAAACTACTCAGTCGTCAGTAGTCCTGAACTAGTGTCAGCTACCAAGTGGCAGAAATAAAGTATCTGGAACCAAAACTGAGTACAAGGTTGCCCTCCCTTCCTCCTCCCCCTTGACATTGCAATCTGTAAGCATTCAGAATTTTTTTAACAAAAACAATATTTCAAAATTTGTAAAGACACAATAGGCAGATCTCCTATGCAAAATCAGTGTTTTCTTTGTGCATCACAAGACAAACACAACACA
The DNA here is from genome assembly GCA_003709205.3 of Ogataea zsoltii. Classification (NCBI taxonomy): domain Eukaryota; kingdom Fungi; phylum Ascomycota; class Pichiomycetes; order Pichiales; family Pichiaceae; genus Ogataea; species Ogataea zsoltii. Next base: position 381,286 of record PPKH03000003.1, read on the forward strand.
CACTGTTTGCCGCCCAATTGGCTCTTCTGACGCCAAACAAGATTTTCTTCTCGTATTGCTGCCCCTCGTATTGCCATCTGCGAGCTCGTTTCGGTGCCCATGCTGTTCTGCTCTTTCGTATCCAAAAGCTTGGCAAAAGCCCCGTCACACGCGTCTGCGGCACGTCCGACGACGTCTCGGAACTCTTCGCGTGGTACTTGAAATATTTCTGCGGCGTTTCCCAGCACTGCGCCCCGCGAACCCCGAACTTTTTTCCCCTGCTGCTGCGCTGCAGCCACTCCGTCGACGCAGTCAGAAACACCCTTTTTTTTTTTTCATGCGGGAAACTTGAAAATAAGATTTAGTTTCTGGCTGATAAAAAAATTAAAAAAAAAGAATAGTTGAGTAGCACCAAGTGTTTGTTTTGATAGTTATCAACGCTCTTTGGGCAAGACTATACTTTTTTGTCTGAAATACAGGGCCAGGAAAGTCTGACGGAGTCTCTGATAGCGCAGATTTGCTCTTTCGAGACGGAGATATCTTCCATTTTATGCAGAAAAGCAAGACTGTTTATTAGCCACCTTCGATCCCCCGTTCGCAGCCCCCTGTATTTTTAGCAGCATTCTCATAGACCCAAAGCACACAGCATGTCCGGCATAGCCACACTCATACGTCCGGCGGCGCTGTTGTACCAGCTCGTGAAACACATGATTACACAGGCGTTGAACGGCAAGTCATTAATTGGCTTGATCTTGAATTTTTGCAAGAACTTTTCTCCCGTGTTCATCTGGCTGGCCATGTTCAAAAACGCCGGCATAATACCGAACGAGATCCGGCCCCCGATTCATGTGAAACTGGCCAAGTCGCTTGACGAGTTTATGTTTGACGTCGACCGTTTGTCGGCTTGGATGTCGCTCGTTCTTCTGGTGTCTGTCTCTTATCTCATATGGTACAGATTTTACAAAGTGTCCAAACGTACCTTGCACTCGCAAGTTATGACGGGGTCTTTCGTTTCCGTTGGTAACGACGTCGAAAATCAGAAGACAACCAAAGACGTCGAGCTTTCCGATCTGGCCGACAAAGCCACCACGCCTTTCTTGGAGACCAACACCTCGTCGTCATCGTCGTCGTCGTCGGCGTCTGCGTCTCCAACACCTTCGACCACGTCCTCGCTCCGGACCGAGAACACCACATATGAAGAAGCAGATACCACGAAGGACTCAGACCACGCATTTCTGCCACTATCCTGCATCAGCTACGTGCCTCCATTTCTCCTGGCCACGTGTTGGGTCATACTGAACCTGGACCACGCCCTCATATTCCCACAGAGCACCCCCAGAGACCTTCTTGCGTGGACTTCTTATGTGCTTTTCCACTTCTTTGCGCCCCTTTTCACCGCGATCTACCTGTACGTTTTTCAGACAAGCGGCGCACTCAAATGGTTTTCTTTTGCTTTAGGTTCGCAGAACATCGCTGGTGTCTGCACCCATCTTTTGTTTCCGAACGCTCCACCATGGTTCATTCACCTGTATGGAGAAGACGCTCCTGCTGACTACGACATGCCAGGCTATGCGGCCGGCTTAACACGCGTGGACGTTGCTCTGGGCACCCATCTCAACTCGAATGGGTTCCACAAGAGTCCGATCGTGTTTGGTGCTCTGCCATCGCTGCACTCGGCCATGGCTGTTCAGTGTTTCTTTTTCATCGCATGGTACACCAGATGGTACTGGCCCAAGATCGGAATGTTCTGCTTTGTCGTTCTGCAATGGTGGGCCACGATGTACTTGGACCACCACTGGAGACTGGACTTAATCTTCGGATTGGGATATGCCATCATCAGCTTCACATTCTACAAAAAGTACCTCGTGAGCGCCGAGAAGAAGTTCTGCGAGGCCAGACGTGTTGGGGATTTCAGAAACAGCTCCACATTTGGCATGCGGGTGTTCAAAAACCACTGGGTTGGCAAGTTCTTCGATCCATACAGTTAAAGTCGAGAAATCGAATCATAGTTACGTTGAGTTTAATAAATCATTGCAAGTCTAATCTGAGACCGAGTAGTGTATACGAAAATTGGAATCCAATTACGATTAAGGTACTGACACCGAGACGGTGAGTACAGCGTCGCAGGGCCTAAAAAAACGGGAAAGAACGGGGAAGGGGGGAGGGAGGGGTGCTGTCCGACGAAACCTGGACAGGTTCTGGACAGCTACAGGCAGCCTGTTTTGCCAGATTACATATCGTCGTCGTCATCCTCATGAGTCAAATCCACATGCATATCGTGCCACTCAACTCCTCCGAATTTGCACTCACTGACACCGTCATCAACAAATCCAATTCCTTTGTAGAATCCAGTGAGTCTCTCCTCGGCAATCAGAACAACTCTGTCTCCAACAAATTGCTGGTTTAACTTCTGCAGATAATCCTTGAGTAGCAAAGATCCAAATTTCATTCCCCTGTAACTCTCATCCACTGCGACGGAGTGGATTCCAATGTACCTGGAGCTTTCAACGTGACCCGAAAACTCGTCGGAAGAGTCTTTTGGCAAATCCATCGATCTATCGGTGATCTTGGAGTCGTAGATCTTTGTCGCTATTATGTGGCCAATCAACTTCTCGCTCACAATTGTAGACCGTGGGGGCGGTAGTTCCGATGCCGATGCGGCAGAAGTTCTATTATGGTTAGATCCGTACGCTGAGTTCTCCTCAAACTCTCTCACAAACAAGCCCGAACACAACTCCGGGCACACTGACAGCCGGTACCGCAATTTCTCCTCCGAAGCACGCTCATTTTCTGGGAACGCCTGTGTTTCCAGTGCCACCACTTGTTCCAGATCGTATATGGTCAGCGGTCTGATACAGAGGTGTTCCGGCCTCTGCTTGGATCCGCCTGGCGATCTCACTTTGGAGTCCTGCGACGAGGACGAGCTCGAAGACTCCGTTGTTGATTCCACAGTAGACATCTGAGATTTGTCAAGTCGATGACGTCTTTTCACTGTTTTTTATCCAACTCCGGCGACTGAATTAGGATATCTGATGCTGTAAGTGGAATTAAGTAGTTGATACAGATTTATTTCTTGAATTACCTGTTCGTGCCAGTTCTTGCCAAAATGAGCCAAAATTCGGCAACGAAGAGAAAAAAAAAAAAGGACGCTCAGCCACACAGAAGTGCCACATGAGTGGCGGTGCAAGATATATATGATCAAAACACGACGTTTTTTTCCATCAGTTTTTCTCTTGTACTAGTGAAAAAGTGCAGGCAAAAAAAAGCTCATATCAAGACTAGCACTGCGTTCCAGCACTAAACTTCACAACAACAGCATGTCGGAAACAGAACAACCCTCCGTGGTTCTTCCACTGGAGCTTATTGATAAGTGCATTGGATCGAAGATCTGGGTGTTGATGACCAACTACCAGGAGTTTGTGGGTACCTTGGTCGGATTTGATGACTTTGTGAACATTGTGTTGGAGGACGTGAGCGAGTACGATGGCTCGAAGAAGCTGGTTTCCAAGAGATCCAAGATGCTTCTGAGCTCGAGACAGCTGGCTATGCTGGTTCCAGGCGGCGAAGGACCAGCGTCTGCATGATATGGTGGATAAATGTACAATATACTAATGAGAGTGTTTTCATACATATAATTGTGATGCTAACGCTCTAGAACGTCGATGGAAATGTCACTGACTCTCCACAGAAGCAGCATCAACACGCTTCTGTATGGTTGGAATTGGTGCGCGAGGAGCTCCGAAACGGTCTCGGAGACATACTTGTCTTTGGATGGTCTTGCGTCGAGGTTGTTTTGTTTGATGAGGCGATAGATCTCCGACTTCAGCTCGGGCCTCGCGTCCAGATACACCGTGGCGCCTCTTCTGATACCAAGATCGCCGCTTTCAAAGACATCCATGCGTTCCAGAGCAAACAGCAGAAACATGGATGCTGACCATGGCCCGATTCCCTTGAACTTTTGTAGGTCTCTTGCCAGAGTCTGGTCGTCTGTAGTCTGGAAGTACTCGTACGTGAACTTGACGCCTTCCTCGGGCAGTTCAGGGCCAGATATGAAGGCCTTGGCCAGTCTTTTCACGTACTCGGCCTTCTTGTTCGACAGCCCACACGCCCTGAGTTCCTCGATGGACTTGGAGTCAAACACTTCTGGCGTGGGCAGGTCGTCATTTTCTGAGATGTTCTCGACGATTTTGCGTTTAATAGCGATTGCGGCTTTTCCGCTTATCTGCTGTGAGATAAGCCCGCTCACCAGCCTGTCAAAGTAATGTTTCCCGGACTTTTTGGCAGCAAGAAGTTCCTTGTCGTCTTTTGAAGCTTTTTGAAACGATTTGAAGGGACCTTGCTCGAAATACCTTGACAAGCTGCGATCTTTCTCGAGAATAAATTTTACTCCTTTGTAAAACTCGTCGGTGTGCGAGTCAAATGTGGGGAGAGTAGGAAGGTCGAGAGCAGACTTTCCAAAGTAAGACACGGACGGAAAGTCAACGCTCTTTTTAGCGGCCTTGAAAACCTTGGTGGTCTTGACGACTTTGGCTTTTTTCACCGGTTGTGTGACAGTCTTCTCCAGACTTATCTCCAATGAGTCAGGGAGATCCTTCGCCATTCTTTTGACGGAAGATCTTGTCACACGTGTGGTCATTTTCAGTTATAAGTCCAATTACCCGAAAATAAACCAAGAAGACACAAGATTCTTCAATCAATGGTTTCCTGTCCTCCAATTTGTCTTGCGGTCGTAATTCCCATTCATCAAAATCGAAGTGAATTATTATTTTTGGGGGGCAAAATTTTTAGATCAAGATTACAGATTTTTAGATAAATAAATCAGGATTCGCAAAACATTTTCAGTGGCAAAAGGAAACAACATTTACAAACAGGATAGTAAGATGAATTTAACAATTGCAGTGGAAAACTCAGACCAGATAATCAGTGCGGATTTGCCTGAGGATCTTGGAGTGGAAGACTTCAAGGCTTACATCAAATCGGAGACGAACATCGCCACCGATAAGCAGATAGTGATTCATGAGGGCAAAACGCTGAACTTGACAGGAAATGGTACTTTGGCCTCGCTCTCGTTGAAAGATCATGATTTGTTGGTTCTCAAAGAGAAGAAAAGCGTGAGCACCGCTTCGTCGGTTCCATCGGCAAATCATCAGGCCAATCTCACACAAAACCCGTTCGTCGACTCCCAGATCGAAAACCTGCGCCAGCAGTACATCAACAACCCGGCTACACAGGCTCAACTCGAACCCGAAGTCAGGGCTTCACTGAACGACAAACCGAAGTTTAAGGAGCTTATGCTTAAGTTACTAGATACAAGAAGAAAAGTAGAGGCTGACAGACAGCAAGAACTAAATCGCATCTACTCGAATCCCGACGACCCGGAAAACCAGAAAAAAATCATGGAGATCATCAACCAGGAGGCAATAGAGGAGAATATGCGCACAGCTCTCGAAATTTCACCAGAATCGTTTACTTCGATTCACATGCTATACATCAATTGTGAAGTGAATGGCTTGCCAGTGAAGGCATTTGTCGATACCGGGGCTCAGGCCACTTTGATGTCTCCGTCGCTTGCAGAAAGAGCCGGCTTGTCCAGACTGATAGACAGACGTTTCATTGGAGAAGCCAGAGGTGTTGGTTCCACCAAGATTCTGGGACGAATTCACTCTGCTCCTCTAAAAATTGAGACCGGGTACTTCCCATGTACATTCACAGTGATAGACACACACGTTGAGATGCTTTTGGGTTTGGATATGCTGAGACGTTACCAGGCCAGCGTGGACCTGAAAAACAACAAATTGATTTTCGACGACGTTTCGACGCGATTCCTTTCGGAACCAGAGTGCCCTAATGAGCTTGCTCCTGCTAGTGTCGCAGCTAGCAAGGGATTTGGCAGCAACATTTTCAGCGCAGATAGCGCTGCTCCTACTTCAGCTCCTGGTTCGGCTTCTGCTCCCCCTTCCAAGAGACCGAAAATGCCCGTTCCTGCAACGGGGACGTCTGTTGACCCTGCAAAGGTGCAGCAATTGGTTCAAATGGGTTTCAGTAAGGAACAGGCGGAATTTGCGTTGAAACAGACCAACAACAATCTGGAGATGGCCGCGGGTCTGTTGTTCGATTAGTGTATCTATACTTTAACATAGTTTAACAGCATCCTCTTTGAGCTCTTCGTCGTACGTGACAAATTGCATGCTTGGATGGCTCTGAATGACTTTGAAACTGATTCCTGTCCAGATCCAATCGACTCTTTTTGATTTGGGAGGAAGTTTCAATTTGGCTTTGAAGCCTTCAATAAAGACTCTGTCGTTGTGGTTTATAGTTGTGCTGTAGTTGACAAACTCGTCATAAATGGAGACCGAGCTCCACAACTGGAACTTGCGTAAACATGCAATCACAAGCGAGCTAATCTGTCCTCCATTGACAGAGAACAGAAATGTCGGCGAGTCGTCTTGGCTCAGAATGATCTCGAGAATCCGTATCACCTGGTCGTGGTCGATGGGGATTCCTCTTTTTTTCCCTTTATCTTTAGTGGATGTGTTTGTTTCAATGTGCACTAGTCTGATTTTGTTCTTCTGGCAAAATGAGAATAGGGAAGGGTCTGTTTCCAGCGTAATTTCCTCCGGTACGAGTGCAATCATAGTTTTCAAGTTAAGTGTCTTAAGAAATCTGTAGTTGATCGGTCTCGGATAAGCCCCTCTCGAAAGAGTGGACTGGATCCTGGCAAATTTGATTGGCGGTGTGAGCGGGTCTGGTATCCTTTGCATCGTGCTAATGTGGGTTAGAAGAGGCACCGAACTCTTCACTTTAGTCAAGACAGAAAGTGTGCACATTCATTTCTTTATAATTCTGATCTTATCGACACAAATTTAAATTGGCAGATTTGATTGAGAAGGAGACTGACCATCAGTCAGGATTTGGCGTCTGTTGTGAAATGGAGTTGATCTCTTCAACTTTGTGACTAGCCGATCTGACCCCAGGGAACTCCACACACACAGAACAGTAGACCCAAACGTAGGCACGGAGTTTGTATGGAATGTTTATCAAGGAGGGGGGGGGAAGAGGGAGGCTTATACTGCCAGGACGTTATATGACTGTAAAGTAATATGCATAAGGATTTCATTTTCATTATGCCGAGATAAAGAACTTTTCAAGTGTACCTACTTCATTGGCTACATTGATCCCACTCCTTTGGCTGCTGCTGCTCCCATAGCTTGCAGGATCTAATGGGACTTCCAAAAACGTATTACGTAAAAACAAATGCATCCTTACACCAAAAAAGATATTCTGGCATCTTTTTTTTTGCCTGACCCAAATCATCAAATTAAACAGGGCTTTGAGTTACAGATGTCTTTCTTCAGAGCCAGTTGAATTACATCGACCAATAACATAAATGGAGTTTTACGAGCCAGAAGTGGAACAGCAGCCTCCATCTGCACATACCGACGAGAAGACAGAGAAGCTCGTGACGGATTTTGAGGGAAAGGTGGAGGACTTGTACTCCAACATAGAGTCCAGCACTGTTTCTGGGTGGAACAGTTTCAGCGGGTTTCTCAGCAACGTCCAGAAGAAGCTTCCGGATGTGTTGAATGAGACTAAGGAACTGACGAAAAACTTGGACCTACAGAAGACTTTGAACACCACCAAGGAAAACATTGAGAAGAACCTGTCCAATTTGCAAACTAACATACCGCTTCCAAAGCTGAGCGAGGAGGAGTTGAAGGAGTTGAAGGCTAATTCGGGCAAATTGGTGAAGAATCTGAACGAAAACACCAATAAATATCTTGATGAGCTTGATTCTGACCTTGAGAAGCTAGAGAACCTGACTCTGGGATATGCCTCTAAATTGGGATCGTTCTTGACCACCAAGACCGGTCTGGCTTTGAATTTCAGTGCTACAGATGCCAGTGCCGACAAGAAGGATGAAGTTCTGTTTAAGGTTCCTAAGGGACTTACAACGAGCAGAGTCGAGGCACAATTGCACGAGCTACAAAGTAACAAGGAGCTGTTTGTCAACGGCAGCAAAGACGAGTCGCTCAAATACGAATTGACAGAAGAGAACAAGCAGGAGGCAGCCAAGCTGCTGGAAGATGTGACCGAGCTCAAAACGATGTTCGACGAGCTGGTTCCTGCCCAGCTGGAGGAGGATGTTTTCTGGAAGATCTACTTTGTGAACAAGGAGAAGATCATTGAGGAAGAGAGAAAGAGAAAGGAGATCCTGGCAAAGAAACCTACCGAGGAAGACGAGGAAGAGTTTGACTGGGATGATGAGGACGATGACGAGCAGGGCGAGCCGGTGGAGACCAAGAAGCAGGAGGAGAACGCAGAGGATGACGATTCTGAGGAGACCGAGGAGACTGGCGAGTCGGAAGAGACCGAGCAGGAGCCAGATACTCCGGCCAAATGATGATGGCTAGTAGCTGATTGATTGATTCGTGTATTTTTGTTATATTCATTTGGATCGGAATTTAATAAAGCTAGTAATCAGAACTAGGAGCAGATTTGAAACTCGCACCGCCACACCAAACGGTGATGTGGCGGTGCCCGTGAAACACGCTGTGGCTGTGATGTTGACTATTTTTTTTTTTTTTTTGAAGGATAAAATCTCACCTCTTAGGCAACACAATAGCCTTTCCCGTGTCTACGCTCCTCTTCGACGAACAGAAGCCCCACGAACCGCTTGAGTGACCTGCCTGGCAAAAGTTTTGCTTATTTTACCGGTGATGCCTTTGGAAACGATCTATATTGTGCGACACGGATACCGTGCAAACTGGCTTCCTGAACACGAACAGCCTCCAAACCCAACAGGGGTGGACAGCGATCCGCCGCTTGCGCCCCACGGAGTTGATCAGGCACGCGAACTGTGCAAGTTCATAAGCAACAAAGTTGAACCAAAGCCCGAGCTCATTTTCTCGAGTCCTTTCTACAGATGTGTTGAAACTGTGACTCCCACAGCCAAAGCGTTGGACCTCAAGATCTTCCTGGAGCGTGGAATTGGCGAATGGTACCGGCCCGATCGTGACGTGATTCCCGAGCCGGCTGGGTACGACCAGCTGAGCCAGATGTTTGACGATTTGTCCAAAGAATGGGCCTGGGACACGGTTGTTCCCTCTCTTCAGGGAGAGGAAGAGAGCGACATTTTTGAAAGATGCAAGAAATTCTGGACCGTTTTCGTGCCGAAGCTGACGAAACAGTTTCCAGAGGTGAAAAGCGTACTTCTGGTGACGCATGCTGCGTCGAAGATTGCTCTGGGGATGTCTTTAATGGGCTATAAGAATTGTCGGGAATTCCTGAGGCCCGAACACGGTGGTGACGGCAAGTCCACGCGGATAGAGGCCAGCACGTGCTCTGTGGACTGCTACCAGAAAGATGCAGCTGGCGGCTGGTTGATGAAGATGAACGGCGAGACGAGCTTTTTGTCGGGAGGGGCCGAAATGAACTGGCATTTTGCAACCTCGTCCTTTGAGGCCGGATCCAAAGAAGACATTGAGTTCAGAAGAAAGCAGCAGCAGGAGCAGGACAAAGTCAATGCGAGGCATTGCACGTGAGAGCGCAGATACTGACGCAGAAGAGGAATACGAAGACGTCTATGTGACGCTCAAGTTCCCTTCCAGCCAGTCTTCGAATCTTGAGAAATCGCTTCCCAGCCATTCCCAGCCTACGTCTAGTTCCCCGAGCAACACCAAAGATAAGCAGCTTGTTGAGACTCTGACAGATGATCTTTTGACCACACAAAACTCCAGCTCGAACCTGCGGGTGTCTGGGCTCGCGCGGAAGAAGCCGCTCGTCCAACTGAACAACACGCTTTATCAGGGCGAATGGTCGAAGTTGGTTGGTTCAGAACTTGTTTTCGACGAAAATGGAGAGTTTGTCACACAGGTGGACGGAAATATTGTTTTGAAAAGCGGGAGATTGGAAAGCAAGAACACCGACAAAGAGTCTTTCTTTGCCAAGGCATTACAGGCCGCCAAAGAGAAGGCCAAGGGCGACGAAGACGTTAAAATGACGCAGTAAATTATGTACAAATAGATGTGTATCGTGTATTATATCTATATATGTGATATTACAGGTTCCAGTTATTCAAGCAAAACTCTTTTGACACTTCTTTCCAAGTCTCCATCGCACCATTCTCTTGCTCTCTTGTCCTGGCCGTTGCACTCGGCACCAACGTGAGCCTTTGCCGCAAGCGTCTGGAAGTTTAACAGAGACAGATTGGCCACCAGCTTTTCTCTGCCAGACTTGCTGCTAACCAATGATCTATCCAGCTTGTACTTCTCGAGTTCCAGAAAACCCAACATGCCACAGGATCTGATCAGCATGTCGGAGCCGTTTGGAAGCTCGGCTATCTGAACCAGAACGGCAGCAATCTCCGTTTGAATCTTGAGACTGACAAACGGAGAACCCGTGAGAGTGAACAGATGCTCGACAATATGGTTCTTGTTGATCACTCGGAGATCAGAAGAGTGTTTGATGCACTTGCATAGAATCGTCAAAAACCATGACAACTCTTTGTAATAGTCCTCATTGAAAGCAATCGATGAGGACGACTTGTTAAGATGTGGGTCCACAGTGAAGCTTTTGCAAACAGATCTGAAGAGTGGGATTTCCCAGACCCTGAACTTGGATCCTGCCAACAAATATCTGTAGGTCTTTTCGTACAGCAGATGTCCCGGGTTGTTGAGCACGGGAACCAGATGCGACAGAAAGAGCAGAACGATCGGAGCAATTGGCTCATCCTCACTCTCAATGGTGTTGAGAAGATTGCCAATATACAGTTTGAAACTCAGTCTGTCCTTGTAAGAAAACAGGTGCAATGTTGAGGCAGGTGGCGCATCTTTCGACTCCTTGAGCGCAGAGATCTCGTTCAGTTCCCTGTGCAAAGTGTCTAGACAACAGTAGAGGATCTTTTTGGAGATCTGTCTCAATTCTGGGTTCACAGAAGAGAGGTTCATCACTGCTAGTTGCAACAGACTCGATTCAGCCAGCTTCTTCACATCTGCAGAGACCTCTCCATTGTTAATCTTGAACAGCTCCTCGTTGTTGATGATCAAGAGAAGCAAGAATTCCACGTCGTAGACGTCTTGAGGCAAGGATTCGTTCTTCTCGAAGAAAACGTCCCAACTTTCTGGAGACTCTGGAAGAACGGTGACACCTTCGTTGCAGCCGTAATAACGTTCGATGGTGTTGTTGATCAGCTTCTTGGAGAGCGTCACAGTCAATGCTGTTGTGGATCCGTGTGATGTGGCAATAAGTCTAGTATCCTCGTCTTCTACAAGGTCCCAGTCGCTGACAAGATGAATCCAGCTCTTGTTCAGAGTTTTTTCGTGGAGAAGCAACAGATGTTTGAGAACGAGGTCGTCTGCTCTGACAGAACCTGAGTAGAATTTCAGAAGCTTAGACTGCGTTTCGAAACTGACACTTTTCTTCGCGTCGAACCGGAACAGGTTGTGGATCACCAGCGAGGAATAGAAACGCAGCTTTGAACTCACCGGATCCCCAGCTAAGGCGTTGAGGTCATTGTTGAGGAAGATCTGGATGTGCCTGTCAAAAGCGACGGTCTGTTTCGAGCCAGAAACCAGTAGCCACGACGCATAGCACAAAATATTCTCATCTCTCACCCATTTCTTTGAGAAAATCACCTCCAATTGAGAGTTCAATAGTGCCGGCGGAACTATGGACCACACAGGATATCTAACCAAAATCTTTCTCAGGGAGATCAAGAATTCCACAAATCCCTCCGGAAGAGACTCCCTCTCGGCAAGAACTTTGGTGATATACAGGATTCCCCTGTGCCACCACGACTTGAGGGTTTTCGAGGTCTCTTCAACGTTCGCAATGGCAAGCAGGTCAACCATCTCAGTTGAGAAAATGAGATCTGCGCGATTCTTGAAATCGTTCAGCTCCAGTAGCTCTTGGACCATCTGTATATCACCCTTGGCTGCAAGGGACATCAAATAAGGTCTGACAGGAGCACCAGCGACCGAGCCACTTTGAACAATCTTCTTCAAACCTTCGAGGGACGTCTGATAAACCAGATCGGAAAGCTCTTCAAAGCCCGCCTTCTCGGAAAGACGCACCACAAAGGCCAGTCCGTCAGGCGTGCTAATGACTTCGTGATATTTTGGTAGCACTTGAGCGGCCACAGAATCAACCAGTTCCAACTGCCGAGCAATTATCGAGGATATCGTCTTGTAGAGCTGTGGTATGTTTTCTGCCTGTTTCAACAGCTGTTCAACAGCTGCTTGGTCGAAAGTGACTTTGCCACACAGCTTGTCTAGCCTTTCGTTGTCAATACCAGACGAAGACAGTTTCAGTAACAATTTTGAGTCCAGAACAACTCCCCTGGATATGATCACATCAATGATACTTGCCACAATCGATTGGCTGTCATGACTCAGATTCTTGATCAAAGCCTTGTCGTCCAATGCCCACACAGAGTCCCGGAGAACTTTCTCTGCTGGTTGGGAAATACTTTCAACCTCCAACAGCGACGCAACCTGATTCGAGTAGTCCTTGAAATAATCGTCGTTTTCACCGCTCAAATTGTAGAGACTCTGTAATATCTCGTTCAAAAGACTGGAAACAAAACACTTCTTCAAATTTTCTTCGACAAGGTTGTCACTATTCAAGTACAGTCCCTTCCAGTATTTCCCCTTGAGAAGCGCGAGATTTGTGATAGAAATGTCCTCCTCTCTGTAAGTGCTCATTCTTTGAATCAGATAGTTTCCAATTTTCGACATGAGCTCCACTAACAACTCCTCGACGGATTCCAGCTGGATTTGCTCGTCTTCCACAATGTGCGAGCAACGTTGTGCAACGAAGACCAAATCCATATCAGACATAGGATACCGGTCGAAAATCCCGTTTTTCAGTTTGTCCAGCGGGAAATTCAGCACGTATTCAGAGAATGAAAGAGTTTTGGAGTCGACGTCTTGATTGTAAAGAACCCCATGAAGCTTGCTCACCAGCTTTTCGCAATCTTTGAATTCCAAAGTTTCCGATGGCCAGTACTTCTCCACAACTTTCTGCATGGCTCCCACTGGTTCTCCGAGAAGACCCAGATGTCTGCTGAACAACTCAAGCCAAAAGAGAATGCTTTTGGTGTCCTCCTTAGCAAAAGTCGACTGTTCCACAACCGCGACATAAAACGCACTTACCGGAGTCCCTTCTCCAACAATCTCGTTAGCGGTATCGATAAACTTAAACGGAGACCTGACAGACCGGGATATCGACTCGTCGATGATCTTGCAGATAGTGTCGATCTGCTGTTCAGAATTGCAGTAGCTGGAAAATTGGTTGAGGGAGTTCACCAGGGCATATGCCTGGGAGTTCAAGATGGAATTATCGTTGATTTTAAAATCGTTGAAGGTCAAATTGTTTTCGATGAGCATGCTGATCACTCCAACAACCTTGCTGGAGATTTGCTCAATGTCAAAGTTCCTCAACTTTAACCGGTAAGGAAGACGCAAGATGATTGTAAAGAGCGAGTTTTTGGAGCCACTTGCAACGCTCCACCATTTGTTTTGTTGCGAGTCCGCATTGATCTTGAGATAAAGGTCCAAAATGACAAGATCAATTCCTTTGAAGTCCTCGGATTCTTGCCCTAAATTCAAGCCAGGAAGAACCACCGAAGTGTGTTGCGAGAGAACCGAGCCGTAAAGCTCGCAAATGGTGAGGTAATTCACCAGCAAAAGCTTGTTTTCCGGAGTCTTTTTGTAGCACTCGTTCAGAGCTCCAACAATGACGCTTGGGTCAGGTAGTCTTTGATTGAAAACAACCTCCAAGAGCTCCGTTCTTGTCTCACTGAAAAGGGTGTTCTCGTTGTATGAAAGCAGCTTTAAGATTTGTTCGAGCTTTTGCAACACTGAAATCACCAGTTGAGAGGCAACATGTCTAATCAGCTGGCAGTCCATCGTGAAACACTTGGAAAATGACGACCGTTTCAGCGAGATCGGACAAACAAGCTCAACTATGGCCGAAGCCGATAAATTGCTGGTTTTGTAAATCTCAGTGACTTCCTGCTGTTTGGCTTGGGACTTGATGAAGTTTTCGACTGAGAAAGGAACGGAGAGTCTGACTATCTCAGTCAGTAGAAGAGTCTGACCGACAAAGAAAGACGTCAGTTTCGGTTCGTAGCCACCGATTGTGTGGAACAAATGTGTGTTGTAGACCGGAACAAGCTCTGGGATATATTCCAACGTACGAACCACCAACTCGAGTTGTTTGGAATCCGACCATGGTTTCAGGTTCGTCAGCATGTTGAAAAGCAATTTGTTGTGGATTCTAAAGGTTTGACCACCAATAACAACCGGGACACCACTTGATGAACTATTATCACCTTGTGACCCCAGCCACATACATTTGTCGTCCGAGAATACGAGACCGTTTTCCTGGTCTGTGTTCATCTTGATTAACAGCTCATGTAATCGGCTTTTAATGTCATTGATACGGTACAATTCCGTCAATCTCTTCAAGACAAGATCTCCAATCATCTGGCACTTTGTCATTTTCTTGTAAGTGTCTTCCATAAGCACTTTCTCTTCAATGAATGTAAGTGTGGTCTCCAGCAACTCCTGAGAATCATGGGTCGAAATGTATTTGAACCAATTGGTCACAATTTTTCTGTTGTTCAAAAGAATGTCTTTTCTGGCAAGAGCGGTCGAGTATTGACAAAGGGCAATCCAAAAGTGAACAAAATTGTATCTGATGGAGTTCCTTGTCTTGCATCTGTTGGGGTCGTCGAGCTCCGACTTGGAAGGAACCATAAGTTGAGGTAAGACTTTAAGCGTTAAATCGAAATTTTCAATAAAAGTATCCACCTGAGCTCCGTTTTTGAATCTCAAAATGGAGCTCAAAAGCCTGAGAGCTGGGTTGGTAACACTGGGTTTGGTGTTGTTAAGACATCTGTAGAAGACTTTGATGTTGAATGGAGAGATCAGTTCTTGGATCAGAGTGGTGCAGTGTTGGTGCAGGGATGCATGGTTACTGAGAAACCGTATGAGTCTTGTGAGCTTTGTGGCAACATCAGACAAGCCGGAATGATCGTTGATCGTTGCACAATAGGAGAATAATTGCACAAGAGAGGAGATGTTGAGAGACTTTTCCAAAAACAGGGTGATTTTGGTCAAATCAGCATTCTCTGAGTTCTCCAGATCTGCCAAGATTTCCACCAGCTGCTCTAAAACTTCTGAGTTGACATTCGTCGAGTACTTTGCCTTGTTTGGAGGCATTTTGCGTTAATGGGAAGAGAGATTGGAGATTAGGGAGAACAAAAAAAAGCTCCAGAAGTTTTTTCTTGATTTAAAATTTTTTTTGAAATATTTTTTTGGTCAATCACGCGACAAAGAATCACGTGACAAAACTGGAACTCTGTTTTTCTTGCAAACAAAAAAATAAAAACAACACGAAGATACTGATCTGAGTTTCCCTTCCTCTTCTACCCACAAGCTAATATTGCTGAAATTTACGTTTTGATTATTGCCCTGGTTGAAAACCACTGCATATACTAAGATGTGGGGGCTCAAGGCTGTGGCTTCGTCAAAGAAGCAGAGAGGGGCGGATTCTCAAAAGGTGTCAACACGGTCAATCCCTGGGTTTTCAAAATGGTTTGCCAACGAGGTGCACGTGGAGGGTAAGCTGATTGAGTCAAGCATTGAGCAACTAGGCTTGGCCATGATGGGCCACAATGAATGGATTAATGAGGTGATGGATGAGGTTTTAACTTGCACTGATGTTTCTGAGCTTTCTTTACTAGATGACGAAGGACACGAGTCGCTCACGGAGGATGGAAATTTGGACACCAAAATGAAAGCTGAGCAGGAGACTGTCTCCGATGATAGTCATCTTCTCTTGCTGCGCTCGCCTGGCAAATACAGAAGTCAAGAAAAATCGCCCGCTAGAAAACTTCATTCTAGGGAGATTGAAATGATCAGGAATACGACCTCAATTGTGACCGAGAAAAGTGAGAAAAGCGAGCGAGGCGATCAAACTCAACCAGAATCTCAAAACCAGCCTGAAATACGCGAAATGCAGCTGCCCCGGGAGCCAGTATTGGTGGCGGAAGCTCGCAAAGATCATGCCGAAGTAACGCCTATTGTTGAAGAGAAAGAGAACCAGAAAGATAAGGAGGAAGAGGAAGAAGAGGAGGAACAGGCTGACATATCGTTTGATGCCATCAGCAAAAATATCCGGAAATCATTTGCTATAAAAAGCATGCTGTACAACGAAAACACGGAGAAACAGCATCTTGTTGAGGAAACTCGGTCCATTTCTTCACCAGAAGAGACGAGACAGAGCCCAACCCTGCTGCAGAGAGACGAAAAGCAAGATGCGTCTCCTGAGTCTTCTCTGGATGTGGCCAAAAAAGACCGAGAACCCGAGAAGACCGATCATAAGGACATGTCTGCGCTACTTGAGGAGGACGGAGGCGATATTATGCTCAGCGATACAGATAATGATATCAGTTTTCAAATTGGGAAACTGGAGAAAATTGAGCTGGCACAGATTAGAATACCTTTGAAATCAGACAACAGCTCTAGATTGCCCAATATCAACAACAGCACCACACCCACAGCTAGCCGTTCGCCGATAAAATTTGCTGAACTGCCATCGAGGGAGCCTTTGACGGTGAAGGCCAATAAGAAGAAACCAATAAGAAAGTCGTTGCATCGGAATACACACAAGAATGCGGGTTCTCTGCAGTCCAGGAACGATACTCACTCAAAACCACAGCATTTGCCAGCACACAGACTGTTGAAAGAGAGTCAGAAAGATGAGCTTTCACCTTTCAAGGATTATGGATCAGCAAACATCAACTTGAAAAAAGGTTCGTATCAGCTGGGGCTGCCACCAATGGATGCCGGGTCTCCGACGAACACAGGTAGCAGCGAACCAACAATAAAACTGAACAGATCCTTGTTTTCTCAAAGCCTGAAATCATCGCCTGCGACTGGACAAATTCCTGAGCTTCATCTTGATGCAGATAGATCGCCTAGCAAGAGGCAAACGGAAAAGACGGATCTTTTGACGAGACTAATGCTTCCGACCGAATCGAGCACAAAACAAGTTCGTCAGTCGCCTAACAGAGAGAGAATCACTCATTCGCCGATCAAACCTAGGAACAACACGAAGACTCCTGTGAGGCTACGTCTGGATGATTCTATCCAGCAGTCAAATCTGCTGAAGTCTGTGGTTTTGGACAAACGAGACGAAGGAACATCGAAGGAAAACGTTTCTCCACACAAGACTTTATCTAGGTCCAAGGTCACCAAACCCTCGTTGGATAACAAGCTGAGCTCGTCCGAAAAGGCGATTCGCGAGTCCAAGTTGAACCAGATAAAGCAACAATCGAAGCTGCCGTTGACAGAGCAAATGCTGCGCCCAAGCATCAATAACCTATCGAGAACCACTGTCCATGGAACAACGTCCCCGGAATCCAAGCCATTGATCGACTTAAGCAAGAAACTCGAAAAGCGCAAAATGTCTGAAAACCTACTGCAAAACAAGAAGGGTCGCACTGACACGAAATTGAGGCAGATTGCCGTCAACCACCCAAAACTGAACCGCAACACGGCAACATCGAGTACAAAAGTGATCAATTATTCGTCGAGCCACGCACCAAAGATCTCCACCAACGTGACGACTATGACAGTTTCGGACCCTCATGAACTTCCCGAAATCAACTCCGACAACGAGGACGAGGAGTCATCGAGGCAGCTTGCTGACTGGGGAAGCTCGGTCAACATCAAACAGCTTTTACGGCGACAAGCAGGCACGAACCCGGGCAATGTCTTTGGACAGATCGGACGGATAAACTGCACAGAGATTTTTAATCGAACGTATTTCACTGGTTTAAACATCAAATGGAACGAGAGTGATGTTTTAGGCCAGAAGGAGATTGAAGAATACGACCGCCGTATGGGATGGACGGGGTAGCATATGTATGACTACTAAATATAAGAGAGCGACTTAGGAAACAAACGCGTCGTGTGTACGCCAAAAAAAAAACCCCCTAAGAAAGATTTTTTTTTTGAGTGCCTTTAAAGGCGTAGTGTTTATGTTTTCCCGTATTTGGCAATGTGGCAGAATCACGGTTTTTGAAACAGATTCCGAATTGAGAAAAACCCAATTTTTGAAGAAGAAAACAAGCTTACAAGAACTTTCATTTAAAGGGTTCGAAGTACTAGACACGAAATTTGACTCCAAGGAGACGCAAACAGGGTGAATACACGACATAAGAGTAGGAAAAGACGACCACACGCGAGGATTTGGGAATATCTTTGAATACCTGTGTTTTTTTCTTTCGCTTTCGAACAAGACTTTGAACAAAAGAGCAAGAAGGAGGCATTACAAAAGCGCGCCAGAACATCACATCTTTTACTGTTTGTGATACTTGTTCTACCACCAGACAGTGCAGCAGATACCCAGGGACTTCGGACCTACGCCGCACCGTTACGAGAGAGACTGTATGATACGTTGATTAGCGCGTTGAGTAGCGTATAGATACACCATGTCGAGAGTAAGTGGGATTTCAAGAGAACCAGCGGGCGAGAATACTAACGAGATAAAGGAACCTTCACAAATGCAGATGGATGAGGAGAATATGCCCCAAATAAGCGGAGCAAGACCGATTAAGGCCGAGCAGGAGCCTTTTGGTAGAAGCAGACAGTCGCTCACCAGGGCCCGGTCGGCACTGACGGACTTAAACAACAACACGGCTACTGCAGACGCAGGATCGTCGCTCAATGTCGCCAAGCAGAGACTCAGTCTTCCTCACGCACAACAGCAGCAACATATTGGGACCAAGACGTCGCAAGTGATGGGACATCCTAATCGGGCTATCAAGATTAAATCCGACCACGAAGCGCAGTACGAAGAGCGGAACGAGGTCAGAAATAACGAGGATGGCGCCTTGACGGAGCTACATCAAGGAGATGGTGTGAAAACTGAGGAAAACAGAAGAATGTCGTTGAAAAGACAAGCTGCAGACTCGAGCTCAGACTTATTGGAACAGGCCAACCAGGAGGTGAAAAAAGCCAAGATGGATCAAGAGTACACATGGGAAGACCTTGATGCGGACGACGCGGACGATCCGTTAATGGTGAGCGAGTATGTGACGGACATCTTTGAATACCTGCACGAACTGGAGATCAAGACGTTACCTGATCCAAACTATCTACACTGGCAAAGAAACCTGAGACCCAAAATGAGATCCATTCTTGTTGATTGGATGGTGGAAGTGCATCTCAAGTTCCGATTGCTGCCAGAAACGCTATATCTGGCCATCAACATCATGGATCGCTTCATGTCGAAAGAGTCTGTCCAAGTCGACAGATTGCAACTGTTGGCTACAGGATCCTTGTTCATTGCTGCAAAATATGAGGAAGTGTACTCTCCGTCTGTCAAAAACTACGCCTACGTGACGGACGGGGGATTCACCGAGGAGGAAATTTTGAATGCCGAAAAGTTCATTCTAGAGATTTTGAATTTCAACATGAGCTACCCAAACCCAATGAATTTCCTGAGAAGAATCTCGAAAGCAGACGATTACGATGTTCAATCCAGAACTATCGGCAAATATCTGTTGGAGATTTCTGTCATCGACCACAAGTTTATTGGCTACCTGCCTTCGCTTTGTGCTGCTGCTGCCATGTACATTGCCAGAAAGATGCTCGATAAGTTCGAATGGAACGGAAACCTGATTCATTACAGCGGAGGATACAAGGAGTCTGATTTGAAAGAGGTGAGCGAGATGATTATAGACTATCTGATCAGTCCTATCATTCACGAGGAATTCTTCAAGAAATACGCCTCCAGAAAGTTCATGAAGGTTTCGATTCTAGCCAGACAATGGGCCAAAAAGATCACCAGCGAGGGAAAGAATATAATGGATCCAGTTCTGTAATCATCAACTTGCATTCTTTCTGTATTTTTTTTAATGATAACATTAATCGAAGCAAATGAATGGTTGAACGCGTGTAAATGTGGTTGGAAATTCAGAACATGACCACCAGACGATGTTGTTAAATCAGTTCTCTTGCTCACCAAGCTCTTAGATGATTTTTCTGAACAAAAAAAAGTCCCCGGTTTTTTTTATTCTTTTTTTCGCCGTGAAAAATTCATTGTTTATGATAAGGTTTTGGTGATTGTTTTGATTTGACAAGCGGAGATTTATCAACTATCCTAACGAAAGAGCCCTAACTGGCGACACCCAGAGTCATGACCTCACGGATTCTGGTAGACGAGGTTGTGAAAAAGAAGGTCTATGACCATCTTATGTTATCACAAGACCTGTACTATCTGTCGCTTTTGAAAGGCAAGGATCGAGCCCGCACGCTGCTGCCACCGCTCGAATTCCCAGAGCTGAGCTTTGACAACGGAGGAACGGAGACAGTCATGCTGACTCCCATGGAGACCGATATGATTCTTGTAAGCCAGTTCACGATAAATGAGTACATCAAGCGGCTCAAACGACTTGAATGTTTATCTCCCTATGCTCGAGAGGTGGACCACAGTCCCGAGATCGTGTATTTTCTGCGGGACAGAATCAATCGAATGAGAGGGAACATCAGGGTCTACAGCCACATGGGAATTGGCCTCGTGGGAGAAAAAGTCGAAGTGCGTGCCTCTGACAAGTTGCAGGCCATCTGTAAGGGGATCTACAACTCGTTGAACAACGGAGAAGTTTTGGCCGAGGAGGAGGCGGAAGAAGAAGAAGCTGTCGAAGAGGCAGAAGACACAGAAAAACTCGAGGATTTCCAGCTATTGCTCAGTTTCGACGGGTACTTTGCCTTTTTGTGCAAGTTAGTGAGAAAGGAAGGGGAGTACCAAATATTGGACGCTGACCAAGTTCCAGAGTTGAGCGACTTTATCTTCAATTACCACAAGGAACTGCTTGATTTGATGTTGACGGCAATCAAATGTGTCAAGCCGTTTGATCTCTTGTGCTTTCAAATTCTAGATTTTGATGACGAGGCCTCCGTGGCTGGCTTTGCAGTGAGAAACAAGCAGAAATGGGAGGAATGCAAGTTCCGATACATTCTCCACTTACAGGACTATGTCACATTGTACAACTTCATGGTCCCATTAGAGAGTTCTAGCTACATGGCTGTTGGGAATTTCCTGAAGTACTGGTTCTTGCTATTTCGACAGCCAAAAGAGATGTATTTCGATGGCCTGGACACTCCAGAGTGCTTGGATTTTATCCAGAAGCTCTCAAAGCTACTGAAGATTGACATGAGTCTGAAAATTGACACTATTCGGTTCAAAATTCCAAGTCGAGCGGACGAAACATCGTACAACGTCCTTCATTTGGAGACACTTATAGCCTCGGCGATGAAATTTTTCACTGCCACCAGCTGGCCGGCTCAGCTGGGAGTTCTTTGCAAAATCCTTAACAATCTCAAGATCATTGGCGAAAACCGCTACGGTGACAACTACTTGGACGACTCGAGGCCGGTGGAGCTACTGTTAAACAACGGTGATGAAGATCTTTTGAGTTGGATTAAGGAGGAGGATTTGACTGCTCTCATTGAACTGTGGGAGCAGGAGGAGAGCGCTTTGGAAGACCGCGAAGAGGAAGATGATGACGACGCTGAACAGAACGGCAACGGGCATGAGAAGGAGGTTTCTGACACAGATTCGAACAGGGAGCCTACGGACTCAAGCATAGAGGTGATTGATTTGGACGACAACGATTACGATGAGGAGGAGGACAGCGAGGTGATTTTAGAGGATAACGAGGATCACAAGAAGAGGACAAGCAAAAAGCAGAAGCTGAGGTGAAATGGAATGTCATTTTCCAGAATTCAGAGAAGGCAAAGAGGAATAGTTATAAATTCCTTGCCCAATCAGGCGAGTCGTTTTGAACGCAAAGATAATCTGTGTCGTGGGTTCGAGAATGTTGATAAACCGGATTTGTCTCACCGTCTGATATCTGAGCCTGTTGGTTGCTAGGGAGACACTGAGCTTTTCATATCTGCCCGTGTATTCCACAGTGGAGGTTAGATAATTGTGTGATAATAAGTGGTTGTATAATAAATAGACTAATAAATAATTGTAATAAATAGTAATAAATAGGGGAAAAAAGACCGACACAGATCGGCGTATCAAGATGGATGTAACAAACTCACCTTTTCCCTAGGACCGTGGAACAAACTCGTTGTTGTAAACAGGCTTGTCTCTTCTACTGGCAACAAGGTTCACGTTCTGATACTTGTAACCAACGTAGATGAGGGAAACAGGAATGGCAACAAGATACAAAACAGCCATAGAAGTGGATTTCAGGTTGAATTTGTAGTAGTTGGCGAGGTTTTCCCTGAAGTAGCCAAACTTCTCAACCTCCTTGTCCTTGTGGAGCACTTTTAAAAGGTTAGCAATGTGAAGGATAAATGTCGTGCGATGTTTCACTTACAATGTCTTCCAAAACCTGCCATCTTTTGTTGTAGATATCTTCTAATTCAAGTGTATTTTGAGGCTATCTAACCGATTCTCGATAGTCCTTTGCTTGCAATGTGTTTAGTTAATACAGCCAGCCAAAGTTTTTTTTTTCTCCATACAAAATGATTCGCTAGGACATATTTTGTATAGCAAAAAGCACCTCCGGTTCTTTGATGTTAGCAAAAAGCCATGTTTCGACAATTTCAGAGGTCCATTTTGCTACCGGCTAGACGATTCAATTCGTCCGTGTCCGGAAAGCTTGACTACTACAAGTTGTTTCCTCAAACGTTTCCGAATGGATCGCCTCCGAAAGCCGATTTCAACGTCGATCTCAAACGGCTCAGAAAGGAGTACAGGCTGCTTCAGAGCGCCAACCACCCGGATCTGAATTCACTCTCGAAGGAAACCGAAGACTCCAACTCAGGTGAACTTTCTTCGCTCATAAACAAAGCATACTCGACTCTTTCTAATCCGCTGACACGCTCACAGTATCTGCTCCAGAAGAACGCATCGATCGACCTTTCCAAGGACGACGTGAATAAAAAGTTCCAATTCCAGGATCAGGCTCTGCTGATGCAAATTCTGGACATCCATGAAGATCTCGAAGACATACAAAACGAGCAGGATCTTGCCAAGCTGGAGGAGGAGAACAACTCCCGGATGGAGGAGTCGATTAAGGTGCTCTCAGAGTTGTACAAACAGGAGGATTACGAAAAAATAGCCCTGGAGACGGTCAAACTGAAGTACTGGTATAACATCAGAAACGCATTGAAGGAGTGGGAGGCCGGCAAGCCGGTCAATTTGACTCATTGAATCCCTCCATATGACCCACGACATGTCCCGAGCGAGTGCCGGGTAATGATATTATTATGTAAGCAGACCAAACATTTTCTTTCGGAATATCTTATTCTGTGCAAGAATGATTTAGTATCACGTAAGCCGCTTGAGCATTGCACCGAGAGAATGGTTTGATAATCAATGTCGATCACTGCAAATCCCTCCTATCGGAAAACTATTCCAAGATAGTTGATTACCAAAACTCGAGTCCCCTCAAATATCCGACTTCTTTACAATTCCAAATGGGAACGGAAAAAGTATGGGATATAGAGTTTAGTTATTTAGTCAACAATAATATGGTGCTAAGTACCTCATTGTCAATCCAAGCTAGATCCTTCTTATCACTTTGACAGTTCGTCCTAGACTTGCTGCTCGTTATCAATGTTAATTAGATAAGTTAACGATACAAGAAAACGTTACATCACGTGACCTGTTCACGTGATTTATTATTTGAGACATCCGTACACCGGATGTTATTTATTTGTCCGGTACTTTTTTTTTTTTTCTGGAGCATCAAGAAAATGCTATCTCAAAAATCACTTTGCAGAGCATTTTAGGTGCACTGAACCGAGTCATACAGTCCCCAAAGATGTCTCTGGAAGAGTTGAAAGTGACGGAAGGAAACACTCAAGAGTCCTTTAAGCTGAAGGCGTACTTGGGCTCGGTGAATGATCAGTTGAATCAGAAAAATCAACACATCAGCGAGATTGAGACAGAACTACGGATCTTGAAGCTCGAAAATTGCGTTCTCAGACAGGAGCTGGGTGGGCAGGATAAGACTTCGGATGTAGACAAACTGCGACTTCTGTACGAAGAGCGTGAGGGGGTGATTAAAACCAAGTTGGAGATGAAACAGAAGGCTAAAGAGACACGATTTCTGGATGAGATTGCAGTGTTGAACAACGAGATAAACGTTTTGCTGGAGGAACTGGAAGCCGCACACAGTCAGCTCCAGAAGATGCTACAACAACAGGCAGAAGTGAGCGAGAACTTGGTGGTGGAAGGGTACAGCACGGGCGAGGATCTAGACGATACGACGGTTTCGGCAGAGAGTCCAGAGCCGGAGTCCGAGCAGGAAGTGGCCGAATTGAGGCGGAAATTGAGGTTGAGCAAGAAGACTTTGCACGACATGAACGAGTACTATCAGAGCCGAACGGCAGAGGTCATCGGCGCATATCAACGGAAGTGGGAGCAAGTCTCGAGTGCTCTTGTGCAATCTGAACAGAAAGTGGCTCAGTTTGAGAAAAAATCGGGGATGGGCGAGAAGTTGACGCAAAGAGCACCATCTCCTCAGGACCAGTCGAAAACTCTTCTAGCATTATCGTACGATTTACTGACTAAACGGTTTGTGAATTTAAACAACGAATACGCCCAATACAAGGAGGCTACGAGTCAGACAAACCAGGCTATCGCAATCGAAAAGCTTCAGAAAATCATTGATCAGAAAGACGCTGACATGAGCAAGCTGACAACCAAGAACGACGAACTGACACGGCTGGTTTCCGACAAGGACAAAGTTCTGCGTGCGTATCTGCAGCAACATATGATGCAAGCTGGTATCGATCCAAAGAAGCGGATCAAGATCACGGTATCCAACTTCGACGATTGATCTGGTTTCTCGGATTGTAAATGTATTTTAGAAGGGTGTAACGAAGACAATCGAGATTAACACTGCGATAAATCGACGCGTCGAAATGCTATTTTCTATGCGACGACGAAAAAAAAAAAAAGTTTATAGGTTTGATCCACGAGCAGGAATTTTCAGTGGATCTGGGGCTTATACCACGGAGGCAAAGAAACGTCAAGCTAGACCGGCAATTCGTCTGAAAAGACCCACAAAAAGAGAAATCAGACAAACTCGAAACAATCAGTTGGAGTGGTGTGCGAATTTGAGCCAAGTCCAATGAAATGCTGATACCCAAGCTATCTCTTTTACTTTTCCCTATCATCTGTCTGGGAGCTCGATATAATGGCAGTCTGCACACGAATGACGAGTTGTATCGAGGAACATTCACCAAAAAGCACTTGGAGGCTTTGCGAGACGAAACTAGAAATTTGTTCTATCATGCATGGGATAGTTATATGGAGCACGGGTTCCCGTTTGATGAGGTGAATCCCGTGACATGCGAGCCGAATAAGCGTGATTTCGCCGATTCGTCGAACACGGTGAAGAACGACGCGATGGGAAACTTTTCTCTGACGCTTTTTGACAATCTGGATACGTTTGTGGTGATGAACGACCGTGCGGGTTTTGAGGAAAGCATTGAACTTGTGAGGAAAACATACACCGATTTTGACATCGACTCAAACGTGCAAGTTTTCGAAACTAGCATCAGGGTGCTTGGTGGGTTGCTCAGTGCGCATCTTTACGCATCTGATGAGCGTCGTGGGTTCAAAGTGGACGGATACGATGGGTTTCTGCTGAAGCTTGCGTACGATCTGGGAAAAAGACTGGTGCTAGCTTTTGAAAACGAGGCAGGAATCCCGTTTCCAAGAACAAATCTGAGGTACGGACCGAAAAAAGTGCCAAATAAGCTGCAAAATGAACAGTGCACGGCCGGAGTGACTTCTTTGATACTGGAGTTTTCTCTGCTTTCAAGACTCACAAACGATAGTTTCTTTGAGCAGATCACCAGAAACACGTTTTTGAACATGTGGGCCTCGCGAACGCCACTAGATCTGCTTCCGATGTCAATTCACTCCAAGTCGAACGCTTTTACCGATGAAATCACTGGAATTGGAGCCTCAATCGACTCGTTCTACGAGTACGCTCTCAAATACTCTGTTCTTTTTGATGACGAGAGAATGTACGAGATATGGTACCGTTCGTACCGTGCGTTGTTGGTTCATTCACAAAACTCGAACGGAGTGTTCACCAACGTCCATGTTTCAAGTGGAACGTCTGTGACAGAATGGATAGATGCTTTGGGGGCTTTTTTCCCCGGATTGTTAATTCTTGCGGGAGACCTGACCAACGTTATCGACTCGTATCTGGTGTTTCTCAAACTATGGAACTACTACGGAATCATCCCTGAGCGTTGGAATTACTCTGGATTACGGTCAGAGGTTCTTTTGAGAGGGGCAGAGTACCACCGAGGGAAGCCGATCGAGGGAATGACGCTTGAAGAGACCGATAGGGTGCTGTTGGTCAACTCGATTGGTCTTGAATGGTTCCCATTGCGGCCTGAGTTTGTCGAATCCACGTACCATTTGTACCGGGCAACTAAGGACCCGCTTTTCTTGCGTGTTGGCGAATCGATCTTGCGCAGCTACAAGGAAGAATTCTTTGCTCCTTGTGGATTTGCCGGCGTTGCAGACGTCCGGGACGGATCTAGACAGGAGAGAATGGAGAGTTTTGTTTTGAGCGAGTCTCTCAAATACCTTTATTTGTTGTTCGACGAGGACAATGCGCTGCACAATAGCAACAGCGCGGCCATTTTCTCGACGGAAGCTCATCCTTTTTGGTTTGATGGACAGGTCCAGATGTACGATTTTTGTGCGACACAGGAGCAGATAGGCTGGGAAACACGGGGTTTGTTGGGCGAGCACGATCTGCACAATGACACTGCTCAGGCAGCCGGGATGCTGGCGACGCTTTTTGCCAAGATCACGGGCGAAAATCAGGCTCGGTATGGAGACCTGGATCTCCGGTTTGACGAGCTCAAACACCGCAAAAATTATTCCAACCTGGTGGTTGTTCCTGCGAAAAATGGCACCAGGGAGCTGCTCGAAAAATATCACAGAACGTATCGAGACGACGGGGACCGGCTCTATGTGAGTGTTCATGATTACCAGTTGTTGAAGCCTGCATTCCACGATGTCCCCACTCTGGAGATCCTGGATAAATACAGCTTGAAGCTGAGTCCTGACCATCTTTGTCTGGATCAATGTCAACTGTTTCACGACAGAAGCTGGTTTCTGTCCTCTACAACTTTGAGCTACTCCAAACTATACCAGGACGACTACAAATACCAAATCTCGTTGAGACGGCCGGCGTCCCAAACGGGGAAGCTGGAACTGGAGCTGGACGGCGATTTCTACACCATCTTTGGAGGTGATGATCTGATCTGTGTCCGGCCACACGAGACGGCGCATTTCGACGCGTCGATCGGCGCGATCGACGAAATCACGTCGTTCCAGATTTATCGGATAGTTCCAAAAAAGACGGGCGAGTTGGCTTCCAGCTGGTTACAGCGGGAGATTACGAAGAACGAGCTCCTGCCGTTTCTTCCTGGAGACCTGTATGTTCCTGCTCTGGAGCACGTGCGTTTGACGTTCGAGAAGCTGGAGCTGGGACTGCTGGACTCGTTCGGGGAGTTTGTAACAGAGGCGGATCTGGCACGGTACTCCACAAAAAACAGCACGTCGCCGTCGGTGCTGCGAATTGTCAAGTTTGACGGGGTCACGCTGGGCAGCGACGAGGTGGTCTGGGTGGCCCAGGACTGGGCAATGAAATCGATGGTGGAGGGCGGGATCATGTTCGATGAGGGTGGATTTGCGATTGTCAACGGGGAGCCGATTGCCAATCTCAGGATAATGCCATTGCAATCCTGATTGTTGTACTATAGAGAGTGTCGTTCAGCAGAGGGAAAAATCCGATCAGCGAGAGAGTTTTTCCACAAACTGTTTTTCTTTTTCGAATCGATGGGAGAGAATCTGTAAGATTTGCCACAAGAGTATGGGATCCGTAGAAAGCGTAGAGAAAGACGATTTGATTCCACCAGCGGGAAAACGGCCGTTCGCAGTTCGCATAGGATCCCAGAGGAACCCGGGTTGAACTTCTGTGTCTGGTTTGTATGGAACGGCATTTTTCTTGGACGAGTCTGTCCAGTTTGTATTACCTCATCAATCTAACAATGCGCGAACAATATCCACCGTACAATAAAAAACAGACAAAAAATTACTGCAAATCTAGCGAGAGCTGCCGCGGATGAATTAGTGGTTGTTTTCTGCCTTGACTCAACACTGTGATAGCCGAACAACGCCGGGATAGTGTTGGTGCGAGTCGGTGCACAATAAGTTCAGCGAGAACAGTATTCAGACAGTATACTGTTGTTCGGCACGGCCAGCAGGAGTACCAGAGCCAAGAGAAGGAAAGAAATACAGCGCAGCACAACACGAAAAGGACGCACAAACAGGGCAACAGATAGCACAGCACAGCACAACAACACACCACACTAGAGTCATTTATAGACATAGAGGCACAAATGTCGGAGTTTGCGAGGACGTTTTTTGCCTTCGGAAAGGGAAAGAATTCGGAGGGCGCAGAGATGGTGCAGGGAGGCCAGACGGGCCAGACGAATCGGGCGACGGCGTTTCCGAGCGAGATGGTCCCGCACACGGCAACCCCTACCATTGCGCTAGCAGAAAACTCTTTTGCATTTGGCACCACCATCAAGGGCGAACAAGATGCCTTGAATCGGTCGATCAGCAATCTTGACCCTGCACAACAACAGCTACAACAGCAACAACAGAGCAGCAATCTGACAGCACAGCTCACTACGAGCTCTTCGCAACCTCCTGAAGAGGAGACGACCAGTGCGCTGCCAATAGCAAGCGGAACCGACACAGACACGTCGATTCCAAGGGGGAAGCTGAGAGTGAGCATCATCGAGGCATTTGGACTGAACGTGACGTCACAGAGCTCCCTTCCATACGTGGTGTGCACGTTCGAGAGCTCGGAGTTTGTGACCCAAGGACCAGAGAGTTTTGACCAGAACGGTACGCACGCCCACCAGCCACACCAGCCACTCACACACCAGCCAAGCCAGCCACAGACGGCAAACAACGACAACAATAAGAGAAGACCTCTGGTGAGAACACAGACCTCGTCGCACCAGAACCTTAATATTAGAGCGAACAACTACAATTCGTCGAACCCAGTTTGGCACCACAAGGCGATCTTTGACGTTGTCGGGGCTAAGTCGGAGCTGGACATTTCCATTTACGACTCGGCGCAGGATGACTTTTTCCTTGGCCACGTCAGAATCAGACCACAGACGATCCAAGAGTCGCGCAGCGAGCAATGGTTGGATCTCCAGTCGAGAATCAACACAGAGATGGTTACCGGAAGAATAAGAGTCAAACTGGAATATTCCAACACGGGAAAGAGACACTACGGGCCAGAAGATTTCGAGATTCTGCGGCTTTTGGGCAAAGGAACGTTTGGTCAGGTGTTCCAAGTCAAGAAGAAAGACACTGGCAGAATCTATGCGATGAAGGTTCTGTCGAAGAAGGTGATTGTGAGAAAAAAGGAGATCGCCCACACCATTGGCGAGAGAGACATTCTTGTTAGAACTTCTAGTGCCGAGTCTGCCTTCATTGTTGGGCTCAAGTTTTCGTTCCAAACACCTGTCGATCTGTATTTGGTGACTGATTTTATGAGCGGAGGAGAACTGTTTTGGCATCTACAGAAGGAAGGTCGGTTCAGCGAGGACAGAGCCAAGTTCTACATTGCCGAGTTGGTTTTGGCCCTGGAGCATTTACACGACAACGACATTGTGTACCGCGACCTGAAGCCGGAGAACATTTTGCTGGATGCAAATGGACACATTGCTCTGTGTGACTTTGGACTTTCGAAGGCCAATCTCACGTCGAACGGAACAACAAACACTTTCTGCGGTACCACCGAGTATCTTGCGCCAGAGGTTCTGCTGGACGAGTCCGGATACACCAAGATGGTTGATTTCTGGTCGCTTGGAGTCTTAATTTTCGAGATGTGTTGCGGCTGGTCGCCGTTTTACGCGGACAACACGCAACAGATGTACAAAAACATCGCCTTTGGTAAGGTGAGATTCCCGAAGGAGATTCTTTCGCCTGAGGGTCGTTCATTTGTGAAGGGTCTTTTGAACAGAAACCCTCGGCACAGACTTGGGGCCATTAATGATGCCAGAGAGTTAAGAGCACATCCATTTTTCAACGATATCGACTGGCTTCTGTTGAGAGAGAAAAAGATTCCTCCACCTTTTGTTCCACACATTGCGAACGAGCTGGACACGTCGAACTTTGATCCGGAATTCACCAACACTTCGACTTCTGTGATCAACAAACAGCTTTTCATGGGCACCACGCCGCTGTCTTCTGCGGTGCAA
The DNA here is from genome assembly GCA_003709205.3 of Ogataea zsoltii. Taxonomy (NCBI): domain Eukaryota; kingdom Fungi; phylum Ascomycota; class Pichiomycetes; order Pichiales; family Pichiaceae; genus Ogataea; species Ogataea zsoltii. Next base: position 411,624 of record PPKH03000003.1, read on the forward strand.
GAGAATTTCAAAGGATTCACCTACGTTGACGACTCGATGGTGTTTGACCATCTTAACAACCAAAGTATTGGCAAGAAGCTTGGAAACTCGTTCAAGCCTGCATACGGCTCACTGATCCCCGGTAATCCAAACTTGCCACCGGAGGAAGAGGTGATTGATGAGGACAGCCAGGAGGACGAGGAGGAGGCCGAAAATGACGACATGGACGTTGACGATGATTTTGTGAACGGTCAGTTTGATCTGTGAGTGAAGAGCACTTTTTTTTAATCACATTTGGAGAGAAACACTACAAAACACAGGCCCTAATGATACATTTTGAAATACGCATTTTTCTATTCCACGTGAGTTTTATCTTTTTATCTAGTTTTGAATTTATTAGTGTGTTTCTGAGCGGTAATTTGTAAGCCAGAGTGAAAAATTCAGGGAAAAAAAAAATCAAGAGATTGAAAAAATTCAGTAGTAGGGAGATAAAAAGAAGGCTATAGGAAGTCTAGTATAAAGTCCCCATCAGGCTGTGGATTTTGGTCAATTACGTACAAATGGCCACGTACAACGTTTCGTCCACCAAGTCCTATCTTCAGGCGATGCAGCCGATGATAGAGACTTTGGACAGTATACACTTAGAAGGCGAGGAATCTGTGTTCAAGTTCCCGAAGCTAGGTGACGGTGATAAGAAACTGGATGTTCCTAAGCAAGTGAACGATCTCTTGAAGTCTTTTGAACAAGTTATCAGTGGAGATTTGGATTGGGAAGAGGAGGAAGAGGATGTCGACGAAGATTTTAGCGATGAGTCAGATGCACTGGATGTGCCTGATCTAATACAAGAGCTCAGAACAGAGTGTCAGCGGATAAGCCGATCGCACGGCGATGATGAAAACCATGCTCAACAGCTTGTTGAAAGTATTATTCAGACTTTGGAGTCGGAATCGTCGGAGGAGGGTATCCAATCGTCTCTTTTTGACATTTTAGGGTTTGATGAGTTTGATTTGATCTCGAAGTTGATCCAGAACAAGCATGATTATGTGGAACAGTATCATTCGACAAAGACAGCTACTCCTCAGGAAGAGACTGGCCCGCGATTGCTGACAGACGAGGAGTTGCGGGACCAGGTGTTGCAAAACTCTAGAAATGCAAAGAACGTCAAACTTGAGTTCGAGGCCAAAGACACGTATCCACACGTTTATCGTACACATGCTGCAGGGAATGTTGTTTCATTCACGGGGAAGAAGTACACGCTTCCACAGGGCACGGAACGGAACTCTTACGAGAACTACGAGGAGGTGCTTGTCCCGAAGGCCGAGAGGAAGTTGCCTAACAACATGAAGGAGACGTTTATACCGGTGAAGACACTGGATTTCATCTGTCAGGGAACGTTCAAGGGTTACAAGACGCTGAATCGCATGCAGTCCTTGATATATCCTGTTGCGTACGACACCAATGAGAACATGCTTGTGTGTGCTCCGACGGGAGCGGGTAAGACGGACGTTGCTTTACTGACTATCTTGCACACGATCAAACAATTTCTGACGGAAACGGAGACGGCGGACGGAATTCAGGCAGACATCGACTACGAGGAGTTCAAGATCGTTTACGTGGCCCCGCTCAAGGCCCTGGCTGCGGAGATTGTCGAGAAGTTCTCCAAGAAGCTGAGCTGGCTGGGGATCGAGGTGAGAGAGCTGACAGGAGACATGCAGCTGACCAAGGCCGAGATCATGAACACCCAGATCATTGTGACGACGCCGGAGAAGTGGGACGTGGTGACGAGAAAGTCTGGCGGCGACACGGAGCTGGTGGAGAAGGTGAAGCTGTTGATCATTGACGAGGTCCATCTTCTCCACGAGGACAGGGGTTCCGTCATTGAGACTCTAGTGGCCAGAACATTGCGGCAGGTCGAAAGCTCGCAGTCAATGATCCGTGTGGTTGGACTGTCTGCCACGTTGCCTAACTTTGTGGATGTTGCAGACTTTCTCGGGGTCAACAGACAGGTTGGAATGTTCTACTTTGACCAGTCGTTCCGGCCTGTCCCACTGGAGCAACAGCTGCTTGGTGTTCGGGCCAAAGCTGGTACGAAGCAGGCGCGTGACAAACTGGACCAGGTGGCATACAACAAGCTGGCGTTCATGGTGGAACAAGGCCATCAGGTGATGGTTTTTGTGCACTCTAGAAAGGACACGGTCAACACCGCTCGTACGTTCATCAAGATGGCCGCGGACCGCGACGAGACGTGGCTGTACGACTGTTCCGAGTCCGAGCGATACACGCATTACGAGCGGGAGCTGGGAAAGAACAAGAACAAAGACCTAAGGGAGCTGTTTCAAGGTGGGTTTGGAGTTCATCATGCCGGTATGTTACGGAGTGACAGGAACTTGACCGAGAAAATGTTCTTGTCTGGAGCCATCAAGGTTTTGTGTTGTACGGCGACGTTGGCTTGGGGAGTGAATCTCCCCGCTGCGGTGGTGATTGTGAAAGGAACACAGGTGTACGACTCCAAGGCCGGAGGATTTGTGGATCTGGGGATCTCGGACGTGATCCAGATCTTTGGTAGAGCGGGAAGACCGCAATTTGAGAGCCACGGTATTGGAATTCTGTGCACCACCAGCGACCGGCTGGATCACTACATTTCTCTGCTGTTGCAGCAGCATCCGATCGAGTCGAAGCTTTCGGAGAAACTGGTGGACAATTTGAATGCGGAGATCTCGCTGGGAACGGTGACCAACGTTGACGAGGGTGTTCAATGGCTGGGATACACGTATCTGAACGTTCGGATGAAGCAGAACCCGTTTGCGTACGGGATTGATTGGCAGGAGCTGTTGAAAGATCCGTTGTTGGTCCAGAAACGGCGCGACATGATCATTGCGGCAGCCCGCAAGCTGCACACTCTGCAGATGATTGTTTTCGACGAGCGGTCGAGTGCGTTTATCGCGAAGGATCTGGGACGAGTTGCGTCGGACTTTTATTTGCTGAACGAGTCGGTCGAGGTGTTCAACCAGATGATGAGTCCGAAGGCCACGGAGGCGGACGTTTTGAGTATCATTGCCATGAGCTCGGAGTTCGACAACATCAAGTTCCGCGAGGAGGAAGCCAAGGAGCTGCAGACTCTGAAGGAGGAGAAGATGGCGTGCGAGATTGGATCGGCTTTGGAGACGGCGCAGGGCAAGTCGAACATCCTGCTGCAGTCGTACATCTCACGGGCACCGATCCGGGACTCTGCGCTGGTTTCGGACTCGAACTATGTGGCACAGAACGCTGCGCGGATCTGTCGGGCCCTGTTTCTGATCGGGATCAACCGACGTTGGGGGTCTTTTGCCAGGGTTATGCTGTCGATCTGCAAGTCGATCGACCGCCAGTTGTGGTCGTTCCACCACCCGATGCGGCAGTTCGATCTCCCGCAGCAGATTCTGCGCAACATCGAGGCAAAAAACCCGTCGATGGAGATGCTGCGCGAAATGGATTCTGCCGAGCTAGGCGATCTGGTCCACAACACCAAGATGGGTTCCGTTCTGTACAAGCTTGTGGGACGGTTCCCATATCTGCTGCTGGACGCCGAGATCTTTCCGATCACTACCAACGTGATGCGGGTCCACGTTCAGCTGGAGGCAGACTTCACGTGGAACTTTGAACACCATGGAAACGCCCAGCTATTCTGGGTGATGGTGGAACAGAGCGACAGCTCGGCGATCCTGCATTTTGAAAAGTTCATTCTCAACCGCAAACAGATGCACGGAACCCACGAGATGGACTTTATGATCCCGTTGAGCGACCCGTTGCCGCCGCAGATCGTGGTCCGTGTGCTGAACGACAGCTGGATCGGGGCCGAGACCGTTCATGCGGTCTCGTTCCAGCAGCTGATCCGGCCGCACAACGAGACGATCCAGACGAAGCTTTTGCGGCTGCAGCCGCTTCCGACTACGGCCCTGCACGACCGCGAGGTGGAGGCCATCTACAACCGCAAGTTCAAGTATTTCAACCCGATGCAGACCATGACGTTCCACACGCTGTACAACTCGAACTCGAACGTGTTTGTCGGGTCACCGACGGGATCGGGAAAGACGGTGGTTGCAGAGCTTGCGATCTGGCATGCTTTCCGCGACTTCCCCGGCTCCAAGGTGGTTTACATTGCTCCGATGAAGGCCCTTGTTCGTGAAAGAGTTGACGACTGGCGCGAGCGGATCTCGCGCAACTCGAGCCACAAGGTGGTGGAGATGACCGGAGACTCGCTGCCGGAGGCCCGCGAGGTTAAAGCCGCAGACATCATCATCACGACACCCGAGAAGTTTGATGGTATTTCGCGTAACTGGCAGACGCGGAAGTTTGTTCAGGACGTTTCGCTCGTGATCATGGACGAGATCCATCTGTTGGCGAGCGACAGAGGCCCCATTTTGGAGATCATTGTGAGTCGACTGAACTTCATTTCTTCGCACACGAAACGGCCGATCCGGCTGCTGGGTCTGTCGACTGCGGTTTCGAACGCCATGGACATGGCGGGCTGGCTTGGCGTGAAGGAAGGATTGTTCAACTTCCCGCAGAGCGTCCGGCCTGTTCCGCTCCAGATGTACATCGACGGGTTCCCCGACAACCTGGCTTTCTGTCCGCTGATGAAGACAATGAACAAGCCGGCGTTCATGGCAATCAAACAGCATTCGCCGACGAAGCCCGTGCTGATTTTTGTTGCGTCGCGGCGGCAGACACGGCTCACAGCGCTGGACCTGATCCACATGTGTGGAATGGAGGAGAACCCGCGGCGATTCCTGCGGATGGACGAGCAGGAGCTCGAGGGGGTTCTGGCCCGTGTGAAGGACGAGACGCTCAAGTTGTCGCTGCAATTTGGAATCGGCTTGCACCATGCCGGTCTGGTCGAGAGCGACCGTCAGATCTCGCACAAACTGTTTGAACAGAGCAAGATTCAGATCCTCGTGGCAACGTCCACGTTGGCCTGGGGTGTTAACTTGCCTGCATATCTGGTGATCATCAAGGGAACACAGTTCTTCGACGCCAAGATCGAGGCGTATCGGGACATGGATCTCACCGACATTCTGCAGATGATGGGTCGTGCTGGAAGACCTGCGTTCGACACGAGCGGAGTGGCCATAGTTTACACCAAGGAGTCGAAAAAAGTGTTCTACAAACACTTCTTGAACGTTGGATTCCCCGTCGAGTCGTCGCTGCACAAGGTGATGGACAACCATATTGGTGCCGAGATAGCCTCCGGAACCATCAAGACCCGTCAGGACGCTATGGATTTTATGACCTGGACGTTCCTGTACCGACGTGCACACCACAACCCAACATACTACGGAATCGAGGACAACTCCGGGGCCGGAATCAGCAAATATCTGAGCGGATTGATCGACCAGTCGATTGAAAACCTGCGCGAGTCCCGGTGTTTGGTTTGTAACGGCGACAAGATCGTTCCGACTCCGTTTTTGCAGGTGTCTTCGTACTACTATCTGTCGCACAAGACCATCCGCAATCTGTTGGCGGGCGTTGTTCCCGAGGCGTCGTTCCGCCAGTGTTTGCGCTGGCTCGCAGAGGCCAGCGAGTACGACGAGCTGCCTACAAGACACGGCGAGGAGCTGATCAACGCCGAGATGTCGCAGCAGATGCGGTATCCGGCCGACGATCTCGAGAATGCCGAGTTCATCTGGGACCCGCACATCAAGGCTTTTCTGCTGTTGCAGGCCTACTTCTCGCGGATTGAGCTGCCCATCGCGGATTACTCCCAGGACATGGTTTCCGTTCTGGACCAGAGTCTGCGTATTCTGCAGGCGTACATCGACGCAACGGCCGAACTCGGCTATCTGTCGACGGTTCTGATGCTGGTGCGTCTGATGCAGTGTGTGAAACAGGGCTGTTGGTTCGACGACGACTTCGTGTACACGTTGCCGGGTCTGCAGCTACGACACGTCGAGACGGGCGACGACACGGACGGCCGCAGATGGAAACGCGACCGGAGTCCGGACGAACTCACGCTCGAGCAGATTGCCCGCCTGGGTCCCCGGGAAACGGCCGGACTGGCCGCAAAGTTACACGTGGACCGGCGCCAGCGCGACCAGTTCGTCAAGGTTGCGTCGACGCTGCCCGTCAGTCGCTTGTCGCTCTCGCAGGAGACCGAGGACGAGCTGACTGTCGAAATGGTTCACGAAAACCGGTCGTTGAACAAGGATTTCCGCGTTTATGCTCCGCGGTTCTCGAAGCCACAGCGTGAGACGTGGTTTGCCGTCCTGTGCAACCGGTACACAGACGAGATCCATGCGATCAAGCGGATTTCGCCGGCCAAGGCTGGCGACGTCGAGAAACTGCACACCACGATAAAGCTGGACCCGAAGTTGCGGGGCTCCGAGGTCGATTTTGTTTGTGTGAGTGATTTTACGGATCTGGAATACTGGCAGAAGGTGCGGCTCAGATAGAAATCAGATTCAGTACCATGTGGACATTTTTTTTTGTTTTTTTTTTGTTTGACACTTTTTTTTTTTAATAAAATTTCCAAAAACCCCAGATTCGGCAGACCGAAGTTGTCTGGTTGCTCTCCGTCGTCCCCATCGCCCCCTCGCCTGTACCGGACACCATGAGCTCCACCGCAGACATAAACACGAGCGTTGTGTATGCCGCGCTGAGCGTGAACTCAACGACGCTGTACACCTACGACAACGTCGAGATAACGAGCGGACTCAATGTGAACTACTCAGAGCTGATATCCAAGAACCTCGGCGTGATCAATTCCACCCAGGACTCGCGCGTGAACAGTCTGCGCGTGGCAAGCAATGTCGTGCTGAGCCACACGCCCGCGGGCGCGGTGTCGGGCTCTGCAGTCCAGAATGGCTACGTCAACCTAGTGCTGTACTACAACAAGCGGCTGATGAAGAACAACGACCTGATCACAATCATTCTGCTGTGCAACGACAGACTTCTCAGCAACTTCGTCTTCAATCTCGCCGACAAGCTCATGCATACTTACCTCACAGAGTACTACAACCCGGACGACAGCACGGCGAATTTCGAGTTCAAAATCAAGCTCAGAGAGCTGATTGTAAGCGAGGAGACCAAACTGCGCCACCTGAGCGCCAAGTACGAGGCGGTGTCCACGACTGAACTAGAGGAGGTCCGGGAGCTCATGAACGAAAACATCGACAAAATTCTCAACAGAGGAGAGAACCTCAGCCATCTGATCAACATGACCAACCAGCTCAACACGTCGTCCGGCTCGTTCCGAAGAAGAACCGTCATGATAAAGCGCAAATTCTGGTGGTCCAACGTGAGATTCTTTGTCCTAGTGAGCGGGATCATCCTGGTGCTGATCTATTTATTGATCGGCCTGGAATGCGGACTGCCGTTCTACAGACGCTGTTTGCATCCCTCCAAGCCGACGCAGCCCAAGCCGCCGCATACAGACCAGGAATTTGTCCTCGTTCAATTCCAGGAACCCTGAATTTCTGTCGGCCCACCAGCCACAGACAGAAACTGTAGATAACATGCCCGAGTGCAAGCTTTACAAATACTCAAATCCAATTGTTCTGAGCAGGTACTATAAGTGCTTCATCCCGTACTATTTATTCTACTGTATTTTACAATCTGCTGCTGTACTTCTCAGCTCATTCGTCGTCAGCCTCATCGTCGTCGTCTTCACCAAGCTTCTCGCCGTCATCCTCATCTGCAGCGTCTCCCTCCAGCTCCTTCATTTCTTGCTCGAGTCGCTGCGACGCGTTCAACTGCTCCGTCTCTGCATCGCCGTCGTCGACGTCCTCCTCGGCGGAATCGACCATTTCGACGTCTTCAGTCTCGTCCACCCCGTCGCCGTCCTCCGTGTCATCTTTGGCACCGTTTTTGTCTGAAACTTCCTCCCCAACCATGCCCTGCACAGCTTCGTCCAACCGTGGCTTCTTGATGGCCGTGTCGTGTTCTCCGTCGCTCTTGTCCTCGTCGTCCTCTTCACCCTCGTCGTCCTTCTTTGCCTTGTCCTTCTTCTTCTGTTCCTTGCGCTTGTTGAAGTTCTCGAGCTCCTCTTTCAAAACAGGAATGAAATTGTGAAACCGCGCTCTGTCGAGTGCCACGAGGATATCGTTCGCGTTAACAACCTTGCGACCCTGCTCTTTGGAATGCTGTTTGGCGTGGTGATACACGAAGTTGACAAACAAGACCGCGGCGCGCTGCACCACAACTTGTGAATCCTTCGATAGTATCATCGACGTGTTAGACTGCGTCAGGATCTGTTTCGAGAGCTTGTAAATCGTGGCCCGAGGAAACAGAATCGAATCGATCGAAACCTTCTCATTGTCCAGAGCTGTCTCAAGATTCAGATCCTGCTCGTCTTTTCTCCATCCTTTAGCCGGCATCTTGGTGGTTCGCTCAGACCAAACACCTTCGTTCTCACCGCACAAAAGACGTGACTGACTTGATATGTCCTCAACCAACTTTTCGTGATTTCGCCGACGGTCTTTTTTTTTTTTTTCGCGTCTCGACGAAAATCATTTCGTCGACAAAAACTATGTTTTTCTACAGTTCATGATAAAACATATTTCTGATCTTGGTTTTTTTTTGTTTTTTTCCTTCATTTCAATCACCCACCACGTATCTCCCACAATGCAACATCTCAAGGAGTATGCACAGCTGCTCAAACAGCTTCAGATCATTATTTACACTCTCAAGACAAAACCTCCCGCAGGAAGCGAAGTGGATTTGGATGAATTGCGCACTGAAAACAGCATCAAGACACTGGAGATATACGCCAGACTTACCGAGCTGGACGCCGTGATCGAGACGGCACTCGCTTGTCTTTCTCGGGAAAAGCGCAGCGAGAAAGAATTCGAGTACGCAAAGCTCAAGGAACGTCTCAGCGACATCAAGACAGACTTCCGCAAGGCATTGCTGATCTCCAAACAGAACGAATTGGAATTGTTCCACGAGCGAAGCGACCAACCCGAGTCCGATGACAACGAGTCCAACGAAGGACTGCTGGACGAAAACCTCAAACAGCTCTCGTACCAAGAAAAACTGCTGGACACGAACTCCGAGATCACCAAAAAGCTCCAGAACGTCAACCAGATGCTCCGATCGTCGCTGCTGGCGAGCGAAATGAACATATCGGACCTCTCGCAGTCCACATCTTCACTCACAAATCTGTCGAACAAATACACATATTTTGGAGACGTTTTGATGAGATCCAACAAGCTGGTGAACACCATCAATGAGTCAAGCAATGCAGAAAGAAAGCAGATCTATCGCTCTCTGTACGTGTTTGTCTCTGTTTGCACCTACATCCTGTACAAGAGAATACTTCGAAAACCAATCCGACTGTTTCTGTGGCTCCTGTTCAAGGCTCTGCGGATGGTGTTTTGGGGAGCATCTTCGTTGCAGAAAGAGAAACACAGCATTGTTGAGACATTGGTCTCGGAGACCACCGACCATGTCTGGGCGACGGTAGCAGAATCAGTTCTGGAAACGGTGCTGGCAAACGCAACAGGGCTGACGAATGGCTCTGTGGTGGAAACAACCGTGAGTTCAGTAACATCGCTCGTGAGAGACGAGCTTTAGAGCGACAGCGACAGCATCCGCAGCATTCCATCTCATCTCTACAAAACTGAATTCCAACTGTGATGAAATCAAATAAACTCTCATTCGTATAAGCCATATACAGTTGCACAACCCGCTCGCGACTCAATAGTCGTCTCCCCTGGAAACAACCTCTTTCCTTGTAGGATGCAACAAGATCGTGTGCTCGTATTGTGCCGTGTAACATCCCTTCACATCGAGTAAAGGAGGATGTTCCGTCACCAAACCGGCCTTCACAAGCTGGTTCAACGCTAGCAAATACTTCTCCTCTCCCGTTCTGTCGAGGTATCTTCTGCAGAATGGAAGCGAGCCAAAGTTTTTTTCAATGGTCTGCATCAACTGTTTGGCCTTGTTCAACCGTATTGGTGCGTTCGCTGGAGCATTAAGGTTCTTCATGTAGTGCGAACACTCACCCCCGTGAACAACATAACCCTTACCTGTAGACCCAAACGTCTCAATGGCAAACGTCTCACCTTCCTCCATCTTGGTGTTGTCTCCGTTTTTCACAATTGGAACAGACTTTCCTCCGTGAATTTGGTACGGACGGATATTGTGTCCCTGCAAGTTTCTGATACATTTGACTGGATAAACCTTGCCATCCAGCTCCACCTCGTGACTCTCCATCACTTCCTCGACAACTTCTCCAATGTCCGTCATTCTCACGTCAATTCCAGCAGCCTGAACACCGGCGTTCGTGGCTGCCTTGACCGCCTCCTTCAACGGGTCGTATCTCTCGTTGAAGGTGTGCGTCCAAGCACAGTCAATGATGTGGCCGTTCACGTGAACTCCGAAATCCACCTTCATCACGTCATCGTACTGCAAAACTGTTTTGTCTCCTGCATTCGGCGTGTAGTGTGCGGCACAGTGATTCAAAGAAACTCCGCATGGGAATCCCATACCTCCTTTCAAAGTATCATCAGTTCCACTGTAAGCTCTCACGGAATTCTCGATCGACTCTGCAACCTCAATCATCGTCATTCCCGGCTTGATGTTGCGCTGTGCTGTCTGTCTCACACGCCTGTGGATCTCGGCACCCTGTCTGAACTCATTCCAGATGTTATTGCTCTGTCTGTCCAAATAACGTTTTTCCTCGTCAGTTGTTCTCTTGAGATTCTCCTCGCTTCCCGTGTAGTCCTGCCACTCTCCCTCAGGATAAACACCGTCAGTGTAAAACTGCGAGATGCCACCAACCTTCTTCTTCTTCTTGTTGTTCTTCTTCTTTTTCTTCTTCTTGTCCGCAGAGGCCTCGGTAGATTCTCCCTCGGCAATTTCCTCTTTTGGCTCCTCAAGAGACAAGTCTTGTAGCTGTTCGCCGGCCGCAGAAACCGGCTCAATCACGTTATTCACCACCTCGGTCATTTGTTCGGTTGCTGGACTTGCGGGAACACGAATAAACTAAGCTGTCTCTCCAAGTGCCAACTCCAGAAAGAAGCTGGAGAACAGTGGAAAAAAAAAAAAAGTTGAAAAGAGACGGTGAGGTGACATAATCGCTGACTCAGCGATGGTTTATCGCACGACCCTGTCGAGCCAGAAAAATTCATCGAAAATATTTGTACAAGTTTTTTCCCTGGTGAATCGACCGACAGACAGCAACACCATACGGCTGCACGCAGAACCCTTCACCATGCTTAGATTAACTACACACAGACTGCTCAGTAAACCGCTGAGTACGTCCATTGGAATCAGATACAACTCTTCGAAGCCTTCCGAACAAGATCCTCTGAGCATATTATCCAGCATAAGCAGACCCTCTCAAAAACGCTCGGGTGACGCTAAGGGCAGCTCGTTTCTGGGAGAAAGCGCATTTTCTGTTTCGTCGGCGTACCAGGAACCCAACGCTATGGAGGTTGCCACAAAGCTGCCCCTTTTTGCTAAGAAGGCCGGAAGAACTGTCATGGTGAAGAAGGGAACGCTCAACAGATCGCTGAGCCAGTTCGAAACGATGCTCCGTGCTAATGACATCAAAAACACCTTTTTCGAGCAAAGATTCTACACCAAGCCTAACAAGGTCCGTCTTAACAAGAGAATAGTGAACAAAAAGAAGAGATTCGACGCTGGTATTGCCAAGCTCTTCAGAGTGGTCAGAGACGCCGTCAGAAAGGGATATTGAAAGTCACATCGCCGTTTCTTCTCTCTTGTATATATATGTATAGCCATGATCACAAATGCAAAGATTTGCTCCCCTTTTCATTATAGAATAGCGTCCCCCACATCAATTCTGTCGTGACTCGGGACCAAAAAATATCAAAAAAAAAAAAAAAAACAAAAAAAAGCTGTCTTGATTGTTTAGCTATAATATTTCTCTCCTTTATCCGACCGATATTGCTTATTCTTCCAGCATGGTGGAACCAGTTCTCTCTTTGGGTTCCCCCGGACGGGCGACTCCACGCTCGGGGATTATCAATTTGATGAATACGATACTGGGAGCTGGACTCCTAAGTATCCCTTACGCTATAAGATGTAACGGTCTGCTTTTGGGCACATTCTTTGTTGTGTTTTCGGCCTTTACCTCTGGATTTGGGTTGTATTTGCTTGCAGTGGCGTCCACGTACTCGATTCCCGGTCACGCATCATTTTTCTCCCTTTCGAAGCTCACTGTCCCACAGATGGGGATTGTGTTCGACTTGGCAATTGCTGTCAAGTGTTTTGGAGTTGGTTGTTCGTATCTGATCGTCATTGGAGACCTGATGCCACAGATAATACGGTCGATTGTTTCTGCCGAGACAATCGAGAAACACGGCTTTCTAGCGGATCGCTCGGTTTGGATCACAGTCTTTTTGGTGTCCATCCTTCCGCTCGTTTACAAGAGACACCTGGACTCTCTCAAGACTGCTTCGCTGATAGCACTGAGCTCTGTGGGTTACCTTGTCATACTTGTGGTTGTTCATTTCATCCATTTGTTGTTTGGAGGCACAGAACAGGTCCCAAGAGGTCCAATCCATCTCGTGAGACCCAACTCGATAGTGTCGATGCTGTCATCGTTCCCAATTCTCGTCTTTGGATTCACATGCCACCAGAACCAGCTCGGGGTCATCAACGAGCTCGAAGACAGAACAATGTACAACATCTCCAAAATCAACTTCATTTCCATCGGCACAGCATGTGTCCTCTATCTGACTGTCGGGCTCAGCGGATACCTCACCTTCGGCGACAACGTCGTTGGTAACATCATCACCATGTATCCTGACTCTCTGACTTCAACCATAGGTAGAATTGCAATTGTGATCCTGGTGGCCTTGAGTTATCCTTTGCAGTCTAACCCGGCACGTTCCTCGATCAATCATGTCGCATACTATTTGAACGACTCAAATTTGGCCAAGTCGATCAGATCTTTATCGAGATCAACCACAACCTCTTCGATATTCACCAGCGACGAGCGCAGATCATTGGTTGGAACATTGGGAAACGTGCCAGCGGCACACAGTGTTTCTGCGGCCGAAAATGCAGTCATTGATGAAAGTTTCACCATGGAGGAGGAAAACGAGAGCCATTACGTTGAACTAACCAATAAGAAACTTGTCATAATAACCACGATCATTGTGTGCTTGTCGTATATTGTTGCACTTACAGTCACGTCTCTGGAACATGTCTTGGCCGTTGTTGGCTCAACAGGATCAACCTCCATCTCCTTCATATTGCCTGGGTTCTTTGCATTCAAGCTCATTGGTCAAAACTCAGAGCCTTTGACGAAAAAAGATTCTTTCCTCAAATGGAGTGGATTACTTTTGGCTCTTTGGGGATTTATCGTCATGTTCATTTGTTTGTCGGCTACAATATTTCTTGGCGCCAAACACTGATCGTTGCACTAACCCTACACTGTCTTGAATCTATTCCTTCAACTTTTTATATCATTCATAATGGACATCTTCCCTTGGTACATATCATATTACAGAGCGGAAAAGAAATAAAAGACCAACATATGATGGACTCTCCTCGTTAGTTTTCCTGATTCTCAATGACTCCGTCTTCGTCATCCTCCAAACTTTCGAGTGCCTCCTTGATCAGATGAGAACCCTTAGGATCCAGGTTAAGGGCGATGGTAAATTGCTTGATGGCATCATTTTTGCGGCCGTAGATCCGGTAGAGCTTTCCAAGCAAAAAATGCACCGATGCTTCGTCTGGTGCTAGGTTCTCCAATTTCTCGAAGTCTTTCAAAGCCAGGTCGTATCGCTTCAAAGAGAATAACGATTGTGCTTTCTTGAAGAGAGCAAGCATCGAAAGAGGCTGCAACTTGAAGGCGAAAATGTACTGTCTCAACGCCTGTTCCTTCTTTCCCAGCTTCTCAAGAACCATACCGACACAGCAAATCAGGATAACATTAACTGGATTAATCTCGACCGCCTTTCTGAAATGGAACTCTGCCTTGCGGAAATCGCCGAGCTTCAGATACACCATTCCTATTCCGTAGAATGCATTGTAATGTCTCTTATCCAGCATGATGGCGTGTCTGAAACATTCGAGCGCATTTTCAAAGGCATCGTTGGACAGATACTCGTGTCCTTGCAACGTGAATGAATAAACAAAGTTCTTATCTATCTGATTGGCCTTCTGGAAACATTTGATAGCCTCGTCGGGCTCCCGCTTGAGCGAGAATAAGTTTCCAACCGCAATCCAGGCTTCTGGTGAGTCTTTGGCTATTTCATGGAGTTCGTGAGAAAGGAAGCTCAACTCCATTTCTTTATGCAGATGCCATAGTAATGTTGAATAATATTGCATCTCTTCAATCCTCGTTCTGTCCAACTTTCTGAGTTTGATAAAGTAGTTTTCAGCTTCTTCGTAGTTCACGATTTCAAAATGTAACCGTCCAAGCTTTCCCAATACCCAAGGAGTGTTCCTTTCGTTTTCCGGAAGCGAGTCAAATATTCTGATTGCTTTGAAACAGTCGTAGAAACACATGGCCTTGAAACCTTTTGCGAGCTTTGAATAGATCAGCATCAACTGCTGATCGTAGTAATTCACCGTCTGCAACGAACCCTCCTGTTTGTGAGCGGAACTGTGAGAAATATCAGCATTCTTAACGTTCCCGTTGGAAGAGAAAGTGGAACCAATAACCCGCTTAATTCCTGAGGATTCCTTTTTGGATAAAACCGATTGCGCCGCAGCAGTCGATGCGGTCGACGTGCCATTGGACATCGACGAATTTGAATCGGTCAGCGTATTGAGAGGATGTCCTAGTAGTCTCGAAGTAATGGAGGCCGAACTTCTAGCCGTTTTGCGCCTGATAGAGTCCGTTGGCACCGACGGATGTTTGAATCCGTCAAAGCTAGAACTTCGAGTGGATCTTCTGTTGGGAGCATCTGGAATCTGTAACTGTTTGACCCTAGGAGTGACAAGAAAGTTGCTTGTTTGTTGCGGCTCGGGAGTTTGAGCGACAAAACCCCCTGTATTTGATCCTGTTTGGTTGTTTGATGATGACGAAAGTCGACCTCCTGGGCCTGCGCCTTGGCCAGGATTCCTGAAAAACCCTTTTGGCCCAGCGCTGTCCTGTTTGATGTCCTTGGGATCCGAAAACCCAAACCCGCTTCTGCTATCTTCGGCGGAAACGCTGTTTCCTCGAGCGTTTTTGAACAAGCTCCCGGATATCTCGTCTATTGGGTTCACTTTGTAGACTGAGTTCACCTTCACTTTGACACCCATCTTGCACAGCTCCTCAAACGCCTCAAACAAAAACGGGTTCAGTTTCAAAACCTGAGAATAATTCAATGCGCTGCGCTTAACGTCTCCAACAAGAGCGTACAACTTTGCCAAAAGCGAGTAACAAGCAACGTTATCGGGTAAATACCGCGAATCCCCGTCGTCCCCACAGCTCAGTTGACTCCACAAGGGAAGTGTCCTCGTTAACGCGGATATTCCATCGGGCTCACATTTCAACTCTAAGCTGCACTTGGCAAATATATACGAACATCCGACATGTTGTGTGCTATGACTGGAGGTCAAGTTATACGCTGCCTTGTATCGTTTCAGCTTGTACAATACGAGCGCATACAGATGAACCGAGTCCAGATTGTTGGGATTTTGCGCTATTAACCGCTCCGATGTAAACTCTGCTGTTGAAAGAAGATCATGATCCAGGGAATATAAGATTGTTGACCGTAGTTGTCTTATCGTCTGATCGCCAAGATTCATATCAATCTTCTTGATTTCTCGTATATTTGTTCCAAATCGACTGTCAGACCTAGCAGTACGCAACAAGGTGGGTCTCAAACGTCTCTTTGGTTTTGTTAGTGTGAGTTTTTAGAGCCTGATCAAACTGCTGAAACACTGTGTTAGACCCAAATATTGTTGCCCTCCTAGAGGTAAACAAACCGCACTCCTAAATGATTTTTTTTGAGCTTTCCCGCACAAGTCGCGAAAAAAAATTATTAAACATGTATTCTGCGTCGATCGACGTAATCGACGCTCCAGTACTATGTACTCTACTCGGTGCTTTATCGTTTAACTGGCTCCTATTGGTTTTCCTGCTTCCAGTCTTCTCTCAGTCAAGCACGCAATGACTGCTGCACCAACCCCAGATCCATCTTCTGCAGTTGTCAACTTGATAGGATAATTTGCAGGACTCCCCTTCCAACCAAATATGTCTTTCAAGCCGAGCATCGCGCGGTCCTTGAAGCCGGGATACTTGTTGAACACAGATCCGTCCGAGGCACAATTTCCGGTCTCGTAACCCATCTTGATGAAAATTGCAGCGACCCCACAGACGGCAAGACGCGCGGCTCTCGTGCCAATCAGAATGCATAACCGGCGAATAACCTCTCTTTCGGGCTGCGTGGTCTTGATCCCAAGCTCCTTCCGGAATAGTTTGCTCACCACACGAAGATTATTAAATGAGTCCTCCTCGATGATTGACAAAAAAGATGTGTCCATAATGTACTCCTTCTTTAGTCTCGAAACGTCCTGTCTTCGGAACAACACCCCTTCGTTATAAAAATCCAGCAAGATCAATCTCAAGATCTCTCCCAGATAATATCCTGCAATCATTTTCTCGTAAGCCTGTTGACCTGGTCTGGGTGACTCCTCGTCAATCTGAACATCATATTTTGTGCGTGGAAGAGCGGTGTGATCATTGTCAAAGGCACCATACTCACAATTAATCGCCATTGGGGTCGCAGAATCGATACTTTTTGGCAAAGTTTCTGTTAGCTTAGCTATGTTGCTCGTTCTATCATAGTACGCTCCGTTTATTCCAGTGCCGAAAATAAGACCAGCTTTTGTGTTTGGGTCCGAATACATGGAAGCAACAAGAGTGCCCGTAGTATCATTGATCAATGCCACCACATTGACAGGAATTCCCTTGTCTTCAATTGCTGATTGCAACATCGGAACAACATCGTGTCCTTCAACCCCATCAATGTCAAACCCCTTCGTCCATCGCTGCAGGATTCCAGAATTGATTGCATTTTGAGATGCTGGATAAGAAAACGTGAATCCTAAGGGTAAAGTTTCCAATGGGCCAGACGGAAACTTCTCATCCACAAATTTCTTGAGACAGTCCGCAATGTATTCCCATAGACAAGATGAGTGTGCACTTCTGATTGTGGCAGGAAGGGAGTACTTTGTGTGAGTATAAGAGAAATCAGAGTTCCCCTTCAAGGTTACCAAGACAACTCTGAGGTTCGTTCCACCAAGATCAATGGCAAGATAGTCTCCGGTCTCGTTGCCGGTGGGTAGGTCCATAACCCAAGTAGGGATCATCGGGATGTTGGCTTCTCTCGTCAGGCCGTCTTTCATCTCTTCGACAAACTGATACGTGATCTCCCTCAGTTTGGAGCCAGAAACAGTGAAGTCTTTCTCCACCTCTTTGTATTTGGACTTGAGACTATGTGGGATCGAGACATTCTTCTTGTTTGAGTCAGTACAGATTGCGAGAAAAAGATTGAGTCTGTTGTTGCTTACTATAGTACAGTATGGATGATGTGTCATTTTCCAACTTGTGAAGCGCCGATTGTTGCAAGAAATGCTGGTGTTTTCAAGTCTGCTACAGCTTTGTATCTGACTTACCGCCAGTTTAAAGCATACAATAGGGAGAATAAAAAGTTTGATCCCTAGAATTTCTGCCCTTTCCAGGTGCGAGGTGTGATTGATAACCATTTTGATAGACAATCTACGGTAGTTACTCGATGGTAGCAAGCTGATGAGAGGCAAAAACTAGCAATAAGGGTAATAAAACACAAACAGATGCAATTATAGCCTCAGACTGGCCAGTTCAATTGTAACAAGTATTCGGTCCGTAAAATCTCGTCGTAAGGTTCAAGTTTTGCGATATTTCAGTGATGATCCAAGGGGAACTCGAGTAGGTGAAAGGGAAGGTCTCTCACATGTTGTTCTTCAATCTGGCAAGGGTTTCAAATAAATCATTTGTCTGCTCCTGATTATTATTGTTATTATTAGGAGCTCCAAGGTTCTGACTATTACTGGTTTGTGAGAACTGATTACTAGCACCATGGTATGCAGGAGCGGGTGGTGCAACTCCTGGAACCGAGTTTTGGAGTTGGCCGAGTAATCCAGCGAGCGCGTTACCTTGAGGTAACTGTTGTTGTTGTTGTTGTTGGTGTTGTTGGAGGTGCTGTTGATGATGCTGTTGTGGTGGAGGTGGTGTTTGTGAAGCAGAAGGTGCTTGAAACTGTTGCATTAATGAGAGAACATTTTGCAACGTATTAGGATCCATATTTTGCATCGTCTGTAACAGGTTGGCTTGGTTTGCTGGCGGTTGCTGCTGCAATGGTGACTGGTGACGAACTTGAGGGGCTTGTTGAGGGTACTGGTTCATAGGGGCCCGTTGTGGAGGGTAAGCGGGGTATGGGTTTGCATTCGCACTTGGGTCATACGATTGATATGGGTTCCCACTGACAGGAGGATATCCTCCCGCGGCCCCGACAGGGTAAGGAGACTGGTTCTGGGCATATGGGTTGTCCCTTGCATTGTATGGTACAGCATTGCTGCCAGTTGCATAGCCATATGGTTGCTGTGACTGATACCTGGAGTTGTTGCCTGATCCATTTCGGCCGTTCTGTCTCCCGTTATTGTTGCGCGAGTACAATGCCTGGTTTCCGTTTCTGGCAGGACGGTTCTGATTGGAGTTTTGCGAGCTGTTGTTCGACGAGCCCGATTGTTTCGATCTCCCTCTAGAGGGAAAGTCTCTGGGTTCAGATGCAAACTTTTTGGCCTTCGCACTCAGCACCAGCTCAATGGCAGCATTGATGGAAATATCTGTGTATTCATCAAATCTAATTCCACCATCCGCTGCTTTTTCGTAAACCATCAAGTTCAAAACTTCGTTTTTAGTGATTACCACAGCAATAGCACCCTGGTATGCAGCAGAGGTTACCGAGTCTTGAGAAACCTCCTCAGCAGAAGTATTCGATTCTTCAACTTCCAGGATGAGACCATCCTGCTTCAGTCGTCTCAACAACTTGCTGCTAAAAGCCGGGCTCGAGTCTGTAGTAGTGATGACCTTCACCTCAGGCTTGGAACTCACCGGAGATCTCGATCTAACTTTCCCTTTACCGGCATTTCTACCTTCAGGAGACCTCGATCGGCCGCGGCTGTTCTTGGCCTTCGGCTGCTGTTGTTCCATGGCTCGCTGAATTTGATGCTTTGAAACTTCAAGGTGCATGAACTTGTTGTGTAGGGGAACGTTCTTTTCTCCTTCAATTGCTTGCGAGCAATCCTCAGCTTTTGCAAACTGAACAAAGCCAAATCCTTGTTTCAAGTTCACCTGCTTGATATCACCATAGGGATGGAATATCCGGTAAACATCTTCTTTGGTCAACGTGTTCACTGCAAGGTTACCGATGAACAGTCTGGAGCCAAGCGGGAAGTTGTCCCACTTTCCGCTACTCAAAGAACTGTTCTCCTGCTCCAGATACTTCTCATATGATTCGGACTCCTCAGCAGACATCGGTTTCGTGATGTCGGGCCTCAAACAAAATGGGTTGATGGGAACCATCACTTGCTGCGACTCCCCAGGTCTGAGACTCGGCTTATTGTATGAAGTTGTGCAACTGAAGTTCACCCGAGGCTTCACATCAGTGTTGTTGGCCTTGTTATATTCAGCCACCAACGTATCCTCTTTGGCCTCCGGGGTCAGTGCCTCAAACTCAGGACTGTTGAAAAGCGAGCTGCTGATAAAGAACTTGATGACATCATTGAAGAGGGGAACATCAACTTCTTTCTCCTTGACGGCATCAGGTTCCTGTTTGGATTCACTTGAAAATTCCTTTTTAAACTTCTCACCTTCGGTGTTAGCTGAGAGCTCAGTTTCCGGATCATAGTCGGAATCCTCATCCTCTGCAACAAGTTTTTGAGGCGCCGATTCGGTCTCGTCTATATCGGACTTTGACGTTGCAGTCTCAGTCTTGTTTTCAGAGGTTTCAGACTCATTTCCGGCTAACTGTTCTTCATTCTCGGTTTGTTCAATTTGTTCGATTTGTTCGGCTTGTTCTGTTTTTTCAGTTTCTTCGGTTTCTCCAGTTTGTTCCGTAAGTTCAGTTTGTTGCATCTCCACAACTTCAAGTGCAATGCCGCTCATAGCTTCTTCACTAGCTTCTTGTAGTTCTGCTGACTCTTCTGATGGTTGATCCAGAGAAGCTTGTGTTTCAGGTTCTGCCGCAGGTTCATCAGGAACTTCTGTTTCTTCGATGAGCCCACCGACAACTTGCTGGTCAACTGATGCGTCCTTCACTTCAACCGTTTGTCCCTCTTGGAGTTCGTCTATTGCCACCGGCTTTTCCTCGGGAACATAAGAGTTATCCAAGTTGGTTTCTGTTTGCCCGAAATCCATTTTCAACTACACTAATCCACGTCTGTAGTGCAAAGTGGTGGTGTAGAGAGTGTCAAGGATAAAAGGCAAAGAACGGATAGCACCTAGTCGTTCACACAACAAATGCAGACATTCAATTTTTATATATACTCCTTAGTACTTTTTTTTCTCCCGAAATTTATCTGGTTCCTACACGACCTTCAAAGGTTCAAAATAGTTCACGTGACCCACAATATGACTATATTGGATCAGCACCTGACGACAGGACCCGGTAGAATAGCAAACTACGCCATACAGCAAGCATATGGGCATCCGGCGTCGTCCAGAAGCATCACACTTAATTGCCATAGTTTACAAACAAGTTGTCTCCAATCTAATAGTCAGTCTATTCATATGATATGCACATAATTGCCATTCTTCTTCTTCCGTTCAACAAGTCCTCACTTGCCAAACAAACACTTCATGTATGTCCGTCTTGTGCTCCAAATCTTGACATCGCTCTAACCGTCTAGCTGCGTCTATAAATTAAACCGAACTGTAAGTTTTGAGTATAGTGAGAGAGACAGTTGTAGCTCTCTATTGCTCCTCCTCCTTGAGTATCTCCTGTCTAAGTTTGCTGCTGATTTCGGACTCGCTGCTTACGCTTCTGTCCACCGGACACGGCACCAAACTGTTAGCAGCAACCATGCTGAATGCAACCAGAAAGGTGGTTGAAAAAATCGACCTCGAGATTCGGGTTCTGTTAACGGCCTTGATGTACATCTTCCGTGGTCTAACTGTAGTGTGTTCAATAATCCTTTATGACCAGGATCTGAGACGTTGGATGATCGTTTAATCTGTTCTCGTTGTCGCAAAGAACACTGAAAAACGAAGTGTATGTGTGTGTGTTTTTTGAGATCTCTTTCTTTTCGCACCACATACAACCTTACACCGATATAGGAAGCTCCGCCAATGAAATCTCGCGATTTGAAAACCAAGTGAAAAAAAAAAGGAAAGCAGCGGCCAACCAGGGGAAAATAATATACACACACGAAAAAAAACAAAAGAACGTCGCGTCGACTTTTGCGCGACAACTGTTTTGTCGTCAAAGTCTGTTACCCTGTCTTTGTGAAAAATTTCGCCTTCGTTCACAAAAAATTGTTGTAGTAGTGATTCACTCCAGCAACCGACTACAGCACTAACCACCATACAAGATGCTGTCCTCGAGCTTGCGCATATCCAGAGCCTTTCCAAGGGGTTGTTCCGTGCAGGTGCGGTTCAACTCGTCCGCCTCCAGCCCTCTTCCGCCAAAATTGGCAACGACTCCCAACAAATATAATGCAAAGTCATCGGCGTTCAACCTGAAACAAAAGCTACCATCCGGATTGTTCTACCACCCATCGCCATCCTCTCCCGATCCCGAACTCACCCCAAAAGCATTTTTGCCCGAAAGCGACCCAAGAAAGTCTTCGAAACTGTACTATCCAGAAGAAGATACGCTCATCAAAGCCAATCTTGACAAAATGCCAATCATATCCAAGGCCAGAACGCCAAAGAACTACAAACTGACCCGCGAAGATATCCAAGAATTGCAAAACCTGAGAAACCAGGGAGTACCAAGACGTGAGCTCAAGGCGAAGTTTGGTGTGTCTGATCATTTCATCAATATTGCAACCGAGCCAAACCCAGAAACTATCGCAAAGCAGAAGAAAAAGCTCGAGAAATCGGTGAAAAGATGGTCAGAGAAGACGAAAGCTGCAAAGGTTATCAAACTGAAACAGCAACTGATGTGGCAACGGGACTTGTAAGCAAAGGGGTGCTTCATGTTTGATATATATATATGCTCATGTAAATACAAAACTCATTATTCTTAGCGACGTAGCACAGGTGGAATCAAAATCTAACCTGCAACAAAATCACCAAACTCATCATCATCGTCATCATCATCTTGAATGTTAAAATTCTTTTCGTGAGCTTCCTTGGAAGTCTGTGCTTTGGTTTCCTCTTCATGTTCATTCTCCTCCTGACTTTCGGAGACAAAATTGTCTCTGAAGTTTTGCAACTTGGCAAATCTCTCTTCAAAATCTTTCAAATTTGCGCTCAATCTTAAGTCATCGAAGTAGTCGTTCATGATCATTCCGATTGCAATCTGTTTATCCTCATATGTCACGATCACCACGTAATGTTGTGGTAAAATCTTTGTTATGGTCATGAATTTGTTGGACACAGAACCTGGTTCCCCCAGCTTCACAGGTAAACCGTCGTGAGTCAACTCATCGTACCAAGCGACTCCCCAGTCCTGCTGGGCGTTGGTCTTAATTGTCAGCTTGCACTTGACACTGGCTGAAAGATCTTCCGGAGACTCTAGAGCATCCAGACTCTGCTGCTCGTGCAGTTCGATTATGCCTGTGAACAGATAATTGGACTCGTTGGAAGACCACTCGTGAACATTGAAGGAGTACTGTACAAGTTGATTCTGATCGGTGTCCTGGGAGAACTGAGCGGAAGAGTGTCCCGCGCTATGTGTCACCTTTGGTGGAGCGATTTTGTAGAACTTGACTTTCCTGAATGTGGCGAGTTTAGTTTCCATCATGTTGGAGTTTTGATCTGTGTTCACCAAAGTCATGTTTTGCTGTCGTCTGACGATTTATTTATGCAAGTAGATTCGAGTGGGGTTCGTGCTCATTTAAACGCATATGCCGTTCATTTGTGTGAAAGAATCGGGTAATTTGTTCCCGGTGATCCGTTCCAGTATCAAATCTTGATCGGATTTGATGATCAACTACCCCTTGTTACAAGTGTTCGTTTTAGGAAACAAAACATAAATACGTGCGCCAACCTAAAAATAAATCAGCAAAGCTGGCTAAATTCTATAAGTTCAAAAAATATCAAAAAAAAAAGTTTGATGGCACGTAATTTGTCTTGACAGATGTAAAAAAAAAAGGCTGAAAGTCAAAAGAGGGTTCATAAAAAACCAGTAATGTTGTTTTGTCTTTTGTGGTCCACCATTGTTAGACCGAAAGACTGTTTTGAAAGCCGGAAATAGCAGCAGAAAAAGCTCCACCACTCGAGCTAAGTGTACCGAGCAGTGTTTTTCTTGTCCAGCTGCAATCGCGCCTGTATATATCGTTTCTGGCTGAGACAACTTTAACGGCCAATGTCGCTCTCGGTAACGGAGCTCAACTACTTGATATGGAGGTATCTCCAGGAAGGAGGTTTGGAGGTGAGCGCATTTGCCTTACAAGATGAGACGAAAATCGACGAGTACGAGGAACGGTACAAGGATCGTATTCCTCTTGGATGTCTAGTCGACCTTGTCCAGAAGGGTATTCTTTACTCCAAAGTGAACGAAATGGTGAACAACAAGGACGAACTAGCTCCCGAGGATGTCATTAACATGAACTTCAATCTTTTCAACTCGCTCACACAATCAGGCTCCCAACTTGAGGACCGAAAGATTCTTGCGAGTTCGCAAGTGGAACAACAACAACAGCAGAACAATGAGTCGGTTCTAGAGACGCCTAAGCAACCTGCACATACTCCGAAACTCATACAAGATAAGCTCGCGCAAGAAACTAACGGACTGTCCCCAGAAGACGACGAAAATGATTTCACCACGGTGCTCTCAGAGTCTTACCTATACCCATCTAGTCTGACGAGTGAATGGAGCCCTGCGAATCCAAACGTGCTAGCATGGGGACAGACAGATAATCAGTCTGGCATATGTGAACTGGTATCAGATCCGACGACGGGAAAGCTGGCTCCTGAACTCAAATCGCTGCCTCATCCGGCGAACTGCAAGGGAACCATTGCAGTTTCGTGGTGTCCCAAGGGACATTCGCTGATGACGGGGTCTGAAAATGGAGAGTTAAGGATGTGGGACGCTAATGGACATATCCGATTCATTATGGCGTTGCATCATGCTCCGGTGTTGGCAGTGAAGTGGTCGCCGAACGCTGCTTACCTGCTAACGATGGACATTACAAATAAGACGATAATATGGGACTCCAACACGGGTCAGTCTGTGCAGTACATTGATCAGTCATCATTTGAGGTGAGTGGAGAACCAAAATGTCTGGGGACGGACGCATGTTGGATAGACGATACAAAGTTCGTTCTACCTGGTCCCGATTACGCTCTTCATGTTTATCAGCTTGGAGATAGCCAGCCAATAGGAGTTCTTGCTGGCCATTCCGATACCGTTTCCAGCATAATCTACAATCAAGAGCTTAAACTCCTCTGCTCGAGCTCAGACGACCAGACCGTGCGAATTTGGAAAGGAAATTCCATCAACTCGTTGCAGATACTTGTTGGTCATTCGCAGCCGATTTCGTATCTGAGCTGGTGCAGGCTCAGCAACGGGAAATGGTGCATTTTGACGTGTTCGCTGGATGGCTCGTTGAGATTATGGAATTTTTACAAGAGCAAACTTCTAGACTTGAAAGTGACCGAGAACGGATTCCCAATCCTCACCGCTGCTCTCTCAGGCGATTTCTCAAAATTGGTAACTGCTGACTCAGTGGGGACCGTTTTAGTGTGGGAGATCAGGGGTGAAAAGTTCAAACAAGTGAGCACATATGAGCCCCAAAGAACGGGAGAAAACAACTTTGCGACATCCATTCGCTGGAATGGAGATGCCACCAAGCTTGCTGTCTGTTATAGCGGTTCGGATAGTTGTGTTATCCAGACGAGCGACAAGATCAAATGAAACAGCTCGAACGTTTTTTCATCTCAAAATTGCTCGCGAAACAGGATCCAGGCTTTTGTAATATATGTAATACTAAGATAAACTTTACCATTGAGTTTTGGGGAACGTGAAACCCCATTTGACTTTGAAAAACCACTCATGTACCCAAATGTTTTATTAATAAATAATACTCCTATGTTTTTTTCCTGTTGTCCAAACTATTGGCGTGTTTTTTTCTCTTCTCCAGAGCATATTTCCATGATCTGTACAGACCTGCCGTCAGAATTCCTTTCAAACTCTGCACCATGGCTGGTCTTTGCACGGTTTCTTGCACTGTTGATCTCAATGCGCTCACCAGGTTCTCGTCACGTGCAATGTCCCTAACAAACGAGCCGTGTTTCACTTTGTATGAGTTTGGCAGGTACTCCCAGTCCTCCACAGGGATATCTGTGAGAGGATGAGTCTCACAAAGACTCTGAAGTTCGAGGAACGACAGTTCAGAAGAAGGTTTGACGGGAGTCAGTTGTTCGATTTGCTGGTTGGGGTAGAGCAATTTCCTCGAAAATGGGTCCGTAGCCAAGGATGATTCAAACTTGGACGCATACTTGGAGAGCAGTCGTTTTCTGAACGACAATGGCAGATCAGCCAAAATCTCGGCCTTTGTCCGGGAATCCAGGTTCACCTTAAACTTGTGGTTGTTCTCCGATTCTGAACTCACCTGCTGCACTATAGTTGGCAGATAATGCGTCAAAAGTGGCAGATACATCTCGCGGAACAGTTTGAACTGATTCGTGACTATTTTCTCCACCTTGTAAGGATCTTCACCCTTCACTTTCAATCTCGGATCCCCGATATAGCTGAGTTCGGCAATTTGGTGATATAGCTCGTACTCGGAGATCTGCTCTTTATTCAGCAACAAAAGCGATAGCTTTATTGCGTTTGTCAGGTTGTATTGATTGAGCAGCGAAATGTTGGGAGAGTTTCGTATTATGGCCACCGGCTTGTGTAGTCTTCCACTGAGATACATAGTTTCCCAATTCATGAGGTCGTGGATCAAATTGTTGACCGAGGTGACTCCGTATTTGAGCTCGAAGTCGCTTGGAAGCGTGCTCTTGCTGAAATTGAGCTTGACAAATGGGTTGAAATACACTCCGGCACCCATCTCCCCGATCCGAGCCACTGTATCCGACCCGAGATGCCGTAAACTTGAATAATGCTCGGGAAATTGGTTTATGTTGAGTGAATGCCAATGGTCCGGATAAGACACAGCATAAATCATGTCGATCTGGGAGTTAGAAACGTCGACCGTTTCCCCTTGGCTCAACACCTTGGATCCGTAACCGAACGCATACCGTATTGGAGCGTTGAACTCCCATAGAATCTTCTTCAGAAAATCCGACATGGCGGGATCATTCGACACAAGTTGGTTACTGCCAAATTTGTATGGCAATTGATTTGCATTTTTCAAGTCCTTGAGATTTCTTAGGTAATAGTTGAAGTTGATCGGAGCCGTTTTCAGCTTGAGTAGATTTTCGTCTAACGCTCGGAACTTGTCTTTTTGTTGTCTGTTGGCGAGCTCATGACGTTCAAGAAACGATCTGGTGGCAAAAGGCGTGCTAGCCGGCTTATTTTTCTTGAAAAGCTTGTCTAGAAGAACGGCATCCAGTTCCGCGGAAGACAGATCTGATTCCGACCGATGGCCGACGTCCGACTTGTACCTCACCAGAAGTGATCCAATCTGGCTCAGACGAGCCGGTTTCAACTGCGTTTTGTGTATCGTTGCAATCATACTGGTGCTCTGACACTCTGTCTGGGGTAACCCATCACTCAGGATTTCCAGAGGCGGCGCCCGTACTGATTATATACTGAAGCACATCTCTACACCGAAACCGGCACACGGGCTGGACCCATTCCGTAAGCAGAACATTTTTTTTTTCAGTAGGCGTAGAACGCTGCCGAATTCTGGCCAGCCCCCCAAGCTGGCGCGGGGCTGCGTCCGCGGGCTTTCGGGACGCCTCTTTTTCTCAAAACGCGGTGGCGCCGGCCGCGAGCCGCAACTGAGGCCAGCCGCACGGCAAACGGCGGGGCACATGTCTTTGAGGAAAAACAAAAAAAAAAAAAAAACCAAAAAGGTCATTCACCTCCCCGGTGGCAGGTGTGACAGAGCTCTGTCAGGCAGTGCTTGCAATTCTAGATAGGCACACCCGTGCACCAGACATTCCAGAACTTTCAAATTGAATTTGAGAACGCGTCGTCGCAAGCCAGACAGAGACAAGTCTCAGCAACACAGCAGACACAATGACTGACGAGGTTGAGAAAAAAGAGTCCGTTGAGAAGGTCGAGACTGTTGAGGCTGAGAAGACTGAGGCAGTGGAGGAGCCTTCGTCTTCCAAGCGGAAGAACGAGGACGCTGAGGAGAAGAAAGAGGACTCCAAGGAGAAGAAGAAAAGAAAGCATTCCCGGAGAAAGTACGACGACGCTCCACCTCCTGAAGACGACAAGGGTTCCGACAGTGAGGAGGAGGATGTTGACGACGACAAACTGGTCGTTGAGGACGACGAAGAGGACGATTTACAGGAAATTGATACCGCCAACATCATCACTAGTGGCAGAAGAACGCGTGGAAAGGTTGTTGATTACACCAAGGTTAGCGAGAAATTGAGCGAGGAAAACCCTGCTGCGGTGGAAGATGAGGAAGAGGATGACGGAGACTTCAAGGAGCCACAGACATAGTTCATATACAGTATATGACTGAAATAGTGTAGCTGTCGAGCTTTTATTTTTGACTATTACCTTCGATTTGAAGCTTCAATGTTGCGCAATTTCAGCGCATGCGCACAGTAATAGCCCACCACCGGCCCCAACTACAGGATATTTTCGAATCTGAAACACAAATCAGCTTTCACTCCGTGTGAGCTGATTTGTAAACGGCAATTAGCTACATCAAACTCACCTCTCTAGGGTATATTGTATCCGCGGCGACACGACACGACACACCACAAACTTAACAGCATCCGGAGTTCTTCGATATCTTCTGATCTTTAGGAGCTGGAGTCAAGGTGATGGTCTGTCCGCCCAGGTTCTTGTTGTTTGTTCCGTTGGAGTCGACGCCATCCATGTCGAACTTTCTTTTGGAAACCATCTCGTAGATATTCTTGATGAGCTGATGGAAAGTGAGCTCAACGTTTTCAGAGTTCAGCGCAGAGGCCTCGGTGAAAAGCAAGTTGTTTTCCGCAGCAAAGTTCTTGGCCTCTTCAGTTGGAACAGCTCTCAAGTGGTCCATATCCGACTTGTTTCCGACAAGCGCTATCACTATGTTGGCGTCCGCATGGTCCTTCATTTCCCTCAACCATCTCGAAACAGACTCATACGAATTGGAGTTAGTTATGTCGTACACCACCAACGCACCCACCGCTCCTCTGTAGTAAGCCGCCGTGATTGCTCTGTATCTTTCCTGTCCGGCAGTATCCCAAATTTGTGCCTTCACTCTCTTGCCGTCAATTTCCACGGTTCTCGTAGCAAACTCCACTCCAATGGTGGCTCTTGAATCAAGGTTGAACTCATCTCTTGTAAATCTCGACAACAGGTTCGTTTTTCCCACCGACGAATCACCAATCAAAACAACTAGTCCACGTTAGTATTCCGAAAATCTGTCTTATCTCTGGTGAAACATGCTTACTTTTGAACAAGTATTCGTAATCGTAGGAGTAATCTTCTGCGGCATCTGTCATTCTGTAGTGTTTTTGTGGCGTTGGTATCTGTTGCAATTCACTTGAACTTGTATGGAGAGCCCGAAGATACAAGATTTATTTCAACTATTGCACACTACCAACGATTCTTTGAGTATTGTGTATATATATAATTAGACTCCGCCATAGCGAGATTGTTGTTTTTTAGCACTTTTCGATCTTTTGTGAACGGCGTTACCCGGCCAGCGTCGATCGACTGCGAGCACGCGTCGCAGGCCAGGTTTTTTTTCTCTCCGTAGAAAAAAAAAACGCGTTTCCAATTGAACGTTTAATTGGAATCGCCATCTGTTTTCTTCACTCTCTCCAATTTCTCCTGAGTGATTGCAACATGTCGGAGGTGAACATCGACCAGACTGTTTTTCGCAGAAGATTGCATCTTTTGCAGAAAAACATCGCCAATTCCGAGTTTTTCAAAGCTGTCAATGGCCTTCTCATAGCTGTGGGTTCTAGCGACGATTCCAATCCATACCAGAAGTCAACGATTCTGCACACCTGGCTTCTTGGATATGAGTTTCCCGCCACTTTGATCTATATCACGGCCAAGAAGATCACTGTCCTGACTTCGGTGGGAAAGGCAAAGTACCTTAACCCCTTGAAGGCGGCCAACTCCAACCTCGTGATCTTGGCTAGAACCAAGGATCCGGAACACAACAAGAAGCTTTTTGATGAGTTCATTGGTGAAATCAAAGAGTCAGGCAAACAGATCGGTGTCTTAACCAGAGATAAGTACGCAGGCAAGTTTTTGGATGAATGGACTGCTGTTTGGGATCAAGCCAAAGCCGATTTGGAACTCGTTGACGCCTCTGTTGGAGTTTCTGCAACCTTGGAATTGAAAGATGAAGACGAGCAGAAAAACCTGAGAACAGCATCCAGAAGCTCCACCAACATGATGAGCTACTTCACTGACGAGATGAGTAAAATCATCGACGAGGAGTTGAACGTCACCAACGCTCAATTGGTGGATAAACTTGAAAACAAAATCGATGACGCCAAGTTCTTCAAGAATATGGAAACAGACAAGTCCATGAAGAAATTGGGCGCAGATTT
This sequence comes from Ogataea zsoltii, assembly GCA_003709205.3. Lineage (NCBI taxonomy): Eukaryota > Fungi > Ascomycota > Pichiomycetes > Pichiales > Pichiaceae > Ogataea > Ogataea zsoltii. Next base: position 441,391 of record PPKH03000003.1, read on the forward strand.
TGATTTGAACAACCTGGATTGGTGCTACAAGCCAATAGTACAGAGCAACGGGAAGTACGAGCTCAAGTTTTCTGTTGAATCCACTAACGACAAGCTGGGAGGATCGGTTATCTTGTCGTCGCTTGGGTTACGTTACAAGAGTTACTGCTCGAACGTGACGAGAACCTTTTTGATTGGTCCATCCAAAGAAATGGAAAAGAACTACGACTTCTTGCTCAAGATCCAAAGCAAGGCTTTTTCCTTGTTGAAAGATGGCGCAGTTGCTAAAGACGTTTACAATAAGACCTTAAGTTTCATCACTGCCGAAAGACCTGATCTTGCTCCGAACTTCATGAAGAACATGGGATCTCTGATCGGAATCGACTTCAGAGATTCCACAGGTGTTTTGAACGCCAAAAACGAGAGACCAATCAACGAGAACTCTGTTTTCAATCTGGTGCTCGGTCTTGGTGGCCTGAAAGACCCAAAACAGGGTGATTATGCCTTGATGTTGGCAGATACCGTGAGAATCACCGGTTCGGATCCAATTATCTTGACTGACTCTCCGAAGTCGAGGAAAGATATTGCATTCTATTTCGATGATGAGGAAGAAGACTCCAAATCAGCTGTTAAACAGGAGTCCAAGTCGGTTAAAGTCAAGTCCGAAAGTAGTGGCTCTGTGAAAACCGAACCAAAGGCTAAGAGTTCAACTGCTGAGTCCAAGATCAGCAACGGTGCTGCCAACACAAGGGTTCTGAAAGCCAAGATGCGGTCAGAACAGAAGAATTCTGATGAAGATCAAGTGCAAATTCAAAACGAGATTCAAAAAGAGTTGCATGCGAAAAGACAAAAAGAGGGATTGGATAGATTCAATCCGGAAGATGCAAATGATGGAAGCGACAAAAAAGCCGTCTTCAAGAGATATGAGTCCTATGTCAGAGAGTCTCAAATTCCTTCCAATGTGAGAGATTTGAAGATCCACATTGATTCGAAAAACCAAACGATCATCCTTCCAATTTGTGGAAGACCTGTTCCGTTCCACATCAATGCGTACAAGAACGGTTCGAAAACAGAGGAGGGTGAGTACACTCATCTGAGACTTAACTTCAACTCACCAGGTGTGGCCAACGCCAAGAGAGACGACTTGCCGTATGAGCCAGGTGAAGACAAGCAATTCATCAGAAGTTTGACGTTCAGATCGAAAGATGGAGAAAGAATGGCTGAGGTGTTGAAAAAAATCACTGAGATGAAGAAAGAAGCCGTCAAAAGAGAGGCCGAAAAGAAAGAGAAAGCTGATATTGTCAGCCAGGCTTCGTTGATTGAGGTGAACCGGCCAAGAAGAATGGACAATGTGTTTGTTAGACCAACTCCGGACACCAAGAGATTGCCTGGTACTGTTACCATTCACCAAAACGGTATCAGATACCAATCACTTGGAAGAAGTGACCAAAGAGTTGATGTTCTGTTTTCGAACATCAAGCATTTGTTTTTCCAGTCTTGTAAGGGTGAGTTACTTGTCATTGTCCACTGCCATCTGAAGACGCCGCTCATGATTGGAAAGAAAAAGACCTACGACGTTCAATTCTACAGAGAGGCTTCGGATATTACTGTGGACGAGACTGGAAACAGAAAGAGGAAATACAGATACGGTGACGAGGACGAACTGGAACAAGAACAGGAGGAGAGAAGAAGAAAGGCTGCACTCGATAAAGAATTTAAGGCATTTGCTGAGCAAATCGCTGACGCATCCGGTGGTTTGGTTGACTTGGACATTCCTTTCAGAGAGTTGGGATTTCAAGGTGTGCCTTCGAGATCTGCTGTGCTGTGTTTGCCAACTAGAGACTGTCTGGTGCAACTTGTTGACCTGCCATTCTTGGTTATCACTCTAGAGGAGATTGAAATTGCGCATCTGGAAAGAGTTCAATTTGGATTGAAGAACTTTGATATGGTGTTCGTTTTCAAGGATTTCAGCAAGCCTGTGGTTCATATTTCCACCATTCCTATGGAGCTTATAGAGGATGTGAAAGCTTGGCTGACGGATGTGGATATTCCTTTCAGCGAAGGTACAGTCAACTTGAACTGGGGTACAATCATGAAAACCATTCAAGCCGATCCATATCAATTCTTTATCGATGGTGGTTGGTCGTTCTTAACAGGGGACGGTGATTCGGACGAGGGCAGCGAGGAAAGCGAAGCCGAGTCGGACTTCAATCCCTCTGACGATGACCCTGAAGACGAACCAGTTGAGTCTGAAGACGACTTCAGCGCTGGTGACGACGACGAAAGCGATTTCAACGACGATGATGATGAAAGCGAAGTTGCCGAGAGCGATAACGTTTCTGAAGAAGAGTTCAGTGACTAAGATTGTTTGTACAAGTGTGTGTTTTTCCTTAAACCTGTTAAGCTTTTTTGCTCAATAAATTTATATTGTAACTTACTTACAAGAAAGGCATCCAACCGATATACATCTGAGACAAGTTTTCGATCGAGGTCGCCTGTTGAATCACTGCGTCCACGTGTGCCACGACAGAGACAGACAACCCGCCGCTATCTTTGGCACCCGTGTCAAGATCTTTAGGATCTAGAATTCCTTTGATCTTTCGACGGATCGTATCCATTGCAACCTGTGGTTGCAATCCTCCATTGATCCCAGAAGAATCGTCAGTAGCTCGTCTCTTTTTCTGCTTAGCTTTCCAGTCCATGATAGGATCATACAAGAAAGTCTCCAAGACGTTCATCAAACTGTTCTCGTTTTGTCTGATAATCTTCATGGTAACTTCACAAGTCTTTCTGAAAGTTCCCTCATAGCCAGTGACTCCCATTGCAGTAGTCATGTTTTGCGTCAGCCGGAACGGAACTCTTTCGGGAACAGCCAGCTTTTTACCCTTGTCAAAAAGGCAGTCGAAATCAACGTGCAAGATTTGACCCGAAAGCTCATTCAGCATAATATTGTCACCGTGTCTGTCTCCCATTCCAACCAGATATCCCACAATGGACATGACTGCACAAGTCTTGATGTAATCATTTCTGCACTGATACCAGTTGACGGGATTAGGAAACTGATCTTGGAACCAAACTTGAAGCACAGGCTGATAGATACTTTGCAGTTTTTGGAAATTCACAATTTTCTCATCAACCGGCAAAGCTTCAGCTAGCATTTGCTTGATCTTTCCAAAGTCCATCACGACCCCCTGGCGCTGTAGATATGAGAGCATGATATCTCTCATAGTACGGACATTGTCAACCCATTCGATGACACCCATAGTCTCATTCAAAGGAACGACAGCATAAGTGTTGATCGTAAGACTTCTTTTGTCTGCCTCAGGATCAATCTTCAATAACCTATCCATGACGGTCGTGAACTCCATCAACTTTGCATCCTTCCGTAAGTCATCATGAGGTTTGCACAAGATGCTGTATTTCTTTCCGTCTGTTCCAATGATGTACAGTCTTCTCGGCTTCTGCATCGACGAAAGAATGCTCACTTTCGATTCAAAGCTTTTGAAAGCAATAAACTTGTCAATGTGGAGAGAGCTTGATCTCCTTGAAGAACCAGCATTTGCTCCTGAGGTCAGTAACTTTTGGAAATTCACTCTCAATGGGATTGCTAGCGCTCTGCACTCTTGACCAACAGGGTATGAGAAGCCTAGTTCGTTGTAAAGATGTAATTTGTTTTTGCGCGATCTACCGACATCTGCCTGGCAAACGCCCTTCAGAGCCTCAAGTAATTGGAATGCAGAATGAACTTGCTTGGCTAGCATTGCATTCTTGTTGTTCTGAAGGGCCTCACATATTTGTTTTCCCCGTTTTGCTCTTTCCGATGATGTTGACTGGACCTGAGAGTAAACCGAATACAACACAGCTTCTGGATACGTTTGTGCTAACTGTGTTATGATGTTCAGTATCATATTTTCTGTCTCTGCATCACCATGGACCATTCTGGAAACCAATTGCGACAGAACTGAGTACCATTTGTATATGGGGATCTCGTTTTTCGAGGCAGCAACTTTGATGAATTTCAAAATGCTCGAGTAGTTGTCTCTCCTCTTTAACAGAATAGTCTCGTGGGAGTATCCTGCTAAATCACTGGCGTTTTTGTATTTTGCACTGTAGTCCAACCAGACCGTCACTGCCTTTGGTAGCACCTCAAAAACGTAATCGTTTGAAAAAGCAGCTGATCGGATATACGCTTTGATGATGTTGAACTCCAGATCCCCATAGAAATCCTTTTCCGGTTTCTTCAATCCAGGAGTCTCCACAGATTGAGCATCCAAAAGCTTATTGTAATACCGACCCAAGAAGTATTGTGGTTTACCACTCACCCTGTCAAACCCAGCTGCAGCCTCGTACCCTCTAATTATTTCGTCAGAACTACCATTTGCAGATTGTTCTAACCATTCAGTGTATGTGAGTTGAATCTCTGGGGATTTCTTGATGGCCCCAGTCCGAAGTAGACTTTTCAAGATCTTGAGTGCCTGGCTATGGTCACCTTGTGCCCAAAGAAGTTTGGCAAGTTCCAAATTCACAGTCGACTCTGAGGACGTTCCCATCATCAGAGCATTTGTGATACTTTTTGTAGCGAGGTCAAATTTTCCCGCCTCTCTTAAAATTTGACAACTTTGAACCATGGTGTCGCCGAGATGAGACCTCACCTCAGGAAGAGGATGTAATTTCTCGATGGACCGTCTCAAAGAATGGATCTTCCAGTTGATTTTGAAATCTTGAGTGCAGTTACGTGCTCGTAATTGCAAAAGGTTCAAATGGGATTCCAAGCTCGAAGCCGGTGTCAGTTGGGATAATGCCTCAAAATCATGTAAGCAATGTAACATCACCATGTAATTCGATATTCGGGAAGGTGACATTTCCCTTGAGACAGATAGTGAGATTCCAAGAGAATTAGTCGCATTCGCAATGTGTTTCAAACACCCGTCAATGTTATTCATACTGAGCGTCACCAATCCTTGTGCAAACTCGTAGTAAATTGACAAAATCGACCCAGGGGATGTTATGGATGGATATTGCTCCGCATGACGAATCCATCTCTTCAACTCGTCAATTTGACCTCCAAAGATAGAGGCCTGTAGGCCGCAAAGAACCCAATCCTTGCTTGGAACAAAGTTATGCTCAGAGGATTCCAAGTCTTTCAATTTCAGCAAGACTTGATCATATTCGCAGTGATCGTCCAAACATCTCAACAAAGAAGTTATCGAATCCATTTTTTTCTCTTGCATGTTCTCTTCATAATTGAGCTCTGTCAAAGCAGCCAAAGACTCCTGTGTCACTCGCCAATCTTCACTATACTGAAATTGCAAAAGTTTGTCATTCAAACTCTCTGTCGAAAACTTCTTCAACAGACCTTGTAACGCGTCAACATCATTGACTTCCGCATACATGTGTCTAATGGTGGTGAAAAATTCGTCTTTTCCCATCTTTTCAGTAGTGTAACTCTGCTCCAGATTGAAAATTGCTCTTTCATAAGAATTACACTGTGCCGTGCGTTTAGCAAGCAACTCCGTCGGAATGCAATTCAGAAACTTCTCCACCTTCTTTCGTTCTTCAACTGAGCCTGACTGCGAGTACTTCTTGTCTCTCTTTCTTTCTGAGATCCATTCTCGAAAGTAATCAATGATTGAGAAAACGGTTCTGTAGCACGACTTCAGACTTTCGATGGCAGAGTCGTTCGATAACTCTTCCAAATCCTCGTTTAAGATAGCACACAGCTCAATCTCGATATCTGCTCTGACTCGATCATCTCCATGAACAACGAGCATTAGCGATGCATACGGTAGGAGAAACTCTGAAATAGACAAATCCTGATCTTTGATCACGATTGCACAAGTACCAAATATAGCCTTCGCCGTTTTTGGTAGCCGCTTCATACTCTCAGAGCGATGCAACAAGTCTTCGGTGAATTCCCTAATCCAAAACGAGTGTTTCTTGGTGTTTTTGTACGATGGATAGGTCAACGTGACATAACCATAGGAATTCTTCATATACCTTGAGACCAGTAACGGTTTTAGGACCGTTTGCGATAAATTAGTGAGTTTTCCCCAAATCAAATGCTCAGGTGTTTCCACGTTTTGTATGTTCTCCGGGGTGAAATCAAGAATTTTGAGATACTCCTGCATTGAAAATGCTAAAAACAGCTGTTTTTGGGGGTCTGTTGAGGCAACAAAAGACTTGACCAAAATATTATTCAAGAAATAAACGGAGAAGTCCGCAGTTTCTTTGTGGTTGACCAAGTTCGATACCAAAATGATGCGTTTATGGTTCTTGTGAAAGAAGGACCCTAACTTCGTGAGATCAACAGCACCCATAAAGGACAAAACTTCTGCACACTTCCTCGGGATATCGGTATTTTTCACGGAAAACTTGTTTGATGCAGCCAGGATGTGAGCCAGAAGAGAAGAAAAAAGTGGGACAAGTCTTCTGTCATTGATGTACACCTTGTGGAATTCGGATTCATGGGACTTCAAAAAACTCAAAAAGTCATCAAGAACTTGCAGAACAACCCATTTGTTATCTGCCTGGAATCTTCTGTCGAATTCAACCAATATATTATGACTTTTGATATCGTATTTGTTGGTGATGTTGTCAAAATCGCTTATCAGCGACAACGAGTAAACGTAAGAAGGGTGTTCTTTGATGACTTTGGGGTCTTTCTCAAAAATTGTGACAAGAATATTCTTAGCGATTTCTTTGCATCTAGGATGGAAGCTGTTGAATTTTTGGATCAGATACGAAATCAGTAAATCAACAATGATGGATAGGGGAGAATAGTTCAGGTTTGACACAAGCACATGCAAACACTCCAAACTTTCGAGCTGTAGCTCCTCTGACTCCAACGCAATTTGCAAGCAAGTCATTATTTGTGACAAGCAAGTTTCAAAACTTGTTGAGATTTCGGTGATGCATCTGACTGCTCTTATGGCTTGGATTTTCACCAGGTAGGGCTTGCTACCTTTGTGATCGTGGATAATCGCTGAAAAAGACTGTGCCACTCCAAGGATCATCAAATCCATTTCCCGATTGAGAAACTCATCTTCGTCCCTGATGGTTGGACTCCCGATATGACGTGCAAGGCAAGTGTAGATGATAGCTGTCTTGATTCTATCCTTCATCTTCTCTGAGTTATACAAACTCAACAGCTCCCAGATCAGATCCATAACACGAGTTTCACTAATTAAAGACTTGAGACTTTGGCCTTTATATTTTGGATTTGAAATGGTAATGATTTTCATGATCTTACCGGAGTCAATCTGGTCTTCCGATGTCAAAAGAATAGCAAGAATCTTTTCCATGTTGCTGTCAATGAGCTGTGCCCTATGTTTGTTAACCTGATTTGCAATAAATCCAATATAGTCTTCCGAAAAGGATTTGATGAACATGGGAACGGTGAATTCCAAGGTCCTGTTAAGGAAAATCACTGGATCCATCTTGATACAATCGCAAAAGTTTGTCAACAAATTAGGATGTGAGTTTCTTTTTTGCACCAGATCATAGCTGATGAGAGAAATAAAGGGCTCAACAAGTCTGTATGGAGTTATGCCTCTAGTCGAAGCCACAATTCTTAATTCATGAAAAGCTAGATTTGACCTGAACTGATCTTTATCTCCCATAAACTGCAACAGATGATTGAGCATCACGTATAGTCTCCCTTCAAGACGGCTGATAATAATTAGTTCTCCCCAAGACATTATCACTCCTTCGAAAAGGTACGCCGTGCGCTGTGTCGGCTTGAAAGAGCTCAGATATTTCAAAACCACATCAAAGTCGGACTCAAACTGGTCATCCTCCGGGGTGAGCAGAAGCAAAGGGAACAGTTTCAAAGTCAACAGTCTCACTTCTCGAACCACGCTGATAAAACAACTTTCGAGGAACTCCCAAAGTTTGGGAATTTTCGTCAAATTTGGGGGTCGGAAAGAGCAGAAGATTCTTTTCAATGCAATCAAAATGGATATTATTAGGTGTTCGTTGTTCATTGTTTGCGGATCCAAAATGAACTTTTCAAGCAGAATATTGAAAGCCAGTTCCATTTCTGGCAGCGAGTCTATTGGGCTTCTTTTGCGATCGACCAAGTCGACAACATAAATGGACTCACTTGGGCTATGATCGCACCGTCTGCATGTTTCAGACTTGAGCTCATAGTCGTCTGCAATCAAACATGCAAATCTTCCAATGGCATTGACAACGTAGATTTTGCCTATTTGTGTGTTGTTGATCATTGACGGGGTCTCAGAAGCACCCAACAGATTGTTCAAGTTCTGAATCCAAAGCCTTAGCTTGGGAATCGTTACGCCCGACCCAGTTAGCGAGGTGGCGTAAGCGCTTGAAGTCAAGTCAACAATTTCCGGTTTATCGACACTGGCATCCTTTTCCGCTGGGGTTGGTAGTATGAGCGAGTTTTTGATCTTAGCAAAGCGGTCCGAGTCGTCAACCAAAGTGATTATATCTTTCGAATCTGTGAGCGGTAAATGCGAGTCCAAGTCATCGAGAAATCCGGTGTCCACAACAGCAAAGAGAAGACGTTTACGGAGCGCCGCTAGTCTTGGGGTTGCAAAGTCGTTGAACGCAGTTTCCAGAGCTTTAGACACGTAGTCACTGTATCCAGTCTGGGTCTGAGAAACGGTGAACCTGAAATTGACCACGAGCAACAAGTTGAAAACGATTATGAGGTCTCCGTGGGCATCTGTTCCAAGAAGCTTATTGATGAATGTGAGCCTTTGGGAAGATATCCCAAGTTTGTTCCAGAAGTAGTTCGTGTTCTCGACCTCGTTGCACCTGATGAACACCTTCATAAGAGACTCGGCAAGCGAAATTTGAAGCGCAGTAAATCTTGGGAGCAGTGGCCAGTTGAGAAGGTCTCTGCATTTGGATAGCACGGTATCAATGCGGTTCATCTGATGGTATCTGTCTTTGTATGCGTAATTTGTGACGGACATCAGCAGCAACGAGTACAGCTCGTCAAATTTGACGCATATGCTGTCTATGGAGGTTTGCGAGAGTAATTCGTTGGACGTCTGGGTACTCGTAAGGCCGTCAAACTCCGTTTCGCTGCTGAATTTGAAGTTGACAGCCACATTGTCCATGCAAAACCACAGTCTGCTGATAAGACTGTCTATCAATAGATGGTGTTGAAGATGGAGCATCAGGGTTTCGTTGATAGGCGATTCGAGCAACACTTGCAACTGTCTCACAGAGACGCTCAATTTGGAAAATCTGTAGTCGTTGGTGGTGGTTATGGCCTCGAGATCGATGGCTTTAGTGTTGTTGGAGTTGGTGATGCTGTTGACGACATACTTGAGGTTTTCGTCGAGACTTTCCAGGATCTCGTCTCGAAGAGCAAGCAATGGTCTTGTGTTGGTTAGCTTCCCTCTGTAAAGGTCGGTGATTATCTGGACTAGCGTCAGGTTTGCCGAATCAGCCAGCTCCTTGTCGTGATATCTTGCGTTGTAGAAACATGTGACACATTTGAGGATTGATTTGTATCGGTCGTCCTCAAAGACAAGCGACGGACTTCGAAAAATCAGCAGTCTTATTGCTTTGAAGATCTTGCCAACCACTTCCTTTTCCTCGTCTACCAGAACCTTGTGTGCGTATGCGGGGAGAACGTTATTGACGAGAGCATTAAGAGAGTTTCCGTCCTGGTTTTTTCCCTCGGACTCCTGTTGCAGAAGCGTATCTAGAACCTTGGAGAGCTGTCTAGTTTGTTCGGACATGTTTCATGGCGGGAAACGACAGGCTGAGAGTGACAAGATGGGGGAGGTTGTGGCTTAAAAGAGGGAGAGGGCAAATTTTAAGGTGAGAAAAATTTACGCGTTTTGATCTGGAGTGCGGGTGGAATTATACGGAAGAGATATATATTCATTGAGCTACGAAAGCTATGTAGGTGGGGGGGGATACAATGGGTATTTTGGGAGAGAAGCTCTAGCAGGGAGGCTTTGTTTCCTAAGTCAAGTTTTCCTACGGAGACTTGCTTCGCTGTGCTCCGCCACGCTCGGTTTTGCTTCGCTCACGTTACAAGAACGGGCCGGCACCACGGCTAGTCAATAGCCTCCGGACTAGCTCCCGCTAGCTCCCCAGCGCAACCAGCGCGTGCACGGGCCATTGGGCCCGCGAACGCGTCAGTCTGGAAAAATGCAATAATCAATTCTTCAGTCTCCTGAACAGCAGGATGTGAGGCTCTGGAGCATGACAGTCGTAGTGTGCCCACCCCAGACTCTGTGTGATGCCGAGCTGGCACCGCCACTCGTCTTCGGCCAAGATTTTGAACGTCCCGTTCTCCGCGAAGTAGTCGCTAGGAATCAGTTTCAACAACTCTCGTGGCAGCGCCACATGTCTGTACTCGTACTGGTCGTCCGAGTATCTTGGCGAGTAGTAGTATTTGTCGCGGAACGCAAAGATCCGTTCTCTTTCCTGCGGAGTCAGCTCTCGTGGTCTCTGCTGTGACATTGGCGTGCTCTATCAACTCAACAGACTGCTGGTGCGATACCGAGACATAAACAAATGAATGAATAATATTTTCATCCTTCGCTGTATTTCCATTTGCCGTCGCGTCGATCGACGCGATCGACGTATTGACCGTGCGTGCGATGGTGTGTTTTTTTCGCGTCTTCGGGTCGATGCCGTCAGTTGCGCGTGCCTGCCGCATGGAACGTTCTTTGCATTTCGTCACCACGACCCGAAATCTCGTCCCCGTCGATGTCAAGACCTTCCCAGACCGTATCTGGCTCTCGATCCGTCCTGTCCGGTCCCCCCTGGTCTCCCGTCGAGCGTCTGCGACCCAAAACACACGTCTCCAGGGCCAACTGAACCGGCGTTCGCATTCTGCACAAGGTGCTTCGGAACAATAAAGGGCCCTGTCCGTCTTTGTTTGCGCGCGTGAGGCTGTTTCAGTTTCGATCAACTGAGCGAGGAAAAGTGCACAAAACACCAGGACGAGTCTCGAAACCATCAATTTACCACCATCGATCTCCTCCACACCACAACGACCCTCATGCTCATAGACCAGGACCTCCATGCGCTTCCGCCCAGCGTACAGATCGGGATCAAGCCGCTGCCACTCACGTCTGCGCTCGTCAAGTCGGACCAGAAGCTCGTGAGTGCCCTGGCAGAGCTTGGCTACGATTGCGTATTGCTGCCCGTCACCAACGCCCGCTACAGAGAGAACTGTCGGGCCTATTTCCAGACGTTCAAAGACAGTCACCGCGACAACGACGACGACGCGGTGGCCGAGCTCGCGGTGCCGTTCCCACGGGCCAACGAGGTGAACGTTCTCACGCGGTCTGCGCACGCGGCCCGCACCGTGGGATTGCTGTCTGCGTGGATCGAGCTCGACGCGGCCAACGGCCTGATCAACGAGTTCTCGCTGCAGGTAATCACCAACGAGATCGCGTACGCGCAATTCGTCGGGATCACCACGCTGCTTCTCGCGCCGCCAAAGGACCTCAACCATCTCGCCGTTTACACACACAACCTCAACACATTGCTGACCAAGTTCCCCGGCGTTCAGATCTCGATCTCCCTGCCGATCTGCGAGGACGCACAGACAAACGCTGTCACGGGAGAAGCCATCCCCGTGATCGACTCGCTCTCCACCTGGGACATGTGGAACACGATCCGGATCCAGTGCAACTACCACCGCAACCTGTCGGTCTCGCTCGGGTCTCCCAAACAAAACATCCCCGAAAACGTGGTCAACAGATGGATTCTCGAGCCAATCAGATTCTACCTCATCTCCAGCTCCAGATTCATCCCCAACCAGAAAAATTACCCCGTTCTCAATAAGTACAACCAGCTCATCATCTGGAAAATCATCCAGAAAAAACACCTCCAGCCCCCAATTCTGCTTCTGCACGGAGTCGACAAACACACTGCCACCCATCCAACCGTCGAGGTCGACGGCTCCAACGTGTATCTTGGCGACCTTTCCTACCTCGAATACCTCAAACATCTTGTCAGATCAAGCGAGTCCAACAACCAGTTGCTTCCAATCGAGAACTTCACCCTCAACAACCTCCAGAATCTCGATGTTGCCCAGCTCGACTCGCCCCAGTCGTTGCAGAAACCATTGCAACCGCTCACCAACAACCTCGACAACGCCACCTACAAGGTGTTTGAGCGCGACTCGGCCAAGTACGAATGCTACGAAAGAGCCATCATCTCGGCCCTCATGGTCCTCATCAATCTCAGCAGGTTCCAACACGTGCGGAAGCTGCCGTCTTTCGGCCAATCTGTGCCCAGTGCCCCGGGATATCCGCTCAAAATCCTTATCGTGGGTCCGGGAAGAGGCCCGCTCGTCGAAAAGCTCTTTTCCGCAGCCAAATTCCTCAACCTCGACCTCAACAAGCTGGAAATAACTGCTGTCGAAAAGTCGCCAACAGTCATGGTTTATCTCTCACAACGAAACGAACAGTTCTGGGACAACAGAGTCCGTGTCGTGAACGCAGACGTGCGACGCTGGACACCTCCGTCGCCCGGCTTCAATCTCGTTATCAGCGAGCTTCTCGGAAGTTTTGGTTGCAACGAGCTCTCGCCAGAGTGCCTGTATCCCGTGGAAAAACACTGCGATAAGGACAACTGCATTTTCATCCCCAAGGAATACACCTCTCTCATTGCTCCCGCTATTTCTCCCTCTATCCACACAAAACTTCTCCACTCCAAAGACCAGTCGAAATTCCACCAGGCATACGTGCCTATGTGCGACCAATTCGACATCCTGTCGTCAAAGTACGCCAAATTATGGACATTCAAACACCCTTCAAAAAACCTCGCATCACCCCATCACACAGCAAGACAAACCCAAACAAACCTCAAATGCCATAAAAAAGGTGTCGTTCACGGCCTTCTCGGCTACTTCTCGGCAGAACTGTACAACGGAATCGTCATTTCCAATTGTCCAACGGCCCCAGGTCCTGTTCCTCACAACCTGATCTCGTGGCTGCCCTACTTTCTGCCCCTCGAACAGCCTTTGCATCTGACTGATGACCAGGAGTTGAGCATTTTCATGAAAAGAGGCCGTGACGAATCCAGAGTTTGGTACGAATGGTCGCTAGAATCGTTCATCTATCTTCTGCTGCCACCGGAAACAATGTCCACAAGAGGCTCTAATGGAGTTCTGTCGCCACAAACACCGCTAGGCTCGGAAACGATGAGTCCGCCTTCAAAAGACAGGAGAAGCTACAGCGTCTTCAACGAGACAGCAGACGAAACCGCTGAGCAAGAAAACCTGGAAGGCTATTCAAACGACACAAAAGAGGAGTTCCAAGTCCGTGTGCGCACAGGTGTTTGCACAATCCATAATGGCGGCGGAAAACACTTCTCTATGAACTTGTAGAACCTGCCCTATAAGAAACGTTAATTAAAAACCGAAAATCGATCATACTCTACAACTTTGTCATGTCACGACAGTTTTCATTGGACGACAGAATTGTGTCCGCACAATCTCTCTCTCTCTATATATAAATCCCCTGCGTAAGCAACTGAAACTGGTCGTACAACCTTGTGTAGATACTTCCTGCGCTCTTGTTGATTAGAACGCTCTCGATGAAGATATCAAGCTCCTCGTCACTCAAATGAAGCTGTAATCTCTGTCTCAATTGCACCGACGTGTTCTCTCCGGCCTTGAAACAAGGCAGTTGAGAGTCCTTTTGCATCAGTTCCACCATGTTCACAAGTGGGTCTGCATTTTTTCTCAACGATTTGAACGCACTCTTCATCAAATCTTTGAACTTTTTGAAGTAAAAAGAATCCGGTCCTCCAAGCAGATCAATGTACTCCTGAGTCAACTTGAACGGAGCAGCCTCAAATCCAACACCCCAGCCCGGAGAGTTGGATAACAGGTATCCAAAATCAATGTGAATGATGTGTCCCTCCGAGTCAAGCATGATGTTACCATTGTGACGATCCTTAATCTGCAGCACATAGCAGATCACAGAGTATGCAGCAAGAGAAATGCAGAAATTCTCTTGAGCAATCTTGTACCGTGGAGACTGCTCATCTCCAAACATCCGCGTGAAGTGGTCTTTCAATGTAGCAATCTCACCTCGTGGATTCTCGTTTTTCTGTGTCATGTGCAAAGTCAACGATTTTTTAATCGAATGGATGGAAAGCGCGTTGGTAATGGTTTCCACCAACCCCGTGGTGGAAGAAGTGACCAGGATTCTCATCCGTTTGACCCAAACCTTCACGTTGTCTTGATACCAAATGTTGGCCATTGCCTGAATCAGCTGGCAGGCAAACGCTTCCTGTGTCAGATCGTTACCCGTCTTGGAGATCACCGAGAATAGATCCCAGTTCTCAAGATGGCCGTATTTGGACTCTTTACGAATCCGCTCCTTCTTGGTTGCCCAGTCTTCGCCGAGATAACTAATTCCAGCCACTTTCAAGTCGTTGGAAAGCTTGCGTTCTCCAGCTTCTCCTTGGATCTCTCCCAAGTTTTTAACCCCAAACCCGTCTTGCATCGACTTCATCGAATCGATGATTCTTGCCTTAATTTGAGCTGCCTGGGCCACAGGCATTGTCGAGCCTGGTGAGTCCAGTTGAGTCAGCATAACAGCAGCAATGCGCATCTGGTTCACTAGGTCACTGTCGACGTTATCCTTGGAACCATCAATACCATAACGTGATTGGAAACTGAGCTCGAAGTTGCGCACTTTTTCTTCAATATTTTGTGCAGACCAATCCGGGTCGTCAGGGAGTTTCGAGCTCTTGTTCTTCAATTTAACAACCTTGTGGGACATGAACGACTGTTTTTCAAACTTGTTGGTCATCTTCACCACTGAAACGTCTCCCAAGTCAGATTCCTCGGCATTGTTGATGCCCAGCCCATGGACGTAATCCGAACTGTTTTTGCTATTTTCCAACTCCTCCGCTTGGAATTTCTGTTGCAGATTTTCCACAGAGGTGGATGACGAAGACGCATGAGGATACGCCAGATCAAACCTGTACTTTTTGTCTGTCAGTTTGAAACTGTCGTGAGTGTTATCCTTTTGGTCCTCAATTTTGCTGATGATTTGTTTGTTATCGTTTGTCGATGGGTCAAAGTCAGTCTCGTCTGCTAAATACTCCACCAAAAGCAGATAAGGAACTCTCTCTGCAGAGTTCAAAACTGCCGCCTCGTTCACTGCGATGCGACAGATCTTGTGCAGTTTTCCCTTCTGATTCTTGGGGAGCAATCCCGGTATATCAACTTCGCAAGGAAGGTCTTTGTTTAGCATGGACAGCTCGGCCTTCAGAGTGGAAAGACGAGCCTCTTTCGGGACTTTGGAAAGTCTGATGGAAATGTTCTGCAATGCAATGACAAATTGAGTCTCAAACTTGAAGTAGTTTGACTTCAAAAGTTTCACTTTTTGTTCGTTTGACAACGACATTCTGTGATGAGAAGCTGACTTCAAAGATGGCGAAAGCGTGGATGCAATTGAGTCATCCCCAAATTCGCTCTCAACCTCGCTGCTGTCTCTGTAATCAAAGGAATTTCTGATGGATGAGGCGTAGGAGCCATCCGAAGAGTAAGGAAGCACATCGGTGGATGAACTGTTGGAAGTTGTCAGATGCAAGTTAGGCATGGACGACGCTGCAGGCTCCATGTTCTTGTCAACTGGAGAGTTTGGACAAGAGTTCAGGCTCGAGGTCTCAAAGATGTCACTTCTGGCACGTAATTGCGACAGCGACTTGTTTTTGGGCTTCAGCGTCGGTCTGCTCAGATTAGGCATGTTGATTTCAGCGTACGAGTCAATCATTGCAAAGTTCAAGTCCTCTGATCTTCTTGTTAGCGGCTTCTGTGTTGTGAGCGAAGATGGGCCCGACAAAACGCGCTTACCCTTGGATCCTGCTGACTTTGGTTTTTTCAAGTCGTCAACCTCTTCTTTTGTTCTGCCGAGCAATGCATTGTTGATTGTGTTTTTCTTTGTCAAATTCTCGTTCAAGCTTTTCTTGATATCCTTCACCACTTCAAACACCATTGATTTGAGTTGCTTTCCCTGTGTACGCACAATTGGCTCGACGTACTTGGTCGATTTCGGCAACCCGACTCCTGCTATAAGCGATGTGGCCATAATGATCGATGGCGCCACGTTTTCTCTAAATTCCTTGTGCATGTCGTGTTTTGGAACGACTCCCGAGGACGAAGTCGAAGGCGAAGTGACTGTGTGGTGGTTATTGGAAAAGTTGAACAACTGGTATTGCAGGTCGTTGAGCATTCTTTTGCAGATTTGGAACCCAATACTTTCCGGCTGTCTACTAAGCTCTTGCAAAAGAGCCTGTAGGTGCCAGAACGTCATTAGACTGCAGTGCACGTCCTGAGTGCATAGGTTTTTGATCAACTCTTCGAGCGCCATCGAGTCAGTTTCGACCGTGATCAGCAACTGCAAGAATTGTGGGATGAAAAACCGAAGCTCGCTCACCGTATATCTGGACGCGCGTCTGCACAGGTGGTAATGAATTCCTATGTTATCAGAGTATTTTTGTAGGTAGCTGATGCACAGAAACAGATCGAACTGAGGAGAATCTATCATCCTCAGCAGAAGATCGTTCCCGCTGCCCCTTTCAAGTGATTCCATTGTTGTAAAGAAAAAATCAGTGAGTTCAGTAGCTTTTTTCGTCCATCAAAGCAACAAAATCGACTTTGTTTTGCCTCCGTCTTGTCGGAGGGTTTTTCCCAAAAACACAAACTCTGTGTTTGAAGCCAGCCAGCTGACGTAAACACACTTGCCGTCTCTGTCAAGAAACCACCGAGTATAACCGGATTATATAGCAAAAATTGCACAGAGACAACAAAACCGTTATTGAGGCGTGTGATTCAAAGCCGGATCGCTCCAAGATTTTAACTGATCCTTTCTAAACATACCGAACCAACACATTAAACTTGAAAGTATTTTGGCGATTTGACGGTTATGAGCACTGATTTCTTTGAGCCATGACGTGTCGGGCTGTGCAGTCTCGAAAATCCCAAAAAAAATCCCACTAGCAAAAAAAAAAAATATATAGAGTAACAAGACAAACAAACAACTATTGCAATACAACAGAAGCCCCCAGATCAGACACGAATCATGTCGGTGGTCCAGGATCTTCCGTCCGTCGGCTCGCGAATGACGCCGAGGTCCCATCCGACACCAAAAAGATCGCACCACCACAAATATGAGCCAGATAACGTGCCTTCTCAGCACCTCAAGGTCGGGTACCAGAAGGTGACGTTGGACATAGATCTTGCCGAGCAATCTGTTCTTGGAGAGACGGAACTGATGGTTTTGCCGTTAGAATCGTCTTTGAAACAGATAAAACTCGATTGCCGCGGCATGCAAATCAAATCGATCACCATTAATAATCGAAAGGCAAATTTCAAGTATGGAGATTTCTTCCAAAACGATGAGTACATGAACGACCCCAATAACCCTGTTTTAGCCGATTTTCCGTACAACGCGCACCACGAGTCCAATTCTACATCCATCAGTGTCTCGCAGCATCATCTCTATAGAGCCAAGTTTTACCCTCTGTTTTCTGATCAAAACAACTATGAAGATTCCATGTCGTCGTATCTCGAAACCACCTCCGAATTGGTGATATTTGTTCCAGAATCCATCAAATTGCGACTCCAGGACAGCAATTCCAAACAAACCTTCTCGCCAAACATCCAGACAGCAAAGACATACACAGGGACACCTCTGGCAACCAACACTTTCATGGGATCCGAAAAGGTCTACACTCCACTGAACGTCAAGATCAATTACGTTGTGAAAAACTCAAAGAATGGAATTCTTTTCCATGGTGGGAAAGGAACCAATATTCCGCGTAATAAGTGGTTTTGCTACACTTCCAACAACGATCTTGGTTGTAGTGCCAGCTCATGGGTTCCGTGCATTGATACATTTCACAACAAGCCGGCCTGGGACATCAACATTGTCGTGCCTAAAACAGTCGGTGACATTGGAGAGGTGAAGCTCATTGGCACAAAGGAGGCTGAACGGGTTTTGAGGAAACTCCATATGGACGACATGGACGAAGACGAAGCGAACGATCACGAGGAAGACGACGACATCGACGAGTCAACTCCAATCGTGGTTGCTGTTCCTGACTTGATCAGCTCGAAGGAGTCTCCGCACACAATTGATATTGGTAAGAAAGTGGTGAACTTCCAGTTCTACAACCCTGTATCCGCCCACCACCTTGGTTTTGCAGTTGGGGCATTTGAAAAATGTCCTTTGGTGGACCTCAAATCTGGACTTGAGGACGTTCCTGCCAACTCATTTGACGCTGCAAATACGTCAACCACGGCTGCTCTGGCAACGGACTCAAATTCCAACAAAGTCCCGACTATGTTCTATTATCTTCCGGGGAAAAAAGACGACGTTTTGAACACCACCATATTCCTTTACAAAGCGCTGGATTTCTACTCGAAGGAATTCGGCTCGTTCCCGTTCACCAGTTATACATTGGTGTTCATCGAGGACATGCCCAATGATGTCTGTGGATTTGCCGGTATGACCATTGTCAACGACAGGCTGCTCTATGGACCGTCACAGATAGAGCCAATTTACGAGGTTACAGAAACCCTGTCGGTAGCCTTATCGGAACAGTACTCGGGTATCAATGTTTTGCCCAAGTCTTTGAACGACATTTGGTGTACTATCGGGATCTCCTATTTTATGGCAGGCCAGTTTTTGAAGAAACTCTTTGGTACAAACCATTATAAATATCAGATCAAACAGAAGACGGATCTTTTGTGTGAGCTGGATGTTGGCAAACGGCCGTTAGCCAATCAGATTTTCAGATTCCCTCTGAATTACGATCAGGATTTCAAGTTTCTGCGGCTTAAAGCGCCACTGGTATTGTTCATCTTGGATAGAAGAATGACCAAAACAGACAAATCGTTTGGTCTATCTCGAGTCATTCCAAAGATCTTCTTGCAGGCCATGTCGAGCGATCTTTACAGTGGTAACTGTCTTTCGACGGCCCATTTCCAACATGTTTGTGAAAAAGTCGCGCTACACAAGCTGGAAAGCTTCTTCCAGAATTGGGTTCACAACAGTGGCGTTCCAGTCTTCCGAATTACTCAGAAATTCAACAAGAAAAGGAATGTCATTGAGATGAGTATCAGGCAGGTGCAGAAATCGAGCAAGCTCGAAGAAGACGAGGACGAAATCGAAATGAATGCTAGCGGCAAGGAAAATCTGAGGAAGCTGTATCAACGTGACCATTTTGTCGATGAAGCCAATCGATTCATGATCGAGGATGATGCATTTGATGTTCAGAATGTTTTCACCGGCCCTATCACGATCAGGATTCACGAGGCAGACGGTACTCCTTATGAACACATCGTTGACATCAAAGACGCCTACACCAAACTGGACATCCAATACAACACCAAATACAGAAGAACAAAGAGAAGAAAAGAGGAAGAACCCGAAGAAAAGGAGAAGGAGAAGAAGAAAAAAGATGATGAGATGAAAGTGAAGAAGCTAGGAGATGTCCTCACGTCGGCTGCCGAAATTGAAAACTGGCAATTGAAAGAAGAGGTTGTCAACTCCAACCCTGAGAATGGAGCTGTCGAGCAAACTGGTGACGCGTTTGAGTGGTTGAGAGTTGACGCTGATTCCGAATGGCTTTGCAAGCTCTTTATCAACCAAAACCATTATATGTTTGAGTCACAGTTGAGACAGGACAGAGATGTTGATGCACAGATCGAGAGTATCAAATTTTTCTCCCGATCCCTGAGACCGCCAATGCACTACGCCACAGTTCTGCTGAAAACTTTGCTGGACAAGAGGTATTTCTACGGTGTCAGAGCTGAGGCAGCACAAGGACTGGCTTTAATTTCAAAAGAGGAGAATGATCACTTGGGAATGAGATATTTGCTGAAGGCTTTCAAACATTTCTACTGCTACAACAACAAGATCAAGAAAAACTTCAATGTTTTGGATCCAGTTGAGTATTTGCCTCTTCCAAATGACTTTTCAGACTTTAGCGATTTGTTCATCATGAGAGCCATTATCGGTGCTCTATCGTCAATCAAAAACAAGAACGGAGACAGTCCGATTGAGTTGAAGAACATTTTGCTCAATATTTTGAAGTTCAATGACAACATGAACAACGAGTTTGATGATACCTTCTACATCAGCCACTTTTTAGGCTGTTTGACCAGCATGATCATTAGCACCAACAGATTTATCAAAAATCATAATGCGTCTGTCATTGACGACGAAGAGAACCTGCCAGGCGATATAACCGATGTGTTTCTCCACGAGTCCATTGTCGAAATGAACAGATGTATCACGATGGATGAATGGTCACCTTCGTTCCAAAGCACCTTAACTGCCACTGTGATCAGAGAAAAAACTAGAATGGCCAGTATGGGCCTCATTGATTTGACTTTCCTCGAACTCATTCATTTCACAAAGCCTCATTACCATTCAAACGTGAGATTGGCCGCTTTTGAAGGTTTGCTGGTCTTGGGAGGGTTGAAAAACTCCCACGTTTTGTCTTTGATCTTTATGGCGGCCAAGATTGACCCATCGCAATTTATTCGATACAACATCATAAACGTTCTTATGAAGTCTATCGGTGTTGCTGCTTTCGAAGGAACCCCTTCGAACTTGGAGGACAAAGAGTTCATTGATGAGGAACAGCTCGATGCACAGAAGGGTGACCAAACTAACGGTTCCAAAGGCTCAAATGGTGACTTGATTGGTAATACGATGGTTATAATAGAGGAGAATTTTGCCGAAGGAGATATGAAATCCAGAAGAGATCAAATCAGCAGAAGCACCATGAAGGGGGCCATTGAGGTTCTTCGTCGTGATCTGAGTATTGGCAAAGGCTTGAAAAAGCAGCTGTGGGATTCTCTGCACTCATGTCTTCTCTCGATCAACGCCAAGCGAAATATATTCGACATTGCACAGATCTTATACGAAGCAGTTGATTCGTTTACAGTGACCACAGATCTTCCTTCTGACAAAAAGGTGTCTGCCAAAATCACCACTGTTGATCCGGAGTCGGAGACCTTTGTTGTGAGTATCAAGAGAGAAGGGAGACTGAAGATTCAGATTCCAACGATTAAGCTGAAAGTGACGGAATCTGCAAAGCCTGTTTTGAAGTTGAAGAACGTCGAAGCTAGCAAGACTATAGCCGCTCCGGCCGCTCCGGCCGCTTCAGCTGCTCCAGCTGCTCCAGTTGCTCCAGTTCGTTCTTTGCCTCCTCCGGCCAAAATCCCCGCTGAAAAGAAGACATTCGAAGTTACTTTCAGGTACAAGCGGCCTGCTCCAGATTCTTTCGCCCAGCCGCTGCCGAAAAAGAGAGTCAAGCATGAAATCATCGAAACCGATCCATCACTTCCCCTGCGTTACGTGAAATTGAAATTGTTTGAAAGAAAGGTGTTGATCTCCACCGATGAACATTTTGGCGCTATTGTTAACGTCCATGATGCACCAGAGGAGAACTTGTCCTACAAAGTGACACTGAAAATGAAACCCGAACATTTGAAAGCAATCACGATGCCTGTCCAAGAGAAAACAAAACCGGAAACTCTGAAAAAGGAGTCTCCAAAAACAGAAACTGTTCCGTTAAAACTCAACTTGAAGTTGAAGTGACAGTTGTATTATTTGTATATTATAGAAAATGTGTGCCAATAGTCTTACACAAACCTAACGCTCAGGCAATGGAGGCGGTTTCCGTTTCCCGTAAGAGCTCGTACTGCTCGTTCGTTTGGTTGTAAAAAGGGCATTATCATCAACTATCGCCGGCTCCTGGAAATCTTTGCGCGGTTCTGCTATTGGTACCGTGGGTTGTACCGCAGTGCCAGTCTCATCCAATACTTGGTCAGTATGAACCAAGCTCTCCTCAATAGGCCCGTCAAAGTTCTCCTCCAAAGAATACCGCTGACCTTCATCGGCAGAAGCGGTCGAGATGTCCTTCTCAAGTGGTGAGCCGAAAACGTGTTTTTGTGAGTTCACAGAGCCTGGAGAAAGCGAATGGTTAATAGAACCACTCCTAAATCTTTCACTGATAAACATTGTAGGGCTCGACGGGGTTTGGGGGTGATCTTCAGATAGCTGCGATGCAGCCTCCTTGTTGTTTTCAAATGAGGACTGTCTGTTATGGTTGAAACCATCGCTGCCAGGAGCTTGAAGAATCTGCTGTGATTTTCTGTTTAGTCTTCGGTTTGAGATCATTTCAGGGGGTGTGTATTCGCTCTCTCTGTTTTGATTTTGAAGGGCAGATTGTTTGGCGGACTCTGCGAGCCTCAGTTTTGTCGAAGAATAAAATCCTTTGAGCTTATTCACGGAATTGGAAATATTGTACTTCTGTTGCTGTTCACGATCTATCGAGTTGCCGTCTGCAAAGCCCCTTGTCAAAGGCTCTTCTGCAACAACGTCAGCCTTGGGTTCCTCCTTTCTATCTAGTTGGAAGTTTTTTCTGGAAAAGGCAGCAGCTTTTTCTTTCAGTCGATTGACAGTGGTCGTTGAGCTGCTGACCGATCTGACAGAGTCTGCTGTTGGCGCGGAGGAGCTGTCAAACGCCGCATCTGACGCTACGTTTCTCTTGGAATCAGCAAGCGATTCATTTGTTGAGGAGACAAAAGATTTCCCATCAAACTCGTCGTAATGCAGCTCTTCACTTGGCTCTTGAACAATCTCCGGTCTGATCTCCGAGTCTCTAGAGGGCAAAGGGGGTGGAGAATAGTTGCTTTGCATTTCGATAGTCTCTGGATCCGGAATTGGGGTTTTGGTTGACGCGATCGAGCTAGTGGTCGTGCTCCTTTTCAAAGGTCTGACTGTCTTGTCCCAGACTCCTCCCCTGAAAACCTCGTCATCGGTCTTGAAGATGACGAGATCGTCCATGAATGGCAACACCAAAGACGTTTTGAAAACCTCTTTAAACCTGTTGGTGATGATGTTTGTAATCAGATTATAGTTCAACAATCTCGAGCTAACAACTGGCTCAACCTTCAAGTCCATATTCGGCATCTTGGTGAAACCCCACCAAATTCTGCTTGTAGGAACTGGTTTCATCTTGACCAGAATCTCACCTTCAAGTTTTTTGAACTGTATTTTCAAATTGACATCAAACTCTCTCTGCTTGAACCTAGCACCCAGATTGAGGAACAATTTTGTAGAAACCTCCACCGTGAAGCCTCCCGTGTATAGGAAATTTAGCTCGAGCTCCAAGTCTCCTTCCGTTGATATGTTCTTCAGCTTTGGGTAAGTGATGAAAGGAGCAGAATGTCCAACATCAATGTCTTTGATCACTAAGTTGTCCAAAAAACCTGGTGTCTTTATCTTTTTTAGTTTTTCATCCACTTTAGCTTTGAAAAGACTTTTGAATTCCTCAGTCTTGTAGAACCCAAGAAACATTCTCCCAACAAACGCGTTCATCCATTTTGTCGTCAGCTGCCCCTCAGAAGAGTTCAAAGTCTGAATCAAGTCGATCATGTCCGCTGTTTGGTAGTGCAATGGGCGAGCCATAAATGAAGGCTCCAATAGGTCTTTCTCTGTTCCTGTTTTCAGACAGGCTGTTGTAGTCGCTCTCAACAATGCAAAGTACCAATCTTCCTTCTGGTGGTTCATGTCTCCGTAGACAAAGAAAGTGTCTTTCGGAGGTTTGTCATAGGATGCAGAGCCAAGCAAGACGTCACAGATTGAGTCGGTCACTTCGGAACCTTCACTGCTTTGCGATTCCTTCTTGAAAAGACCTATTGCGGATTTTTTGGTAAATAATTGCCCATCTTTCAAGTTCCGTGGCCAAATTCCAACGACATAGTTGGAAAGAACAATCACATACTGCACGTTCATCTTCTCTTCATCGTCATATAAGAATAAATTTCCATGCTTCAAAACGGCAAAATACCTGTTTTTGCGTCTAATTGCCTTCAACTTTTTGGCGTCCAAAGAAGCAGGATCCTGCCGTTGCTGTTGTTGCTCTTCGCTCACGGGAGCGGTGGCATTGCTGTTGCCTTTCATCATTTTCAATAGACCTTTTCCCATGGTCTGTTGGCCAGTAGTCGACTCAGCGCGTTCCGAGCCTCCCAGAGAGCCGCTAGAATTTCCCTGGGTCTGGAACTCATGAGGATCAACTTGAGTGAACTGGTAGTACTCTCTTGTAACAGTAAGCCAGCCCTTATAGTAGGTGTTGAGACTGAGATTTTCTTTCTCAAGGATCTCGCCGGCTTTCAAAGATCTGTATCCTTCTGGTTCCCCTTTTTTCTTGCTTTCTTCCTCGATTCTGGCGGCTTCAATCTCCCTTTTCTCATCAGGATCTTGGGGGGCAATAGGAGAGAGATACCATATTGACACCACAATAAGAGGCACAAAAGTCAATCCTCCAACCACGTATACAAGCAAGATTCCAACGACCCAGTTCATTGTGGCCGCAGATAGTCAATAGAAACTTGCTTTCCAATCAAAAAAAAAGACAATTGTGCTTTCAATATAGAGATCATCCAGAACAAGACAATTTTATCTTACGTAGCAAAATATTTCTCCAAGAAATGGCATATTTGGGGCGGTGCGAATAGACTAGAACCTGAATTTGTGGGGTTTTTCGCAAATCCTGGGTGCCAAAAGTCCATTCAATGTCAAAAGACGACAGATAGTGAACTCTTCAACCCTGGTCTTTAAAACAGTGTGAAGTCTGAGTTTCCGCAAGGTGAGGATGCTGTCTTAACAACAATCAGACTATATGTTACAGAAAAAAATAAAAAAATAAAAGCCCAACGCGGGGCTCGAACCCGCAGCCTTGTGATTAAGAGTCACACGCTCTACCGATTGAGCTAGCCAGGCTTTTGTTGTGTGCGAATAAGGAGTTCTTGATTATATCGGTGTTTCCTCATATAATGGAGTTCTTGATTATATCGGTGGTTCTCCATATAACGGAAGACACCCAAAACAGATTTCAAGGTAAGTTGCGACGGGCTATTTATGGCTCACCAATGAGTGTTGGATTGTTTCAAATTGATCTTGATGAGATTGCAAAGCTGTGGAGACGTGATTTGAGTTCTAAGTTCCAAAGCTAAAATTTCTTAAAAAATCCACTAAATTAAATGATAAAAGATCTCGCTCCAAGCTGTGAATACTCTAAGCCCGATATTGTTTAGGTTCGTTCTCCGTCGGGGCTACTAGCTTCGATATGCCTCAATACCAACGTTTTGGATTCCATCTGTGATTATAGCTGCAACGATAGGCTTGCCCTCTAGATATTTACGGATGAAAAAAATATGGAGACAAAAAAAAAATAAAAAATAAAAGCCCAACGCGGGGCTTGAACCCGCAGCCTTGTGATTAAGAGTCACACGCTCTACCGATTGAGCTAGCCAGGCTTTTGTTGAAGGAAAAGCATGCCGGTGCATTATATCGATGGACCAAGAGACTACTTCTGAACCCTAACGCGACCCCGACGACACGCCTTCTCCCGACAAACAGCTCAGACTCAAAATTAACACCTACTAAACCTATGTACTTGGCTTCATCTTTTTGTTGACAATTCTTCCCGTCTTTTGTTTTCTCTTTTTGACCATGGAGGTGAGGTCGTTGACAGCCGGCGCGTTGTTGATGGAGGACGGAGCGGGATCAGAGGTTGCTTCTCCCAGTATGCCCATCATGATTTTCTTTTTCTCTTCTTTGATAGCTGCATCTCCCCTTTTCAACTCATCCAAGCGCAGTTCCATTTCATGCAGAATCTCCTCATCCTTCTTTTCTTCTGGAATTTCAAATCTTTCACGGATCGACTTGACAGCGTTTTCCATTGCCTCGATGGACTTCTGAGTAGCGCCTGTGTCCTGCACGTTAAACTCCAACGCAAGCGACAGTTTATAGTAGGCTTCAGAGATCAAACAAGAGTGGTAAGGGTAGAGTTCAAGCCTCAGACTGACCAGCGTTTCAAAATCTTGAGATGCCTGGGCGAAATTCTCAGTTTCCAGCGAGATCTCACCAAGAAGATCGTAAACGTCGCTCAATTTCTTTTTAATGACCACAACTGGAGACGTGATCTCGCTCAGTTTTTGTTTTTCCGACTCCAAGTATGGAGGTTTCAGCGATTTTTCCGCGTCCGGGCCCAATTCCTGTAACTTTTCCTCAAAAAGAGCCCGTGTGAGGTCTAGAATCTCCCATGACACTTCGAAATCAGTCTGTTCCTCTTCTGGAGCATCTTCTTGCTCCTGCTGTTCCTGTTCCTGTTCCTGGTCCTGATCTTCTTCCTCTTCCTCCTCTTCCTCCTCTTCACCTTGTTCATTATCGTCCTCTTCCTCTTCAGCTAACGTTTCGTTAAACTGGAACATGCCCTTTTCACTCTTGTCGTCCGCGTCGGTGTCCGCGTCACCGTTGGCAGATTCGCTGGCAGCCCTCTGTTCAGAACCGCCCAGAACGCCAGACTTGGCGACAGCATTCCCAAACAATGACTTGGCATACAGAAACAGCAGATCTGGATCATCTTTGCCGGTGACGAGGTTCGACCGCTCGCATGCCTCTGAATAGAGCTCAACCGAGAGCTCGAAGTTCTTTTCTGCGTAGGCTTTGGCGCCCTTCTCGAGCAATTTTGCTAGTTCGATATCGTCGGTAATTTTCTCTGTCATTGTAGAACGCTGAGGTTGAAAAGCAATAGAAAACGTGATGGTTCACCCTGTTTCAGACAGGTTTTCAAGGTTTCAACACCCATATATTCTCTGACCGGGTAAATCCCGCGCTGCTTCACGAGAACTTTTTTTTTTCTGCTAGCGACGCGTTTCTGGACCAAAAGTCGAATTTTTGAAGCGAGAAAATAATAAATAAACCTTTACGGCGGATACTTGTTCTTTTTTAAGGACACTGAGTTTTCAAACAAAAAGCTTTCAAATTTCAAGTGCAAGTCACCTAATTTCTTGTTGAGAATGACAGTTGAAAGTAAGTTATTTTCAGAGCAACAAAGACCGAAGATGTTGCGATCCGGTGTGCTGTTTACACGCGCCAGCCAGTTGTTAAGGTCAACGAAAACAAGTGCCAGCGACTGGATTTGGGCGTAAAACGTGTACTTTGGCCGGAAACTGAACACAACTAACATACAGCAGAACCAGAAGAAACTACCATGGAGATCAGCGTTGCCGGTGGCGACGAACAGGTGTCTGGCGCATCGGCGGCTGAAGCGTCGCAAGTCCAGGAGCCAAAGGTGATTCGCCGTAAGCTGAACGGATACGTTGGATTCGCCAACCTGCCTAAGCAGTGGCACAGAAAGTCGATAAAGAGAGGATTCAGTTTGAACCTGATGGTTGTTGGTGAGAAGAGTCTTGGTAAGTCGACCTTGATCAACACTCTTTTCAACCGCGAGCTGTACCCAATCGAGAACCACGCCAAGGCGTCATTCCCTGATCCTGAGGAGCCTATCAAGGTTTCCATCGAAACCGTGAGTGCAGAGATGGAAGAGAACAACGTCAAGTTGAACCTGACTGTGGTTGACTGTCCTGGCTTTGGAGAGGGCATCAACAACTCTGACTCGTGGATTCCTATTGTGGACGAGATCAACAGCAGATACGACATGTACTTGGAAGCAGAGACCAAGATCAACAGATCCACCATTGTCGACAACAGAGTGCACGCTTGCCTGTACTTTATCGAGCCAACCGGTCACTCTTTGAAGCCGCTAGACATTGCTTTCATGAAACAAGTCCATGAGAAGGTCAATTTGATCCCAGTTATTGCCAAGTCGGACACCTTGACTGAGAATGAGATCACGCAGTTTAAGCAAAGAATCATGGACGACATAAACAACCAAGGCATCAAGCTGTTCACTCCTCCAGAATACGATAACGATGACGAAGAAACTAAGTTGGCTTCCAGAGAGATCATGTCCAAGGCTCCATTTGCTGTGGTTGGATCTACCAGCCAGATCCAGACTCCTGACGGAAGACTGGTGAGAGGTAGATCCTACCCATGGGGTATCATTGAGATTGACAACGAGGACCACTGTGATTTCATCAAGCTGAGACAATTGTTGATTAGAAACTTCATGGAGGAGCTGAAGGAGACCACTGCCAACGTCTTGTACGAGAACTACAGAACTGGTAAGTTGAAGAAGCTTGGAATTGAGCAAGATGACTCTGTTTTCCGCGAATTCGACCCAGTGTTGAAGCAGGAAGAGGAGAAACAGCTGCACGAAGCCAAGTTGGCCAACATGGAGGCTCAATTGAGATCCATCTTCCAATCCAAGGTCAGCAAGGAAGAGAAGAAGCTGCAAGAAACTGAAGCCGATCTGTTCGCCAAGCACAAGGAGATGAGAGACAAGCTGTTGAAGCAAATCAAGTTGCTCGAGGAGAAGAAGAAAGAGCTGGAACTTGCCAAGCCTGCCCACCACAGCGAACCAGCTCCGATCCCTGCTGCTGCCCCAACAAAGACTCGTAAAGGATTCTTGCGTTAGAAAGCTTGAAGGCTAATTATATTTAGCATTATTCTCTGGCATTATAACCCTATGGTTAAACATACGAGTTCTGGTTATCATTGATTATTCTGTCCCCATTTAGTGCCACTTTGTCCACTTTTTTTGATAATCAACGGGTTTGGGTTAAAAACGTTTTTCTTTCTTTTTTTTTTTATACAACTTTCACTTTTCAGTTTTCGCTTTCAGCTTTCAAAGAGTTACTTCCTTTTTATCAGATGTTGTAGAAGACGGTCACGTGACCATGGTTTAGGGAATTTTTTTTTTTTTTTTTTCCTTTAAAATAATTTTTCTCCAGGTGGGTTACAAAAAGATCTACAAGTTCAGACATAACGTGTGTTTGGAATTTGAACGAGTGGATCTTTCAGTCTTTACTTGAGGTTGATTGAGTTGAGCGTCTTACAACAGTGAGTATTTAGAGGCTTCAAGAGCTTGCCGGATCATGCTAACAAAAAAAGTGTCATTGTATGAGATATTGGGCGTGGATTCCTCGGCGTCATCCGGGGACATTAAGAAGGCGTACAGGAAGCTCGCGCTGCTGTATCACCCGGATAAGGTTGCAGAGCATGAAAGAGCCGAGGCAGAGATCAAATTCAAGGAGATCAGCAGTGCCTACGAGGTTTTGATTGACGAGGAGAAGAGGAACAACTATGATTTATACAACACTGTGGATGGATCTGTGCCGAACAGAGGTGGTGCGTACAGCTACGAAGACTTCGACAGTGGGTTTGGAGGTGCTGCTTTTGGTGAGAGCGATTTTGACTTCAATCCTAATGATTTTGCCAATTTTTTCAATGGAATGGGAGGGAATGGAGGCGGAAGATATCAAAATGCCAGGAGAACTCGCACCGAGAATGCTCAATTTGATATTGAGGTGAGTTTGGAGGACTTGTACAATGGAAAAGTGATTAAGATGTCTTCCACGAGGAACAAAATTTGCTCCCATTGCAAGGGCACGGGAGCCAAAAAGAGTGCGATTGCATTGACCTGTTCGCACTGTAAAGGTGAAGGACGGGTCCAAAAGATCAGACAAATTGCCCCTGGATTGGTGACACAGCAAATTGTTGTGTGCACGCATTGTAAGGGAAAAGGAGAATATTATAGAGAGAAAGACTCGTGCAAAAAGTGTCAAGGGAAGTGTGTTCTAGAAGAATCGAAAGTGTTAGAATTCAGCATACCGAAAGGTTCTCCAAGCAATGGATCAGTGGTTTTGAAGGGAGAATCTGACGAGGAGCCTGGTTTAGAACCCGGCGACGTTGTGCTCAAGTACACATGCAAAGAACACCCTGTTTTCCACAGAGAGGACAAGGATTTGTACACAAAGGTGAGGTTGTCTCTGGTGGATGCCTTGTGCGGGTTTGATGACAGAAAGCTGGTGAAAACACTCGATAATAGATGGATCTCGGTGAAAATTCCTGCCGGTAAAGTGATACGGCCTGGCGACTCAATCATTGTTCCGAACGAGGGAATGCCGTTGGCCGGAAACACCAACAAAAGTGGAGATCTCTATATTGGTGTGGAGATCGAGTTTCCTAAAGACAACTGGTTTTTGGAGAAAAATGATCTATCCAAGCTCAAGTCGATACTGGATATCTCTTACGGGAAGAGACAGAATGAAGAAGAGGAGGACGCCAGCGAGGTGACAAACGTTGCGTTCAGAGTGGAATCGAAGAAGCAGCTACCAAAAGCGTTCAACTCGTACTTCAATGAGACGGAGTTGAAGGGTACAGATAAGAAAAAGGGCTGGTTTAGCTGGTTCTGGTGAGATCACAGTACAAAAGAAAAAAAGGGCGAGGCTCTGGGTAACTTGTACATAGTTCATTGCTAGCGCAGACATCAATTATTGTGGCGGTATGTAACTAACTCTACAGCCTTCTCGGCTTGTAAGACTCCTGGGACTCGAATTTCTGAATAATAACGTCCAGTTTCTGCGATTCAGTCTCTTCGCCCTCTTCTGGGAACTCGAGTTCCAAAGAATCTCCAAAGCTGAGCTCGAACTCGTCGTTGGTAGTGGTGTTCTTGAGGTGGCCCAGATCCAGCCCGAGCGGATCTTTGAGTTGCTTTGACTCGCTGGACGCCTTTTGATGTGGGTGAAGAAACAGGTCATCCAACACCTCTTGAGCGAGCGGTTGTGCGTGGTTCGGAATGTATGGGAGCTCCTCTTCTGCTGCCGGAACCACCTCGATCTCATCATCCGACGGAGACGCCACAATTTCTCTGTGCGGCTCGAGTCTCTGCACGTTCAGTTTTCTCTTCGGGTTTGTTGGCGGCGAGTCCCTCTGAACCACAAACTTTTTGGGGCCAAAGAGACCGAGATCGGTCAGCGCAGAGGATGAAGACGAAGAAGACGAGGTCGTTGTCTTTCTGATCTTGTTGAAGTTGCTGTTTTGCTGGTCGGCCAGCGGCGGGAACTGAACAGAGTTGGACGATTTTGTTCTCAACACGGACTTGGAAGACTTGCCAGCAGGTCTTATACCGGTCGAGGAAGTTGCTCTCGTGAGGCTTTTCTTGTTTGGCAACAGGTCATTTTCCTGAGATATTTGCGAAGGTTGCGAGGGTTGCGAAGGTTGCGATGCTTGTTGCTGCTTGATATGGCGCAGCGCGTTTTCCTTGTTCTGAGCCTCTTTCGACCGCGCAGACATGGTGAGTTGTACGATAAGAGCAAAGGAAACAAAATACACAAAGTCTGAGACTTGTTTTGTTTTTCTACCTTTTTTCGTGTACAGGAGGAGGAGCATATGTGATTACGTAACACAAACCAAACCAATTTTTTTTTTCCACCCTCTAAGAACGAGTTCTCTCTCATGGAAGGCTTCTCCTCCTCAGCCACCGTGTCTCGTCTGGTCCAACATGTTTGGCCGAGGACAGCGAAAACAGACAGTTCTTGAGTTCTACCGATCTGTGCGACGGGACATTATACAGACGCCGCTGGACATTCTCACAAAACAACGGCTGGCCCAACTGGTTCACCAGAAGTTTCAGAACACAAAACGACCAACGCCAGAGAGCCTGCGATCGGGGCTTCATCTTCGCCGTCAACTGAAATTGATCCAAGATTACGGAAACGATGATGCTCTGGAGGAAATACTGACCCTTTCATTCATTGAAGGTGTTCCTCCTGCCAAGCGATTTCCCGACTGGTTCGCGCGCTTTGTATGGGGCGAAGTGGTTGGGAGGAAGAACAAAGACACCTTTATGCATAATTACGGGGATTTGTTGCAAGTGCTCCACCACATCACTAATTACAAGCAATACCCGAACCTCACAGAGTCATACTTCGAGAGACTGGAGCAAATGAAGGTCGTTTCCACCCCCGAAAACCACTCCATCAAGGCTATTCTAAACGACGAAAAACCACAGACCCCTCTTCCAGAACCACCCTCTCCCATCCCGGATGAACTGAAACTCATCAAGAAAGTACGCCAACAGTTTAAAGATCATATCAAGACCAAGTCAAATTTACCAGTGTTCGAAGTGGAGATCCTTCCTTCGCCGTTTGGACGCCCCCTTGTCCGGGAGAGAATCTTCAATTTGAAGCTCAAAAAGTTAAAGCACATACAATATTTTTTCCGAAGATACCAACCACTCGCCAAGGAAGATCTGTTTTATTTAGACAATCTTTGCCGCAAAGATGACTTCAAATTCCGCAAAAGCTACCGGAATTTCCTTGCCAATCGCTTCGCCCTGAACGACGATGCCACCATGGTTCTACCACCCATCAATGAGACTGCGGTTCTTGTCCCAGCAGAAATCAAACGCTACTTTCTCTAACGGGTCATCACATTCATGTATATATAGATAATTACAACTCAACAACGGCGTAGTTTCTGCGCCCTGCATCCATCAAACATCCAATTCTCCGCAGTGGGTTCACAGCTAGATGAGTTGGAACGAATCCCTCCGAAGCCCCGTTGTAGTCGTTGCGTTTCAGGATATGATCGGGGGACACAGTAACTTCGTTTGGTCCTGCAAACATAATTTTAGACAAGTCAAGCACGAGTAAAACAGCACACACCCCGGCGGCGCTTGACTGTGCTGACCTGTAGTTGATCAAAACAATGAGCTCTTTACTGCTGATCAGCTCTCCTTGGATGCTGGTAGGCTTGGAGTCAACGATTGCTTGAAAATCCAATCTCAATTTGTCAAAGGCCAAATCCTTACGGTCAAACTTCACCAGCTCAGCAAAACTGTCGTGATAGATCACCACAAGACCAGCCTTCTCGCCCAACTCCTCGAAAATTCTAAGATTGGTGCTGCTTGAGCCAACTTCGGCAATTTTCTCCATTGCTGACGAATCCATTGTCAGTCTCATGTTGTTTTTGATTGCATCAAAGAATTCCTCGCATTTAGTCTTGAGATCGTTGAAGATACAGACAATCTCTTCATCCTTGTCCTGTTTCGTGAGCCCATTGGTGAGGAACTCAATCACCTCTCTGGTTTTGATCAGCTCTGTACTTTTCTCGTCGGTAGTCACCTCACAAAGAACAGCATTCAGCCACTGCACAAAACTCTCAAAACATTGCTGGTTGTCATTTAGCTTCAGGATCATCTTGTACAGCAGTCTCAGCAAGCTGGAAGCAATATCAATCGCCAAGACAAGAGTTGTTTTGTTCAAACCAAGCTGACTTTCGTTCTCTTTCCAACTCGAAAGACCTTGCAAATCTGACAAGTAAACCAACGAATGCTCCAGAGCAGGAATCAAGTTGTAAAAAAGAGATTTTCTTGAACTCTCGAAATACTGTTTCCCTAGTTTGGTCCATCTTTTGATACCCCTGTCCCCTAGATAGTCTCCGATCCACGTCTTGGTCGGCTCTGACATGACTCCGGTAAGCAGCAGATCGTACAGATCGTATATCGGGTCCACGTCATCACCGTCTGCTTTCGCTTCGATCTCTCCCTTCAAAAGAGCAATAATGCGGACTGTGTAATCGTTGAAGGGCTTAAATTCGGAAACAAGATCGTCAATCGACTCTTTGATGTATGTGAGCAAACCAACGAGCTTGGAGCACGTCAGACAAACGCGGGACAGAAGAGGGCCGTAAATTTCCACAAACCTGGTTTCCAGTTTCAGCAGACACAGACCATCCTGATGCTCGACGAGAACAAAATGTGAGGCCAGATCGTTTGTCGAGTGAATTGACAACAATGTTGAGTAGGAATACTCCAGTTGCTTGAGTTCAAAGTTCTCAATTGTAAAAATTCCATACAAGACAATCGAGATTGTGCCGTTTCCAGAGCCAACAACCAGGAAATCAAGCGAAGAGTCTTCACACTTTATCAATTGATCGTCATTGACTAGTTTCTTGGAACTGTGGGAAGAGCTTAATTTGGGCAGCGAGTTCGTCAAATTCATGCTGAATAGCTGACCAAATCGGTCTGAAGTGTCGAATGAGGCTGGCCGACTGTACCAGCCACAAGTTTCAATTGAGTTCCCAATCTTAAACTTGAGTATCAACTTCCCACTAGTGGAATCAAATAAGTTCACCATGCCGTTTGTGGAGATCAGGGCAAACACTTTGCCGTCCGGTCGCCAGCATAAACTCTCGATCTCCTGTTCGTCATCCAGCTCGATGATCCACACCCGCTGATTGCCCAGTCGGTAGATCCACAGCGTGTTCTCGTTCAGCTGGAAGGATACGAGGTCCATGGTGGGACACCAGGCGAAGTTGTTTGTCCCCACGGCAAACGGGAGTTTGTGCAAGGAGATCTCCAAAAGCGGCAAGGCCAGAGACGAATCTAAGGCCATATCACTCATATTTGGAGTTGAGGAAACCTGGATCAGAGGGCGAGAACCAAGTAACTGACGCCAGTTTTTTAAAACAAAAACAAAAAGAACAAAGAGTTGAATATTTTCGCGAAAAACAAAATCAAACTTTGACCGTTCCGCGTCGATCGACGCGGCGGAGCCCCGATAACCCCCATTTCCCCAGGGAACGCGCTTTCTCCACTCTTCGCACCACTATTATTATTTGGCAAGCAAAAGTTGCAAAAAACATAAACAATCGGGGATAATATGGGCAAAAAGTAATTTCAAAACAAGCTTGTTTCCCACTGTTTATTATTTCTTTCCTCCTCAACCACGAACGCATAATTAATACCAGAAATCAACGAAATGTCCACCGCTGCCGCAAAAGCCTCGGCTCCAAAGCTGACCTACAAAGGTGAGTAGTCTTTTTTGGGAAAGGTTTAGCAAGCCACATACTAACATTGATAGAACTCATCATCTCGGCCATCACGACTCTCAAAGAGAGAAATGGTTCCAGGTAAGTTACAAATGACGCGTTTTTAAGGGAATTTATTAACATTTTGCAGCCGTCAGGCCATCAAGAAGTACATTCAGGCTAACTATGCCAACGCAGCCTCCAACTTTGACATCCAGTTCAACTTGGCCATCAAGAGAGGTGTCTCGTCCGGCTATTTTGTGCAGCCAAAAGGTCCTTCTGGTCCTGTGAAGCTTAACAAGTCGGCTACGGAGGCCAAGAAGCCAGTCAAGAAGGCAGCTCCTAAGAAGCCTGCAGCACCAAAGAAGGCTGCTGCTCCTGCAAAGAAGGCAGCTCCTGCAAAGAAGGCCGCCCCTGCCCCAAAGAAGGCTGCCGCCCCTGCTCCAAAGAAGACTACCAAGGCAAAGCCAGCCAAGGTGACCAAGCCAGCCAAGGTTACAAAGAAGGCTGCTCCAGCCCCAAAAAAGGTTGCAGCTACCAAGAAGGAGACCACCAAGAAGACTGCAGCACCAGCCAAGAAGGCTGCAGCTGCTCCAAAGAAGGCCGCACCAAAGAAGGCTGCTCCAGCGAAGAAGGCTGCTGTCTCCAAAAAGAAATGAGGAGCCAAGCCAAAGCAGATCTAGCCGAGCAGGCCCTACTCGGAGAACATGTGTTTTTTTAAGTGTTGTATATTAAACAGTGTGCCAGTCTTTCAATTTTTGTTGTGTTTTATTTCGTTGTTTACCTTTTCAGTGAGTGTCGCTTTTGTTGTTTTTTAATTTTTTCACTCTTGCCTGTCTTATTTAGCTAGCTATTGAAAAATAAAATATATTTGAGCCGTCTTTTGATAACGCGATGCGATGCGATGCGCGTTGGTGCGGTGCAAGGATGTGAAGTTTGCGTCTTATCTGTCAATTCTGGCTGCGGAACGAGACACTGCTGCACCACACAATTGCGGTTCTCCGAATCGGAAGTCGCCACCGACGCAGGGATCATTCGCAAGGCTGGGGCAAGATGGTCGTGATTTCGCTCCAGACGAGACACGGCTAGAACCCGCAGCACACAGAATGACTGACGGCTTGAGGCGCACAACGCCGAAACAGCCCGGACGTGCCGATAAAATTTTTTGCCGATGGTCACGGGGCGGCCCAGCTGGCGGCGCCCCTGGGCGGTCGCTGGTGGAGTCAGATCATTCTCGGGGTGTGTGACCTGTGACCCGCACGGAGTCTCGCAACTTTTGACTTCTCGCGCCCCGGGCTGAAGTCGCGCCACTGCACGCACGTCTCAATGGTCCTGCACGTTGAACATCACGGCCGAGAAAATGTTTCCGACCGGATGTCGCGAGTCAGCGGTTTTTTTTTTTGCCGCTCTGACCGAGCACGAGGGGGAGTCAGCTCACACTGTATTCCATATGCGACTCGAACGTGCTAGAACCTTCGAGACAGCACGGAACAGCATTGGGTCTACAGATAATGACGCAGACCGAATATCAGACAGATCTAGAACTGTTGGTTTGCCCTATTTTTTGCCATCCCACTCAGCCGCGCAGAGGACCGCGGGACATTTCGCAGAGTCGTCCGCAGAGTCGTCCGCAGAGTCTCCCCAGTTGGGCCCCAGTTGGTCCCCGCGGGCGTGCGGGCCCGCGCGCGTGGGTACTCGCGCGGGGCCCTCCGCACGGGGAGCCCTGTTCGCGCGCCCTTGAAATATAAACCCCCCCCTCCGGAAATAATTTTCTCTCCCATTTTTCCATGTACCGACCATGACATCTCCGGAGCTCACGGAATCGACAAAGAAAACGCATTGCACCCACTTGGTGAGGCTAGACGAACTATCTATCGATCTATCTGTTAAGGAGCTTCTCAACCTTTTGGAAAGCCAGCACCAAGTGATAGATCTATCTTATGATTTACAAAGAGCACACCAAGAAAAAAATTGCATTGGACATCGGTTTGTGTTTGTGAAGTTTCAGTGGCAACACCATCTCGATTCTTTTGTGAAAATGCTCGAATCCCGTAATACAGACTACAGCATCATCAGTGACCGCGACGACGTGCCAACGCTCCCGGGCAACCTGTACGTTCGGGGGCTACTGCCAACGACAACCTCGGAGGATTTGTACAACATATTCAGGCAGTATGGGGAAATCCAGTCGTGCAAAATAATTTACGATGACTACGGGATCTCAAAAGGATACGGATTCATCAACTATTCCGAGCGGGCGGAGGCCGACCGTGCAATTGACAACCTAAACGGCAAGAACATCGACGGAAACAACCTCTTTGTCAACCATCACATCTCAAAGAAGGAGAGATTAAAAGAGCTAGAGCTGAAAAAGTCTAAGTACACCAACCTGTATGTCAAGAACTTCCCTCCGGAAACTTCTAAGGAGACGTTTTTGGAGCTTTTCGGCAAGTTTGGCGACATAGAGTCCGTTTTCATCCCCCAGGGTAAGGATACGGAATCCAGCAAGGGATATGCCTTTGTCAACTTCAAAGACCACGATGCAGCAATGACCGCACAGCAAGAAATGGAGGGCTTTGAAATTGCCCCTGGCTACAAAATCCAACTGGGAAGAGCAGAAAGGAAGAAAGATAGATATCAGTACCAGAATCTCAACAACAACTCCCATTTCAGTATAAATTATTTCCCAGCGTCGTCGCCAGCAACGCCTAACGCTGCATCAGTGGCTTCGCCACCTGGATTCCCTCCGTTTATCTTATCCGCAGACTCCAACTTAATATCCACCACGACAGGCCTCCCAATAGCGGGACCACTCTACCAAGATTCAAACTTGTACATTACCCATCTCCCGCTTGACTTCAAGGACCAAGATTTGTACCAGCTGTTTGTGCAGTTTGGACAGATCATGTCGGCCAAAATCATGACCTACCCACAGAACGAATCCGCCATCGACGACGAAGACGAAGAAGACGACGACGACGACGACGAAGACGAGGAAACGCGCAAGGAAGGGAAATCCCGTGGCTTTGGATTCGTCTGCTTTAACAAGCCGATCGACGCGTCGAAAGCGCTGGTTGCTATGAACGGCTACCAAATCGACGAGTCTCACACTTTAGAAGTCTCGTTCGCACAGAGGAAGGAGAACAAGTACGAAAAGGGCAAGATGCACCATTACAATCAGAACCATCTGGGTAACTTTTACAACTACCTCAACCAAAATTATGCCAGAAGAAGCATGAGCTTCACCGCAGGCTCCCATAATCCGCAGCAACAACTGCAACCACAGCAACAGTCTGCTCATGCTCCTCCTCCTCCGCAGCCGTTCGTGCACCAGCCACATGCTCAGCCACACCAGATCTCAAGAGCAATGTCGGTGCCGTACATCTCGTACAACCCATACTTCTTCTACCCGTATCCTCCGCCAGGATCCCCATACCCTGCTGATATACCTCAGCAGAGGCCTGGTAGTGGTAGAAACGGCTCGTCGTCCTTTAAAGGGCAGAACAGAAGAGATTAGAGACCCGCTAAACGGGGGACATTCACTATACACACATACTCATTCATACACACACAGACACACACACAGACACACACACACACACACTCACTCACAAACACACACACATTCACAGACGATCATGAAAAACATCCTTACACCAGTTTCCCAGAAAGAAAAATTTCAGAGAAGGGGCACAGGCAATGGGATACCATTTCCGTGCTTTCCTATCTATTAAAAGCTAGCATTCGTTTGACCTTCTTATATAGCTATATACACATACTCACACATACGTAATTGTAAATACATTATTAAACACTTTTTCATACAAAACCAATCCGAAGAATTAATAATAAATAGTCATCATGTCTACAAACTTGGGGGCAGCTCCTCGGCAGGATCTTTGTTTCCTGGGGCACCCGCACGTTCGAGGGACGAGAAATTGTCCAGCGGGGACTCGTCCTCGTCGTTGATCTGCTGCACACTCTTCACCTCGTCGATGTAATACTTCAACATCTCCTCGATACCGTTTTTCAACGTGATCTCGCTTGACGAACAGCTTTTGCAGGCACCAATCAACTTCAGGTAAACGGTACCCGTGTCTTCATCAAACCTGACAAACTTGATGTCGCCGCCGTCCTCTTGAATTGCTGGTTGGATCCTTGTCACCAGCAGCTCGTGGATCAACGCCACCACCTCGTCCTCTTCTTCGCCTTCATTTTCCAGAAGTTCCTCTTCCTCAGCGAGTTCCAGTGCTCTCAGATACTTCTGGTGTATCACTGCTTGCCCAGAAGTCAAATTCTCCGTAAGAATCGAGAAAATCTCTGGCTTAAGAAGCGACCAGTTGTGTGACTCTCCCTTCACCACAGTGATGAAGTTGTAACCGAATAGAATCGACTTGATCGATTTGTCGTTGATGCTAAGTAGTTTGAATGCCAATTCCGATTTGTTCAATGCGTCTTTGATGCTGCTCACTTCCAATGTTGGCGTCGTGGTGGTAGGTAGAAACTTAAAGTCCGAAGGCACGAACTTGAGTGCGTTCTCGTTGGGCGTTGTTTGTGTCTGTATAAAAAGTGAACGCAGAAACGTTCTTGGTTGCCATTTGCGCGCAGCTAATGTCCGAGCGCGTGTGAACATCATTTGGATATACGGAACGATTCTTGGGGTTATCCGAAGTTGGTTACTAATGTCCTGATTTTTTTGCGAGAAGGCGAAAAATAAAAAATCCTCAAACAAGTGCCAAAAAAACAAAAGTTAAGGGGAAGTCAAAAAGAAAACTCTATCGTCGCGTCGATCCAAAAACTTGCGTCGTTTTTATTTTTAGATCTGTACTGCTGCTTGCTCTATAAATTATCACACCTTTTCCCCAGCCTCCCCGTTCGATTCCACACGTTTGTCCGAAAAAAGTGCAAATTGAACGAGGAAAATCGTATCAAACACCAAAGTCACCGAGATCACTCCGATTTTGCTGCGATTGGCATAGATCAGGCCAACCAAAGTGTCCTTATTCTTCAAAACCAACTCTGCCAGCGAGAAGAAGCAC
The DNA here is from genome assembly GCA_003709205.3 of Ogataea zsoltii. Taxonomy (NCBI): domain Eukaryota; kingdom Fungi; phylum Ascomycota; class Pichiomycetes; order Pichiales; family Pichiaceae; genus Ogataea; species Ogataea zsoltii. Next base: position 480,959 of record PPKH03000003.1, read on the forward strand.
CCACCAAGGTCCAGCAGAATCTGTAAACGGGAGATTCCGTACATTGATCTGCGCCGCACGTTGTAGAAAACCTGTGGGAAATACTTGGTAAAGCTCACGATAATTTTGAAATATGACAAATATAGCGCAAATGTCAGCAGTTGCAAGTCGCGAGTTATGTTGTAGGCATTGTAGATGCAAAAGATGAAAAAGACACCGTACAGAGCCTTGGTCAGTCTGTTCACGCGCAGAAAAGCCCTGGAGTTGCGGAAACCCCAGAGCTGGTTACCAAAGACTATCTGCGAAAAAATCACCAGATTAAGCAGCAATCCATGCGCCGAGTATGCTAGATCGCTCGCAGATAACAGTGGCACACTACCGGGAAAAGCCTGTTGGAATTGTCTTCGCACTTCGGAGTTGTACACTTGCAGACATATGGAGACGGTGTAGCAGCTGTAGCCAAGGAAATTGAGGATGATGTAGTCAAAGGAGATGGAATCTGACGAACGGATCCGGCAATTGAGGAGGATAGTTGGGTAGAACGAAACACTCTGTGCGCGTTAGTAGAGGGAATTGTTGCTGCGGATGCTAGAAATACCTACCCATAGAGCTGCGTAGATCCAGCCAAAGAGAGTGGCAAGCTCAACTGCCATGATTTTTAGTGTCTGATCTGCAGGAAGCAAGCAGGAGACATTCTAGCGAGAGAAATATACTACCAATTTTTTTTTTGGCACCGGGGAAAGCGGGGAGAAACGATCTCGAGAGAACGGGAAAAAAATAGCGAGAATCCACAGTTTTATGTAATCAGAAGACTTTTGACCAGGGAGAATAGGGGCTATTCTGAGTGATATTGTAGAGAAAACAAAAGTATATATAGGAACGAACATTTTTGCTGCCATAGTTACGAATGCTTCTGTGCATCTGACATCCCCGACTCCTGCAGACTTCACCGCAACTCGGTAAAAAAAAACACTTACGTAAGCACTGCATTGTCTCGAAAAAAAGGTGAAAAATAACCAAGCCAAAAACACTTGGTGTCCCGCAGACTAATGGCCCTCTTTTATTCTCTGTCCATACACCACTCACGATGACGGTGGACAACAACATGATAAGCGACGTTCTTTTACGTCGCAGCCAGCGATCGCGGTACCAAAACCAGGTCTCGTGGTCGCGGCAAGGTCATATTGCATATTCTTCGCCACACACGGGGAACGACAGACACAACCTTTTGATGACATATTTGGAGTGTGTGGACGGCAAAACGTGGCAATTGGCCCCGCCAACAGGAATTGAGATTCCCTCGTTTGACAAGGTCTTGGGGACAAGAAGGTTCCTGGCCGACCACGAGTATGATGATAATATGATGCCTCCAAAGATCACAAATGTGCTTTTTAGCAACACTGGATGGGATGTTATCACGACCGATGTGTACGGTCACACGTGCATTCTGGTCACGGGAATTAGAAAGACTCCGCAGGACCAGAACGTTCCTCAAAGTTCTCACCAGCAAGGTTCTCCGCCTGCTCTCACGCACTCTTCGCAATCTCCGTCGGCACACAGTCAGCCAAACAACAACACGCATCCGTCGTCCTCTGCCTATCCAATGGCTCAATATTTGCGTACCTCGTTTAACACCTCGGAACTGCTGTATTCGGACAACACGACGCTTCCTTTACCCGACCTTTCCACCACGGCGAAGCGTTCTGGCAACCAGATGGTGGCATTGAAATGGCTGAACATCGACAAGCCGGTGATTGCCAATTCGCCGGCTATGCGTGTCCAATCGAGCGCAGAGAATCCTGTTTTGAACGGGTGTGCGTCCAAGATGGGTGCCGCTTCCCAGGACGCCTCGGGCTACTATTACAACTACAATGCACACCAATACAAGTCGTACGGGGCGATGCATCCACTGTCGACGAAGCAGGCGTGCGTCGGCGTTCGCAGGAACGGAGAGGTTTGTTTGTGGCACCAGGAGGACCATGGAATCGAGTACCGTCGGGTGACGCACCGGCTGCCGTTGGAAGACGAGCTGATTGACGACGCGTCGATCGGGTTTTCAAGAGAGGGAAAGGTGGTTGTTGTGGTTCATTGTGCGGGCTCTGGGTTTGTGAAGCTGTTCAGTTTGGAAATCAACTGGGGTTATCTGGTTGAGGCTGCGAAACATCTGTCGAAAAACCCAACGTACCGGGTTCCCGACGGCGAGAGAGTGCAGCCCAAGCTGAGATTACAGAAGAGTTTCCGTGTCGGGATCGACGACATCGACCCGAAAGTGGCTGTTCTGACGTCGATAAACCTGCTGTCGCCGAACTACCACCAGTCGACCGAATTCGATCTGCTGCTGGCGTTCGAGAACGAGCGCATCTCGTCGGGAACGGCTGCGTCCACGACGATATACCGGTACCAGCTGGAGGAGGTGGACGATGTGGAGTGTGTTCATTCGGCATTCAAGTCGATTGCTGCGAAACGCGGCGTCGACACAGACTCGTTGGCGTCGGGAAAGTCGTTCCGACTCAAGTACAGACAGAAGATCAGCTTCAACGAAGCGGTTCTCTCGATCGAGCCGCTGAACCTTGACATGCTGGTGAGCGTTGTGTTTGCAAACGGGATGATTCGGCTGTTGAACCGCGCAGATCTCAAGCCCACGGACAACATTTACAACGGAGAAGGCTCTGCTGCGAGCGATGCAGGTAACAACGTTCTGTTGCCGAGCTCGATATTCTCGCTGTTTGATGCCGGGTTCGAGTTCCCGCAGATGGAGTTTCAGCCGCGGTATGCGTGCATTTCACCAAACTTGTGCTGCTACGTGGCTCTGCCGTTCCAGGGCACAGCGCTGCACATCAGGTCGGCCGAGACCAAGATAGACGGGGCGAACGAGCCGGCCAACAGAAAGGGTCTTTTGCTTGCGACGGCGGCCGCGGTGGCTCTGCGACACACAAGCGCATGCTATTTTGGGTTCTCGACGGACGACCTGGTGGCCACGATCCGTAGCGAGCTGGACGTTTCCCGCGAGAAACGCGGAGACGAGTACTCGTACCGGCTGTTGGTGTCCATTCTCCAGGAGTGTCAGAGAGCAATCAACCTGACGATCGACATCTCGACGGAGCAGACCGACAAAATGCTGCAGAACCAGCCGTTGCAGCGGATCCTTACGTTGCAGCTTTCGCTGGGAACAGACGTCAACTGGAAGAGAAACAAGAGCGGCAAGATCGCGTGGGCTCTGGTCAACCTCAAGTTTGTCACTTCGTCCATCATGTACACGATCCACACGATCTACTCCAACATGCAACGATTTGCGAAGAAGAGTCTCAACGTTCCCGATACGCTGGCCAACGCTCGGGCCCGCGAAGAGAGTCTCGTTTCCGTGCTGGGGATCATCCGGTGGTGCATGGATTACATCGTGGCGTTGAACCAGGAGCTTTTGGAGCTGAGCAGCACGTTCAAGAGGGGCAATCAGCAGGAAATTGAGAAGTTTCTGAGCCAATCGGTGGTGATTCCGCTGATTATCGGCAAGGTTCCGCGGGCATTTCTTCTGTTTGCCATCTCCAATGTTCGTCGGTTGTTCTCGTTCGTCCAGAAGTTCATCGAGAAGAACGACCCGTTGCTAACCTCGGCAATCACCCCAGACAACCAGATGGGTGCGTTCAACGTGATCGAGAAACAGCTTCTGACCGACTCGCCCTGGTCGCTAGGAAACAGCGCGAACAAACCGCACTCCGCGGGACCCGCCGCCGCCAACGGCTCTATGCGAACCATCGTTGTTCATCCCACCGTCGAGGCGTACTACCGTCTGGGATCGCTGCTTAATAGTTCTCCGGTGTCGTTGTTCAACTTCGAGAAGTTTCTCCTGGACGCAGACGTTCCGCTGCGAAACACGAGGTCCGACCATTCGACGTCGTTGGCAATCGAACAGCAGATCGTTTGCCAGGGCCACGTCTCGCGGACTTTTGTCGAGCCGCTCCGCAAGCTTTGCGAATTGTACGAGAAAAACGTCGTGAACGCAGGAAACGTCAACGTGATGGAGCTCTATTTCTACGACGTGAGCTGGCTGCAGCTCGGCGACACCGACCGTGCCGACCGTGCCGACGACCACGACGACGTCAAGAACGGATCCGTCGCAGATCTGCCATCGTCCAGCGGCCAAAACACCCCGTCGCTATCCAAAACGCTGCTCACAACCACCAACTACGCGGCGTCCCGACTCTACAATAAGAAGCTGATCCAGTTCAACATGTACGATGGCCTGGTGATCGACACGCTCCGCAAACAGCTCGTCAAACCGTCCGAATTCATCGCCCCAGCCACCTCGACCCGACCAGTTTCCGGCTCGGCCGCAGACGTCCACAGCGGCCCCGGCTACCGGCTGGTGATGCGCAAATGCATCCGATGCGGAGCCATTTCGTCAATCAATGAGAACGAGATTGTCTACAGCACACCAACATTCATCTCCAACCCGGTGTACCAGCATTACCAGCGGATCTGTTTCTGCGGCGGAGCATGGGCAAACATGTAGCAGAAGAAACTTCAAAAATTTGTGTATAAAATCGGATAGAACTAAATGCAATCAAAGGTTAGTTAGTAGACTCGGCCGTCTCGTCGACCTCGTCGACCTCGTCGGTCTCCAGAGGCGTCGGCTCTCCGTCCATCACCAAAACGTGTCTCTCGACAGCTGTCTCAGGGTCCGTAGCCAGTCTCTGCCATGTGGTAATACTGCCCTCGTTGGCGTTAACCTCAAACACCCGGACCCGTCTTGTAGTCCCCCCGTATCCAGCATAACCCCCCTCGCCAGCCGCACCACCGTAACACATCCAGATGTCGTCCAGAAGACAAAAGTCGTTGCAATGGTCGTGTCCCACAGACACAACGTTGATATCCAGCGCCTGGAAGATCTCCTTCATTCCCGTGTTCACCTGTGGGGCCGTCACACCTTCTTTGAGCAAGCCAAATTGCGTGCGCTGGTCACCATCGGAGTTGTATCCGCGGTATTCAGGCAGAGGAATGTGGAAAAACGCCATGTTCAGCGTCTTGCGCGGCCGGAACGCCGCCCGAAGCGGCGCAGACTGCTCGTGCTCAGAAACAACCCATTGTTTCTGGTCCTCCTTGATGTAATCGTAGCCCTTGATCTTCGGGTTGAGCGAGTACTTGTGCGAATCCAGAAAATACAGACTCAACGCAGACGCAGACGGTTTCCCGTGCGGAGCCACCGTCAGAACGTAGTTGCCGACCCCTGAGATTTTCTCGGGGCCCGCGTCCGAAACCGAGTACGGCAGCGTCGAAAGCAGCTCCATCAGCTCGGCCCTGCTCAACGATCCCTCGTCGTCATGGTTGCCAAACACCATCGCAAACGGAATCTCGTTCAGCGAAAACATGCTGGCCACTTTAAACAGAGTCGACTCCGAGTCAAACGAGTCGTCGCCAAAAATCTGGTCGCCCGTCATCACAACCAGGTCCGGCTTTTCAATGTCCACGACCTGCATCACAAACTGCCGTGTCAGAACGTCCGCACGACACTTTTCTCCCTCCAGAGGCGGGAACGTGTCCCGACACGTTCCGTGCAGAGTAGCAAAATGCAGATCTGCCACCTGGAGGATCTTGAACTTGTTTTCCTCGTTCATCTCCAGTTTGACAGGCGGCAATTGGTGCTCGTTGACGCCAATCTTGGCATAAACCATCACCTGGTCTTCGTCATTGTCCTCCGAAAGCTCCAATTCGCCCACAAACTCCCACCCGGGTCTCGGATCGTCCCACGTATCGTCGTCAAACCGGACACTCAAGTCGCTTACGCTCGAATCGCGCGAAACAGGACCGAATTTCACCCACATCCCGCGCTCTTTGCGCCTCCAGCCAGAACTTTCCAGTCCTTTCTCCACAGATTCCCCGGTCCCAACCATCTTGTTCACATCGTCCGTCACCTCCACAGGAATCTCGTCCTCACGACCAAACAAAATCGCGTTCACAACTGCCTGTTGTCTGGCCAACGCCTCCGAAATCGACACCTTCTTGTAGTACATATAGCTTTTCCTGAGCCAGCTATTTCCAAGATCCAAATCCTTGTCAATGCGCTGCCAACCGGACCCGCGCGGCGCATTGTGGCCCCAAAATGAGAACTCCGTCCTAATCGCCACGTCAGCAACCACCGTCCTGTTGTTCACGTCCATTCCCCGCAGCTTCTCCAGAGACGCCTGCCTCACACGAGCCATGTACTGCGATCGGCCGCTGAAATTGACCACTCCCGACGCCCCGCAAAGGAGAACGGTGATCACCGCAAGGTAAATCACCATCCTCTTTACCTGTCTCGTCAGTCCCCACTTCATTGTGCGCACTGAAGTCGAAAAAAACAGAGGACTGTTTGTGGTTTTGCTGGAGTTTATTTATTTGACGTAGAGGAATTAAAAAAAAAAAAAAAAACAAAAATACAAAAGAATCGACGCGTCGAGTTTGACTAATATCGACGCGTAGCTATTAGCCACAAAGCCTCACATGGGGGCCATCTATGCAAAACAACCAATCATCCATTTTTAGGCCGTGCAGAGTGAATAGCGGCATGAACACCGCCCAAATGTCCACTCGAAACGCTCCAGACTTTGCGTGGTTTCGTCTGCAAACACACCCAGGAAATCCTGCTCAATAACATGATGAGGATCGTCGTTCTTCCAACCGTCAAATACCAAATTCGTTCGCTAAAATCGCCAGATACTAAAAAAAAAAACAGTCGCTTATTTCCACAGGGATCTCAAAAGTTCGGGTTGTGCACGACCCTCCGGGTAGATCCAAAATCTGAAATTTCCTGATCCAGTAAATGATGGGACGGAAAAGCAGAAGTCAGAAACAAGATAACCTCATCATCAAACAGTCTGTCTCTTCTGTAAGACTTGTTTCTTGTGTTTGTTTGATTCTTTCAGCTCAACAACCTTACACCACCATGTCCATCTCAACGTCCTCCAGATTCCCATCCACCTACTCGCAGGACCATCCCTCGCCGGCGACTCCCCCGGGCAAAACACTCGATTCTGGCTCTCTTCTGTCCCGCACGGTCACAGGAGCGTCCGCAGTGTCGGAATCGACCCTGTTCACCACGTTTGAGTCCACCTGGCTGCCCAATTCGGTCGTGGTGAACCAGACAAAATGCAAAGTTTCACTTGTTCTCACGCCAAACGAGATGGAACTGCTCAGAATCTCCTGGCACAAGGTCATCACCAACGCGGCATCGTCATCGGAACCAAAAGACGACGACCCTTCCGAGTTTCGTCACGCACGTTCGCTGTCGAGCTCTACACTTGCAAGCTCCGTCACGTCGACGTCTCAAAGACACCAGGGGTCTCCCACTAAAAAACCGTCAGTCAATTTGGCAGCGGTCTCAGCATCCTCGTTTGCTTCGTCGCTTTTTTGCATCCAACTCTACGAAAATCTCATTGCCAGAGCCCCACAAATCGAAAAGTTGATCCCCTCCATCAGACACCAGGCCAGCGCGTTTGCCGGTGTCATTAACGTGGCCATGTCCACGCTCGAGGATCTGTCCCGGATGAACGAGTCGCTGGAAAATTTAGGCAGATTGCACTCGCGGATCCTGGGAATCGAGTCTCAATACTTCCAAATCATGGGCGACGTTCTGATCAAAACTTTCAGAGACAGGTTCCTGACCGACTCGGACCTAGACTTCTCGCTGGAAACGGAACAGGCATGGATCAAATTGTACTGTTTTTTGGCCAACTCTATCATCCAGGGAGGAATTGACCCTGTGATCCAATACGGCCACACGGACCTCCCAGAACAGCAACGGGAACGGGAACAGGAACGGGATCAAGACCCGGATATCGAATCTTCTTTTGCAGACTCCGACCAAGATAGTTTGCTACAAACAACTACAAACTCGGCCCCTTCAATGACAGAAACACCGTCGACCCCTGCAAAGTCCGACTATTCGTCCCAAAGATTCCAAAAAGCCAAAGATTATATCAATGCCAGCAAAAGAAGAGTGGCAAGACCACCGATGGATGACCCGTCTAGATACAGATTGTCGCAGGAGAAGCTGAGAAAGTCCAAGAAAGACGCCGATTGTATCATCATGTGATCTTCCACAATCACCATAATATTTATTTGCCATATTTGTCTTTCTTTAGCTTGATAATCTGCTAGTCAGCTCTTCAATAACTTTTTTTCGAATTTTTGTTGCCGTCTCCTGATTCTTGATATTTTCCAAATCTTTCACCAATGTATCGGGGATTGGAACGTTGTAATCAATTAATTTGGCCAACGATCTGTACGTCTTCATAGCCCATCGAGACAAAAACACGTTGATCTCTTCTCTCTTATGGAGCTCTTTCTCGAGCTTTTTTATCTTCAAAAACAGCTGTTCCTTCACTGTTGCTGCTGCTGTAGCCTTTTGGTCCCCCGCAATCAGTTCGATGCTTTTCTGTACCTTGGAAAAAAGCAGATTGTACTGCACTTCTTTGCTACCTGCAATAGTAACATATGCAGTCACAAAGGTGTTGTAAGTGGCTCGGTCATCTTCGCGGAGCTTTTGCAGATGTGCGGCCTTCTTTTCTAGCAGGTCTATCTGGCCCTGATACTCCACTTCTCTTTTTCTCAGCTCAAAATTTTGCTCTCTGAGCGTTTCACAGCTCTGTTGCAGCCGCTCGTGTCCGGCTACTAGCTTCGCATATAGAGACACCTGCTCGATCTGTTGCGTGTTCGAATTACTACCGAATCTGAAATTGTTCAAACTCTCCAGAAAATCAGTTTCAATGGATTGGTTCTGCACAATTTCTTCATCAAAGCTAACTTCTGGGGCAAATTCGGCTGGAAATTTTGCACCATTTTTTGCAAAAATTTCTTCGACACTGTTTGTGGTAACGTCTTTGACTATCTTCACACTCTCTGGTGGCTCTGAAGTCATCGGACTGGTTTCAAGACGCGCGGCTTCGCTACCTGAGTAGTACCCTGACTCGTCAGAGTATTCTGCTTCCTTGTCAGGAGCATCATAGTACCGTCCATAGCCCTGGGTCCGCGTGGTGTACAGAACCGAGCCGTCGTCGTCGTCACCGTCGTAATCTTCGTCTTCTTCGTAGTCATCATCCTCGTCATCATCCTCGTCATCATCTTCGTCATCATCCTCGTAATCATCCTCGTAATCATCTTCGTCATCGTCGTCATCGTTGTCATCGTCGTAGCGTTCGCGCTCAGCAAACTCCTCGTTGCCGCGACTGACCGGGGATCCATTCGAGAGCTCCTCCGAAAACTCGTCCTCTGCACGCACGTGCATTGGGTATCCGGGCCCGTTGACCACATCGTTCGCACTGACACGTATGTAGGGCACGTCTGGGTCGGAGCTGCTGGACGACGAATTGTGTCTTCTCAGTGGTATCCGCATGGTGTGGCTGAGGATGAAGAAACACAACAAAGCTGGCGCCGAAAAAAGGGAGAAAAAGGGATAAAAAAGTTCCAGGTCGCGAAAAAGTAGGAAAAAAAAATTTAGGGAGCAAAAAAACCAAAAAAAAACAAAAAAAGGGCAGTTGAGAGAACAGCTAAAAGATGGTGACTTACGACAAGGATGTGCAACGTTTGGATGTGGATCGTTGCATGCGAATCGAAGTCTCGGGACGTTTGAGCTACTGGAGTTTCTCAAGTCTGGCTCGGACGGACTTAGAGAGCCGCACAGAGTGAAATTCGCGATGGAGTTCTGGTCCCGTTCAGGCAGGGACAAAAAATCCCGTTTTCACGGACATCTCCTCTGACGCGAAAAACGGCACGCGAATACACGCGTCTGTCAAGACGATGAAAAATTTACTCCTTTTAGAGATTTAATTAAAATCGAATTTACCCGTAAAAGACAACCACGTCCATTCTTCAGTCGACCTCGTTGCACCCACCAATGGCCTGTACAAGCACGAATTACATGGCCAGCATCTCGCAACAAAGCTCGACAAGAAACACCACTCCGCGTGTGAGGACCCAGCAGTCGCCATCTTACACACACGACTCGGTCTCGATGAGCACCGTACAGGACGATGAGGACTTCAAATGTCTGGATCGCTCGTCTTCGTTTCAGACAAGCACCAGCTCGTCCATTCGTGAGTACGGAAAAACCCCAGACATGTCGGAGCTTGGGTTCTACTCTGGTCCCAGTCTGAACCACAGTTCGCTCAACAACCACAAACACGCCACACACGTCCGGCGCAGCATTGTGATTTCCCCGTCTCTCACCAGTCTGGCGGCGACAAATCCGGCGCCTGCAGGGCCTGTAGAGGTCCCTACGAAGCAAATCGGAATCACCAACAGTCCCAGTTTGCAGGCATTGGGAGATATCCTCAACAACAAGCAGAGAAACCGTTCAGTCAATCAAATTATCGCCATTGCCGAGGAGGATGAAGAGCCTCCTGCAAGACAGTACAACGCGCCGTACGGAAACCCGTCCGTTGCGTCTTTTCACACCGCGTACTCCTCGGAGACTGCACGGAATTACAGTGTCGTGAACTCAACGGGAAGAGATGAGCCGGATCTTATCAGTCTCACGAGCACAATACAGGAGAACGACAGCACCGAGATACCTAGAGACAGTGTGAGCCATCAGATGGCAACAAATGTCACTAAACTGGACAATTACTCCGAGTTCGAGAGGAAAAGCTCCTTTTTGGAGGCCTCGGAACACAACTATTTGGACTCGCCCATTCAACATCTGCCGTCTCCAGCAGTTCAGCACGAGTCGCCTTCTCTCATGACGCCAAACCTGTTTTCGCCGTCCATGGTTTTCAACGAGCCTGCTCAAGAGCTGAAGATGTTTGACCAGACGTCCGCGATCCCGAACTCCAACTCGCAAAAGTACATCCGTCAAATTGAGGAGTCGACTATTCACGAGATTGGATACGAGGGAGACTCCACTCTTGTCGACACCTGGAGGGGGGACTACGACTTTGTCACCCAGCCTTCGCAAAAACGGTTCTCCATGAGACTCGTGAGAGACTCTACACTGGACGACGTTAGAGAGGAACAAACCCCGGAATTGAATGCTGCAGAATTCGAAAAACCACAGACACATTATCCTGCACCAACAGTTTCGCCATTAGTGGACCCGTTCACTCAAATTCCAAAGTCGCCATACACACAGAAGTCGGTCTCATCGCCATCGCTGCTGCAGCCAAGTTACCATGAGACTGCTCCTTTGCCTGCGGTTCCAGCCGAGCGGTCGAAAAGCACCGATCAGCTGCCTCCGACTCCAAAGACTGAACCAAAGAGTCCTGCAGTGGCGCAGCAATCGACTACGCCACAGACAAAAAGACTCACCTTCAAAGGTATTTTCAAAAGAAACACTGATTCGGCTGCTCTGGCGAAGTCGGGCAGCCCGGACATTCCGTCGGGATCTTTTGGCCACGCCAAGTCCAAGAGTTTCAGTAGTTTCGACGCTCTTGACCGGCCAAAGAAGGAGGACAAAATCAAAGAAAGAAGAGAGAAGGGAAGAAGTCTTCTTGGTGGATGGAAGAGAAAGAGCTTTGGTGGTGCTCCTTTGGAGGAGACGAAACCGAAGAACGACAAGAGAAAGGAGAAGAACAGACGCAGCATTTTTGGAAAGGTTAAGGAAAGAGAAAAGGAAAACATGACGCCAGAGACTAAGTCTGAGCCAGAATATGTTCCTAAATCCGAGCCTAAATCCGAGCCTGTTGAGATCCAAATTGAGGAACAGCCGGCAGAGACACCATTACTCGAAACCTACGGGTTTTCGGGGAAAGCCTCAAACAAGACTGGTCCTGTCTTATCGACTCCTCTGTCTGCTCCCGAGGAATTCCCCCAGATTACCCCAGTTTCTGACCAACAGGTGCCGACCTACAATTCTCCTGACGGATACAGAAAATACACCTACCACGACGCCAACGACGCCAACTCGCAGGAGCTCCAGGGAACTCTTTTGGACTCGCCGTTCGAGATCCAATTGGACTCGATGACCCCTTCTCCTCAGAGACTTCCTACGTTTGAGACACCCGATTACGAGCCTGATCACGTGCTTCTGACCCCAGGAAACAGCTCCAGTCCCGTCCACGACACGGCAAGTCCAAACAAATTGCACGTTGGCGACGCTCTGTTCCCGAAGAACCTCGGTGCCGGCGAAGTGGAGAGCATTGTGACTCTGGAACGGTCGAGATCGGTGAGATCGGTGAGATCGCGCCGTTCTTCGTACGGCCAGGGAACATCTATCGTCGACAGAGTGAATAACAGCAACACATTGGAGCCTTTGGTGATGCCTGATGGAATGGTGGTTGTGAGATCTCCGGTGCAGTCGATGCGTTCGAACCGGTCGTTGATGGCTTCTCCTTCGTCAAGCAAGAGACACAGAAGTAGTTTGAGACAGAGGACGCCAACAAAGACTAAACAGAGAGAGGAACAGCACAACGACGACGATCTTGGAGACTTGGACGATCTCTACGAGATGATCAATTTCGACGACGACGACGACATCGACACAAACTTCTATCTGGGAAGCCCGCTTCGGAGTCCGCTCCGCAGTCCTATCCACAGTCCTTTGAAGAAGTCGTCGGTCAGAAACAGCATGTCTTCGCGTTCAATCGAAGTTGCAGAGCAGTCTGAAGATGCAACGACCGAGAGGTTGTTTGATGAGACACCAGAACCAGCACGGCAGTCGGAGGAGCGGCCAACACGACAACCGGCATTGCAGCCAGCGTTCTCAACTCCACCAACGTCCCACGATCCGTTTGGATCTCCGGGCTCCTTCGACAGTCTCAACTCGCCTCCAGCCTCCAGCAAACGTATCAGCCAGGTGTTTTCCGCCCCAACGACACAACAACGACCAATCTCGATGTCCTTCAAAGGTCTGCGGGGTCCAAGCTTCAACTCGGCATTGAAACCGGCAACCAGATCCGCCATCATAGGCTCGTTGCACAGCACTGCAGGATCCCATACCTCGCTCGTGATGCAATCTCCAGACTCCGAGGAGGACCTGTCACGTGACTTCGAGGACTACATCGCGGACGCAGACTACGCGAGCGAGACCGAGCAAGGAACACAGTCCAAAAAGTCACACCGTCTGTCGCTGATGACCAAGCTCAACAGCTCGCGGTCAAGTTTCGCGTCGCAAACACAATCGCCGGTCTCGGAAAAGCCCCGCAAACTTGTGAGAAAACACAAGAATAAGTCTTCTCCAGGATCCATGGGTTCTATCGCGCGACTAAACTTTTTCGGTGCTGGTTCCAGATCCAGTATTGACACTGGAGAATTGCTGAGATCTCCCGAACTGGAGTCGGGAATGAACGTTCGGTTCTCGTCGCGGATTCTTCTGTACGAGACTTACGACGAGGACGAATACGACCGTCATCCAGAGACAGCTACCTGCAACCAGCTGACTCCACAGCTTGCTCTGCAGATCAAGAACGAGCTGAACGAGTTCAAGGCAGAAATGGAGATCCACGAAAACTCCAGATGCTACACCCATTTCTTCTAGCCTGCGCAGCGAGCTGCGTATACATAAACACTATAATAATACAGTACCAGACGTCAATGTGGTGTGGAGAGAGGGGCGGGAAATCCAGGAGAAGCTGCCTCCGACCGGTTGAGTCACGTGACCATAAATATAGACTCGACATCCGTACACCACTAAGGTAGTCTACGACATGTATGCTGTAACTAGCAAAAAAAAAACTAAGTCCGGCATTTTTTTGACAACATAAACACATCCAAATATACCCTCAAACCACAACGTGGATGCTGAAAACCACCGTTTTTGGATGTCGCTTTTTGAACTCCAGAAGAAGGGTAAGTCATTGTGTTTGGCTGGTGTTGTATTTCGCTACTAACTGTTCTGACAGCCCTCATTGGTAAGCTGAAACAGCATCAGGCGAGTTTCAGGCATCTGATCGCCGACGGAACGTCGTTTCCTGTGATTGAGAAGCTGCTCAAAGATGAGGTTTTGAACTACGTGTACACGTTCTACCAGATTGATGACGAGAAGCGGTCGTCCAACCGCGATCAAGCGATATACGTGCTGGATCCGGTGTGTCCGTACTCGGTAGAGTGTTTGTTGGGAGACTTTAGTGCGGGGAGAAGATACCATTCTGCGGTTGTTTGTTTTCTTCCAGGCTTGACAAAGACAACGTACGCTCGATTGCGTGCAAACAAGTATTTGATGGAGGCCACTGGCGGGAAATTTGACAAGATTGAGTTTCTCAGTTTGAATCCATTGGAGAACAGAGTGTACGTGACAAACAACCACTTTTCGATTCCAACACTTTACAACGACTCTAAACACGGACAGGATCTACAGGAGTACCAAATTGACAAGGCTGTGGAGTCAATGCTGAGTCTGTGCATTCTGACGAACGAATATCCGATTGTGAGACACTTCAACTCTCCTGTTTCGTACAAGATTGCCACGTTGTTCCAGGAAACGCTGGACGAGTACTATCGTCGCAACTCGGACCTGTCTCCTGTGAGCAGTAAGACGGTTTTCTTTGTTGCTGATCGGACAATGGATCTGTTTGGACCGTTCTGTCACTACAAATACTACCGGTCACAGATATTCGACCTGATGGACCACGAGGTGCGCAAAGCCCGGGGAGAGTACACGTTTGTTTACGACTACGAGATCGAGACGGGCCAAGGAATGGAGACGAAACATCTTGTCTTTGACGACGCAGACCCTGTTTTTTCCGAGCTCAAGAACCAGACTATTGAGGAATACACCAAGACAATCATCGACAAGATTGGCGATCTCAAGACGACAGAGGCTAAGCTGTCGAACTTGAAGTATGCATCGGATCTGACGCATGCGGCGCTCAATCAGAGCGACTTTCTGTTTGAGAAACAGCTTGTGACGGGCCATTTCGAGCTGATTAGAAAGATCGACAAGACTTTCCGGGAGGAAGACCTGTTGGAATGCATTGTTTTCGAGAACAAGTGTGTGACGAACATGAGCGGGAACAAGGAGTTTTTTGAACCGCTGACGGACGAGTTGATCGAGCTTCTTTCGAATCCGCGAGTCGACATGGGCAACAAGATCCGACTGATGATCGTGTATGCGTATTATCGGGGCGGAATTGTCGAGTCTGACCTAAAGAAGCTGTGCTTGTTTGGACTGCCCGACAAGAGCAAGATGGACTCGATTCTGACGCTTTTTCGGAACTTTGAAAAGCTTGGGTTTCGGCTGTTGAAACCCAGTCTGAGCTCCAAGCCGTTCCGCAAAACGACGTATTTCGACTTCAAAACGACCATGGAGCTGACCGAGAGATACGTTCCGAGCCTGACCAACGTCGTGATGCGACTCGCTCTCGGGAAGCTTCCGGAGGTTTACAACGAGTCGTACAGTCGCACCGAGACCGACGACGACGAGTACAAGGACTTTCCGTACGTGAAGGGAGCTCCGATCGACGACGACGACGAGCCCCATCAATTCAACGCTCCCGTGCGGAACATGCCGCGGTGGAAGAGCTCCAGACAGGAGACGAACGACCTGACCAAGGAGAAGGTTCTGCTGTTTTTTGCAGGCGGTCTGACCCAATCTGAGCTGAGCACGGTGATGTCACTGGAGAAAAAAGTGAACAAAAACATTTTTGTCGGCACGGACGAGCTGTATTCGACGTGGGACTTGATTGGTGACATTCGCTTGATTGACGACGACCGCAAAAACTTCCAGTTTCCGCTGGACCAGAAGATCCACAAAAAGACCGTTCCTGCGTTCATTCTGGAGCGGTCCAAACCGCGTGCCGAGACGCCGCCGAAAACCGCGCCCCACACGGCGCCGGCAGCGGGCGCCACGCCGCGGCCGGGCCAACAAGCTGCGTTGCACGGAGCAAAGTCGTCGGCGTCGCTGAACTCACGCGTCGCGTCGAGCGCGTCGAGTGCTTCCGAAGATGGCAAGGACAAGCGGCGACGCGACAAGCTGATGGGCAAGTTCAAGAAGCTGGGGATCTAATGGAGCGGAAAAACTGTCCGACAGCGAAAAACAATGGCATGTTGTACATAATACAGACATCGTAATCGATTACGTGAAAGCTACGCGCAGGGGAGATTTTCCAGGCGATAATGCGGGATCGCGCCCCGAAATCGAAAAAAAAATAAAATAAAGTACACTTCTTGTATTTCGGATACTGATTTTTTTTTTTTTTTGCTCTCACAAGACGTGTTGGTTTTTTCTGCAAAACCATGTTTGGATTCGGGAGGAAGAAAACAACAAGCTCCGACAAGACGTCGGAAAAGTCTGGGGCGTCGTCCGTGACAGACGCGTCGGCCACGGACAAGAAATTGATCCCCGTGAGCGTTCCATTCGAGGGTCCTCCGGCCAATCTGAAGCCTCCGGCCGAGAAACAGCTTACTTCCGAGCAGAATGCCAAGTATCAGACGGTTTTGAAACACTTCCAGGACCCGGAATTGCGTGTTCCGACGTCGGAGTCGGACGGTTCTAAGAGCGAAAAGGTTGCTTTGAACGCGGACCAGAAGGCGTGGTTGACCCGGGAGTGTTTCCTGCGGTATCTGAGGGCCACCAAATGGGTTGTTCCGGACGCAATCAAGCGAATTGAGGGAACTCTAGCGTGGAGAAGAGAGTTTGGAATTGATTACCAACTGGACGACTCGAAAAACAAGGTGACTCCCGAACTGGTTGCTCCCGAGTCCGAGACCGGTAAGGAGGTTGTTTTGGGCTACGACAACGATTGCAGACCGTGTCTGTATCTGAAACCGGGCAGACAAAACACCAAGTCGTCACATCGTCAGGTGCAACATCTGGTGTTTTTCCTCGAAAGATGCATCGATTTCATGCCCTCCGGTCAGGACTCACTTGCCCTGTTGATAGACTTCAAACAGCACCCAGAGATTGCTGCCAACGTGGAAACCTCCAAGGTTCCTCCGCTGAGCGTTGGAAAGGAGGTTCTGCACATTTTACAGACTCATTATCCAGAGCGTCTGGGTAAAGCCTTGCTGACCAACATTCCTTTTCTGGCCAGAACCTTTCTGAGACTGATCTACCCGTTCATCGACCCATTGACCAGAGAAAAGCTGGTTTTCGACGCAGACTTCTCCCAGTTCTGTCCCGCAGAACAGCTCGACAAGGACTTCGACGGCCTCGTCGACTTTGAGTACGACCATGAAAAATACTACTACACAATGGTGGAGATGGCACACAAGAGAAGACAGTCGTACATGGAGCGGTTCGAGAAGTTTGGCGGCGTTGTTGGACTGAGCGAGATCGATCTCCGCGGATCCGGCGACAAGCTCACTGTGAGCGTCGGTAGCCATCCGTGGGAGAACAACTGAACGCGCACAGCGGTAGTTTTTTCCTAATGTCGAGTAATAATTTTATACAACTTTACTGCGTAGTTTACATCATGGCGAACGGCCGGAGTCGCTGGCGGAGTCGCCGGCGTCGGAATCGGAATCGCTTCCGCTTTCGCTCCCGCTGTCGGTCTCCTCTTCCTCCTCTTCCTCCTCTGCCCTCTTCAGATCCTCTCTCATCTCCTCGGTCAAGACACCCAATCCAATCGCCGTGAAGAAGTTGATCGCAAACCGGAGATGGTCCACCCCCGAGCTCGGGAACATCCCGGCCAAATACGGCCGGATGTACTCCTCGCCCAGCCGGACCTGCAGCCGTCTGAGCCCCAGCTCCTCCTGAAGCTTCTGAAACAGAAACTTGAGGAAAATCCGACTTGACGAGTTCGACTCCTCCTCGGTCAATCGAACAACCTCCAGCGATTCCCAGCCCATCTTGTCGCACGCAAACATGTGGCCCCAGAACGAAGCAATGTTCCGCACCAAATTCATCTCGTATCGATGGCACATCGAGTAGTTTTCCCGAAAAACTGCATCAAAAGCCTCGGCCCATCGCCGATTAACAGTAACCAACCGCTCTCCAATCAGTCCAAAATATTTGGAGTACGTCTTCTCCTGTGCACAACACTTCACAACCATGTCAACCAACATGTACTCCTGTCTGTCCTTGTCGATGGGCGGCAGCTTCAACAGCTTGTGGACCGCTTCGTCGTGTCCCATCGACGACATCACCGTCAAATACACTTTCTTCTGGAACTCCACCAGCTCTGTCTCGGTCAGATCTTTGATTTGTTGTTTGACCAGATCGTCGCCCTCGTCATCACTTTCAGCCTCACTGTCGCTATCGCTCCCACTTTCATCTGCGCTTCCACTCTCATCCTCACTGTCCTCACCGAGAATCTCTCTCTTCAACTCCCGGTACTTTTCCTCGTTCTTTTCGTACTCCTCGTCGAATTGAAACACGTTCAACGCCTCCTGCGCCTTTACCCGGTCGTCAAGATTGAACGTGTGCGTGATCTTGTCCTCCTCTTCCACCAGATCCAGATCGTCCTCCACAACAGTAGTCCCGTTGTAGTCGTTTCGACGCAACTTGAACGTCTCCTCGACGGTGTGCTGAACCCTCTTGGACACCAAGTTCTCCGTCAATACCGTGCGAAGTCGCTCGAAAACCGCATTGTACGCAACTGGAGAGTTCTCAGACAGAAAAAGCCCAACGTTGCTCATCAAAACGCACGAAATCTCCACAGAATCGTCCGTTGGGTTCTCCAAAAGCAGAAACAACAGCTGCAGAACGAGAATCTCGTGACAAACTTGAAAGTTCACCAGCTGTGCCAGAAAGACAACACTCGCCTTGCACGTGTTCTTGTCGTTGCCCTTGAAAGCTTTGCGGAACTGCAGAATCAGCCTCGATATCAACAACTCGCCAATTGCAGGGATCTTGGAGTTGAGAACACAAATCAGCGACGAATACACCGCAGTGTATCCAAGCGAACACGCCTGCGACTTCATCATGCTTCGAACCAGAGTTCCGCGGCCTCTGTTGAGATTCAGACGAAAAAGTTCAACAACAACCGTCTTGATGTTGGCCTTATTGACCTTGTTGATTAGTCCGTTGATGGATCTCTTGAGCTGTTCCCATTGCAATCTCTGAAACTCCTTCGAGTGTTTTGATAGTTTCACCTGTGCTAAAAGCTGTTTCAGCTTCGCCGGGGGAACATAAACTCCACTGGCACGAAGTTTCTCCAGCTCAGCAGCGGCGTCTGTCATGGCGGAGTACGAAAGAACGGTGTAGATGGAGAAATAAAAAACCAAGTAAAAAAAATCAAAAAAAAAAATATATATATTTTGAAGTTTATCTGACTTTTTATTATTTTTTTGGTTTTTTTTAATCAACTTTCTTCTCTTTACGACTTCCCATCAGTCAGTCATCTTCGTCAATATTTACCACCACAATGTCAATTGACTCCCCAGTTCTTGCACTCTCACTCTCGCAGATTAATGATCTCACGCTTCTCAACAAACTGATCCACAAAGCGCTCGTACTCACCGCCAAAGGCTCCACATTGACTGTTCTGATCGCCTCCAAAATAAAAACCCTGAACCTCCTCACTGAATGTCTCGCAAAAATCTACAACACCGCAAGGTTTCACAGCCGTTCAAACACCAACGTCGTCTGTACTTACAGTATCCCCAAGAATAGCAAGCAGTCGATTCTATCGCACAACGGAGCATTCCAATCTGACCAATTCAACGTTGTCGACATCTTTCCAGACGAGTTCGAGATCGAAATCTACGAATCAAACGCTGCATCTTCCTCCACCGACGCATCCCCCAAACAGCATGGAACAGTTGCCGTGGGAGGAACGTTTGATCATCTCCACGACGGTCACAAAATTCTTCTCACTGCGTCAATATTCCTTGCAAATAAGTTCCTTATCGTTGGAGTAACAGGCCCGGAGTTGCTGAAAAATAAAAAATACGCAGAGTATCTCGAATCGTACGAGTACAGAACGGAAAAAGTGTCACAACTGATCGCAACAATTGACCCAGATTTGGAGTTTGAGATATTCCAAATAAATGACGTCTGTGGACCAACAGCCTCAATAAGGGAGATCGACGCTCTAGTGCTCAGTTCAGAAAGTGCCAGCGGAGGCGAGTACGTCAACAAAGTGAGAAAAGAAAAGAACTTTCCTGAACTGAAAGTCTACGAAATCGCAGTGCTAGGCGGGTCCAGCGATGACGGATTCAAAGACAAATTGAGCAGCACAACCTTTAGAATGTTAGAATACGAAAAATATCATTCAACATAAAATAGGTGATATAACCTCAGAAAAGAAAATAAGATATCGAGAGAACAAAAATGAAAACCACACACATAATCATGAGGAAACGACGACTAACAAAAAAACATTAACAAAAAAGCGGCTATCGAGACTAAACTGGCCTAATTCACTCCCTGATAAAAATAGACGGCTCGAACGTAGGACCCTTTCTAATACTTCTATCCGGATGATCAATGCAAATTTGAACGTTTGGAGTGTTGACAACGTCGTACAGCTTCAACGACTCTCTTTCTTTGGTGTCCAGATACTCAACATCGCTCAGATTGGTCAATCCAATCCTCACACTGTTGAACTCCTTGTCACTGAGTCCCAAGAGCTTGTGCAATCTCAGTTTCGTCTCGGAAAATGGCTCCCCCTTGATCAAATCGAAAACAAACGGTATGCTGTGCGCGTTACTCACTTGTCCGAAAAACTGGAACCCGGTCACCAGTCTTGACGTCTTGGATCCAGACTCCAGCAATGCCTTGTACTTTGGGAAACTGCCAATCACAAGCTGATCAAAAGTATCGATCGTCGTGTCAAGGGGATATATGCGGACATGAACATGTTTCTCCGGAGTCCAGCACAGAAGATTAGCCCTGTCCTCGTTCTTGATGTTCACTTTGGTCTGCAGCCTGTCAATAAGGTTGTCAATCGTGCTCGATTTAGGAAGGAAAAACTCATGCTTCTGCTCTCGACAAATTCCTTGCCCCACCCACGAAACCTTACACAGTTTCATCTCCTCAAACTCGGCAAGAGTCACGTTCAAAATCTCGTACTGCAACTCTAACGTTTGAGACTTTGGAATTTTGTCGATGAGTCTTCGGAAAACGGTGTCTCTTTTCAATGGTATCCTCTGGTTCGAGTACCCCAACACAAATAACCTCAAATAATCCGGATCAACATTTATTTGATTGCCAATCTTCTCAGCCAGCGATCGGTAGTCTGACAAAGTCGAAAACCACAATTCAAAAGTTTTGC
The DNA here is from genome assembly GCA_003709205.3 of Ogataea zsoltii. NCBI lineage: Eukaryota > Fungi > Ascomycota > Pichiomycetes > Pichiales > Pichiaceae > Ogataea > Ogataea zsoltii. Next base: position 502,000 of record PPKH03000003.1, read on the forward strand.
TTGATCCAGACTTTGGAGAGTCAGCACTCTTTGAGTTCCCGTCAGATTCCTCCTGCTCGGCATTTTCTGACTTGACATACTCCTCTTCATCTTCATCCACCTTCACCAACGGAGAGATTCTAAAGTGAGTTCTGTTGGCCATGAAATCGTAAAATTCCTCCACAGTCTTGAGCTCGACATTTGCAGCAGGATTAGTCTCAAATTCTGCCTTTGTGAAACAAATGATATCACCGTTTCCCAGTTCAGATTTGTAGAAAGTCTTCGTAGGATTCAGCCACTGGATCTGGTTAGGCCCGAATTCCTCGTAGTATCTCAACGAAGTGTGAATCTCGAAACCCATCATATTGTTCAGCAGTTCTGTCAAATAATCGATTTGACTATCACTTGGAACAACAACATGGGTCAATCCCTTCAGCGTCTGGTTAGGCTGGTCGAAGTACTTGAGAAAAATTATCACATTTCCTGATGTGTCTGAAACAGGTTCCAGTCTTGGTGTATATTCGGCACCAACGAGCTCCATGATTTTCTCAAATTTGGTTTCAAAGGGTTCCATAGTGGTCAATTCCCTAGGGACTTTACCCTTTGACTTCAATTCATAGAGACCATTTGACAGAAGCTTGAGATCTTTGGAGGCCTCCTCAAAGTACAAGATCAAAAGCGAGCTTTGATTTGATCTTCTCTTCTTTGACATCAGGGATTCATGGTGTTTCACAACTTGACCAACCGTCACGTTTTTGTATCTTTCGTCATCAGCATGGTATGGAATTGGCAGATAGGGTCTGTAAGCGTAGTTGTGCCTACTGACTACGCTCCAAAATCTCATCAGTTTGTCGTTGTGATCCTTGTAGCCTAGCTTCTCTGCCACTATCTCGTAAACTTTTGAAAATGGCTCAGATTTTAGCATGCGGAATTTCAACGAAAATGACTCAGGGTCATACAAATCCTCTGAAAAGTTCAACCTGTCGTCCTCGTTTGGACCTAGATCGAATCCCTCGTACCTCAGGAAGCTTTTGTTGGTGTAAACCTTGAAGTTTGCGTAGAGGTGCATTTCTTCTTGTTCTCGACGGAGTCGCTCATACTCCGCCTGCTCGTATTCAACTTGACGGGAAATATGTTCAGGAATATCGTCGTCAGTCACCTCACTTAAGATTTCAGGAATCTTTGTTTTCCGAACGTAGACCAACATGTAAGCCGAAGTGTGGCGTTTCAACTGATACTCCTGCTGCTCTTCTCTGGTGAGTTTTCTTGGATCCACAGTCAGACTGTCCGCTCCAAAGTTTCCTTCAAAAACTTCATGAGGGGTGACTCTCCAGACCTTGTCATCCTCAAATCTAAACCAATTGTCTTCGGCTGTGGGCTTAATCATGGCATAGTAATGACCAACCGACACGTCACCTTGGTGGACCAAGACACCATGCAAGACATACTCCCAATCCTCGTCGTAATGTTCGGCATCCTTGTCCAAATACGGCTTCAGGTCAATGCTGTTGAAATACTCATATCTGTCGTTGATCTTGACCAACTGGTCATATTCAAAATCATACTCGAATCTTTTCAATTGCAGATGCAGAACTGGAGGAAACGATTCAAAAACCACTCCCTTCTCAGCCTCCTGAAGACCAAAGCCTGATGCATCGTATTTGTTGTCACCCTTGAGCAATTCTAACTCAATGTAGTTTTCGAACGACTCTTTGATGTTTTTCAAGTTTTTCACGTTCAATTGGATATCCCAGAAATCCTCGGTACGACTGCTTTCATACTCAACGTTAATGCAACGAATGAAACTTTTCATTTTTCCGACGAAAATGTCGTTGAGACAGCCAGCAATTTCCGTGTTTTTCATTTTGGATTCCAATCTGTCCATCAAAATACGGTTGAGCTCTTGAACGTCGTGCTGTGTGAACGCGTCGGCACTGGTCCAACCAAACGAGTGCGTCAGCTCCAAGGTATCAATGGGCTTGTCTGAGGTCTGCAGCTTGTAGAAAATCCTTTGCAATGCCAGAGAAACGCTCTTTGGCTGTTCCAGATACTGCTGGAACGAGTCCAAATCCATGCTGATCTCGTCCTGGGTCGGAATCTGGTACACCTTCTTTCTGAACAACTTGGTGAAGTAGTAAGATTGCAGCAGCGAATTGAGATAACAGGTGGCACCCTGGTTATTCATACCAACAAAGCCGGTTTCCTTTTTCGAGTCGTAATCGAGGAAGTCGTGCCAAAGAACGCCCGTGTGGTCCTTGATGATTCGAACATACGCCGTGACGTTGATGTTGTTGGCCTTGATCATCTTTGCGTCCAGTGGGAAACGTCCGTTCAACAGCCCGACAAAACCCCAATCGGTGATCTTGGGATTGAATCGATAGAAGGAACTGTTGGATTTGTGGACTGTTGGATCGGAAGGACACCAGACATCTATGGCGAATTGTGCACAACAATGCCAGTTTTCTGCCGCGTCTTCATCCAACGGATGTGCCTCCAGGTAAACAGAATACGCCGCGACGTTCTTGCGGACTGGCGGCATGATCAGGAGATTGAACTCAAAGTGATCTCCCACTTTGAACCGAGGTCCCGAGTATTTTTCGCCCTTCAGCTCGGAGAGATCGGCAATTTCCCAGGTGTTGTAGCCTTCTTCGTCCTTTTCATAGCACTTGGGGATCGGATCGAGAATGGTCTGCAGGTTTTTGGCGAACTTTGACGAATCGTGGGGTGTGTCTTTGCCCTCGGAAGTCGCTAGCTGGGCCTGGGGCTGTTGCTGCACTTGTCCAGGAACCAACCCAACTTTCTCGTCATCTGTGGAATAGTCCGAAGACTCTGTGGTGGACAAGTCTTCCTCGTAGCCTGCCCTTGGATCCTCGTTGAGCCCGTCCATGGTGTTTGGTGGGTCGCCGCAGCAAGTATGGAGGCGTGTACCGGGCTGCCTGCGTGGGGATGCGGGAATGGGTCTGCGGATTTGGTCAGCGGTTGCAAGCACGTGCTACGCTGAACGGAGGGCGCCAATTGCGCGTGTAGAATTTGCAGGGGTGGCGAAAGTGTTGTTATGATTCCAAAGGCACTCACCTAAATCAAACGAGCAAACGCTAAAAAAAGACGACTGTTTGTGGGAATTACGGTCGCCAATTCAGCAGTGTGCACCTTCAAAACGGTATCGGCAATCAATTGGCGCTTGCAAACGGTCAATACTGTCAATACACAACGGATCTGCTGTAGATATCGCCTTCCTAGGTGGCACTTGTAAGGTATTTTTTTTTCCTTCTCTTGTTTTCCAAAAAAATAAAAGGAGCGGCGTCTGTCATTCTGAAAAAGTGTACCTAACACGACTTTTTCGTGCATACACCGGATCTCTATTAGATGTTTAAATACATACATACATACATAGATAACATAAATTAGTGTAGGCCAAGGTTGCTGAAACGTGACGACAGCTGCTGCGGAAGACTGCGGTCTGACGACTCGTGCGACAGCTGCGGCGTGCGAACCTCCTCGCCCGCTCTCGGATAAAAGTAGTTGTTCTGGGACTCGTCTCTGTCGTCAATGTCAACGGTGGAGTCACTGAGACCCGTCTTGTCGTCTTCGACGCTGGCGACGCGACGCGGCAATGCTTGCAGGTTATCTGTGCACGTTCCGTCGGCGGCCTCGAGCTCGGTATCATCGTTGTAATCGATCTCGAACTCGTCGGCGGCCGTGTCGTCCTCGTCATCGTCGTCGTCGTCGTCGTCCTTGTCCTTGCCGTCGTCTCTGGACATCCTCACCTCATTCTTGAGTCGCGACGGCGTATGTGCGGGTCTTTCAGGTCGCTCGAGCGTTTCGCCGTCCACCATGAACGTCGCGCGGGGCGTGGGCTCCGGCAACGCGTAGTCCTCGTCTGGATAAATCAGGTTTTTATTGAGATGGTCCTCGTCCTCGAGATCGCTGTCGGGACTGGACCCGTGCCGATGCTGGTACTTCGTATAGGACTGCTTGTTTTTGTCGCTGAGCAGATGGATGAACGACTTCTGCTCCTCACGATTGTTCCAGTTGAGCACACGGCTCACACTGTCGATGTACTCGGTCTTGGACGAGCGCACCGTCGGGAACGGGAACGGCGACGCACACACGCTCACGTGGTAGCCCTTGAGCAGCTCGACACGTGAGCGGCCGTCGAACGACGCCCACGCGGTGGCCCGCGACCGCATCGGAACTTTCACCTTGAGAATCATCGAGTCCGGCAGCAAAATCGGCCGGAACGACAGCGTGTGCGGACAAATCGGCGTCACGCTAATCGCCGACACGCTGGGATGAACCAGCGACCCGCCTGCGCTCAGGGAGTACGCCGTGGAACCCGTCGGCGTCGCAATTATCAGACCGTCTGCCTGTGCCACCGTCAGCAGAGACCCGTCGCCGTACAATTCCAGCATGGAAACCCACGGCGACGGGCCGCGGTCCACGGTCAGCTCGTTCAACACCTGTTGCTCACACACAAGCGAGCCGTCCTCGCGATGGACGCGGCACGTGAATCGCATCCGCAGATTCGTGCGCACTCCGTGTCGGATCAGCGTCGTCAGCACGTTGCGGAAGTCCTCAAACTTGAAGTTTGTCAAAAACCCGAGCGAACCGAGCGCAAACGACATGATCGGCGGAACCACTCGCTGGAACAACGTCGAAGCATACAGAACCGTGCCGTCGCCGCCCAGCGTAATCACCAGATCAAAGATATCGGGATTCTCCCGAATGAGTTTTTTCGTCCAGAACTTGAGCCTGCCACGTGCGGACGGAATATCCTTCAACAATCCCTCCGGATCAAACCGTTTCGACTTCTCCAGATGGTAGTCCACATACACCTCCGTACGCGGGTCTATCGTCAGCAGCCATTCGGCCATCTCCTTCGTCAGATACACGAGCGAGTTGTCACGTGCCTTTGTAATGATCATCACCGACCGTAATTGCAGATGAATCGTCGCCTTGTGCAGGTTCTTGGCCAAAATCCGAACTCCGTGAGCCGTCTTGGCCAACTGAGCATGAGACTTGACCGACCGCAAATTGTTGTCAGACAAACTGTTCAACAGATCATCCGTCGACCCGTCGCCACTTGCGCAGCCGTACCGCAGGTCCGAGAGCGACTCTTGGTCCTTGTCAACGTTGGGCTTCACCGTCAGCGAAAGTTTGGGGTTGTCTGGACAGTACAAACTGTCGTGCAAAACGGGCTGTTTGCGCTGCTGCCAGCCGAGCTGACCCGAAGACATTGATGAGCTTCGTTCGTCCAGCCCAGACGGCACGTCGCGCTCGTGGGAATCCATCTTGTTGCGAGCAAAAGAAGAGGGAGAGCAATATGGAGCAAACCGAATTATTTATTTTTTTTTTTTTTTTTATATATTATTTTGCTTTAGAAATTATCCAGGAAAAATTATTCCAGGAAAAAAGTTCTGAGATTTCCATTACTAATAGCCGGCTCCCGGAGCCTCACGTCCCGGAACAGCGAACACTGACCCCGGGACAAAACAAACACGTCTCAACTCCTGCTACCACAAACACAAACTGTAAACACATCTCGTTTGTTACAAACCTTCTCGAAATTACTTACAGCTTTAACTCCGCGCCGCCCCGGGACAGCAGGCGAAAACCACCGCCTGCTCGCGGGCGGGTCACGTGACCCACTCGCACGGGACAGACACGCGAAGCCCGTCTAGACGCAGCTATTCAACGGTCTTGTTCAAGCGACCTGCTTGCACTTCCAGCCAACCTGCTCCAGCAGCGGCAACGATGCACCCAGACACCAGCCGAGCTCGTTGTCGTCGATCTTCTTGGCAGTTCTCAGCTCTCTGTTGAGCGGAATGTCATAGCCGGTGTGCAACAGAGCCGTCATGAACGACAGATCCAGACACCACAGAGGCTCCTTCTCGAGCTCGTCAATGCTCTCCGGCTGCGCCAAGTACTGGCTCCACGAAGAGGAGCCGGAACAAACAACCTTGGTGAGGTCCTTCATCTCGTCCAGGGTGAACGACAGAGGCATTCCGATTGGCTCCAGACGGTCGTAGAAGTACGAGAACACAAACATGTCCGAAACCTTTGAGAACTGGTGTCTCAGGGAAGGCTGGTAAATTCCGTTGAACGAACAAGATTTCGACTCGCACGCGAGGTCCTTGTTCAAAATGGTCTCAGCCAGGGCACGACATTGGATCGATGCACTGTTGGCCAGGGGATCAGACTCCGACTTGGCCATCGAAACAAAGTTGACAGCATAGCTCTTCTCATCAGAGGTCTGCACAACAACATTCTCTGCCTTGACTCCTGGAGGAAGACATGGATGTGGGATCGACACGTCGGCCTTGACGTTCTTCTCGTCGGCTGCCTGAGCAGCACTCAACGGAGTCAGACCGTTCGAGGTATCCTTCAATGCGGTTTCAACCACCAGGGCGTTGATCTTCTTTCTGCCTTGCATCAAACCGTATCCCAAGTGCGAGTATTGGTACAGCGTGAAGTCTCTTCCTCCAAAGCTCACCTCGTACTTGTGTTCTCCTTCAATCATGGCCTCGCCATCGAGCGGCTCAAAGACAATCTGGGTCGAGCCTCCTCCGAGATCGAAGACAGCAGCAGTGTCCTTCTTCTCAGCAGATCCAATGTTACCCAAAAGATAGTTTGTGGTGATCCAAGCGTAAACTCCCTCGTCGCTACCACCCATGATCGAGACTCCGTCTCCTTCCACAACAGGGAATGGGTAATCCGTTTCGAGGTGTCTTCTAACTTCGGCCAGAATTGCCTTGGACTTCTCCTCACCGAGCAGTCTCAGACCCGCAGTAGCTTTCACGGCCACGGGAGTGCATCCCTGCTTCGACTTAGGAACGGTCTCCAATGCCAGTTCAAGCAATGGGTCCAGCGAAGCAGCAGCAGCTTCAGCATCAGTGTCGAACGAAGAAAGACCCGGCTTCAGCATCTTGAACTCCTCCTTCAAAAGCTTTGGAGGAGACACACAGGCGTCGAACGAGTAAACGTGCACACGCGAACCGGTGGAACCAGCGTCGATCATCACAACGAACTCCTCGTCACGCGTGCACGAGCCAGATTTGGTGCTACTGGAACCCTTGGATGCGGTCTCAGTCTTTGGCTTCTTGGCTGGCTCCTCTGGAGTCTTCTTCTCGTCTGCAAACGCGGAGACGTATTGCGTCGAGTTAGGCTTAACGGCAGAAGACTTGTCAGGGGTCTGTTCCTCCTTGGATGGCTGGTATCCAGTGTCAACGATGCCACCAACGCTGGATTCCGTCTCAGGAACAATAGATCCCTTCGTGTTGGATCCGCTCACAGCATTGAGACTGTTCTCAGGAACAAACTGTGCCACAGATTCTATAGCCTTAGGACTAGAAGGCGATAACACCATCACGAAGTAGATCAGTGCCACGACGGCACCGATGACCAGGTACTTGCTCTGACGGTTGGACACGTACGCAGACATGGTCGGATGCAATGTAATGGGAGAGAGAGAAGGAAGAAGAATGGGGAGTTTGATCTGATAAGAATAAATAAATTTCTCTAGACAAAAGAAAACTTGTCCTTTTGTTCGGTACCGGGGTGGGGTGTGAGGCGTTGCATTCAAAAAAAAAAAAAAAAAAAAAAAAAAAA